>VWZL01005755.1:2495778-2548729 GCA_013396915.1 Stercorarius parasiticus
GCGCAGCGCAGGGGGCGGTGAGGGCGCACCCGCAGGCCGCCGGGCCCTCCCGAGGGAGTCGGCAGGACGGAGGAGAGCGGCCCGCACACACGGTAAGGCACCGCGGACCGGAGGGAGGCGAGGGGTGGGAAGCCCCGAGGCTGCTCCGCCGAANTCAAGTCGGCCAACGAGGAACTAAGCCAGAGAAAACCCGCATTCGGGCTTTCCCGGCCCCGCGGCGAGGCGGGTGCGTTCGGCGCTGCCCGCCCCGGCTGCAGGGACCGAGCTCGGCCGGAGCGGGAAGGCCCGGCGCCGGCTGGTCCCTTCCTCCGACAGCCGCGGCAGGACGGGGCAGCGCAGACAGCCCGTTCTCCTACAAGAGTGGACATTTTTGTCACCGCTCCTGTTCGGTGACACAGCAAGCCACTGCAGGGACCCCCTCCGTCCCCCTCCCCGCCTTCCCTCTGCTCCAGCCCCACCGGCGCTGGCAGGGTGTTTCCCTCTGCTCTGGTCCTATGAAAACTCGTGTGTCATCAACACCTTCGCTTCTCTGGGCTTGGCTCCTCCTCGCGTTCCCACGGGATGCCTTTTGTAACCAGCTGCTGGTCTGACACGGGTATTTTCTTTGCTATTTCCAAAATAAAGAATAAAAATCATTCCTCAGTGAAAAGAGGCAGCAGCTGAAAACCCTTAGCATAAGGGAAAGGTTTAGGTTTAGGAGTGGGTTATGAGAGTTACAGCAACAGAGTTGAGAGGCACTGATGGCTTTTGAAACATCCACATGTGCAGTATTTTTGTCTTCAGCTGCACGGACCCTTCCCTTTATCTCCTGTTACCCGTATTGGTGATACCAGCTTTGGTTCCTGTTTGTTATTCCCTTCCATTCCTGACCGATAACTAAATGGCCATGAGTTTTGGTGCTTGCAAACTTGTTCACTTTCTCCAATTATACCTTGTAACACCCCTCAAGAACTTGTGCCCTGTGAGTATCATTAGGCCAAAAGGGCTGTAATTACTGCGTGACCTTTTTTTACATTACCACGCTGATGCGCCCAGCAGTCCTCCTTAACCATGCGGGCTGTGCAAGATCTACATCAGGTCAGTAACAGAACAAATTGCTTTTGAATGGTGATCAGGCCTGATATGACCTAATGACCAGGTCATGATTCTTGGGAGTTTATATGCCCTTTGGAGGTTAGAGGGCAGAACATAACCATGGTGTTAAAAAGAAAAATGCCACAAACCCACTTCTTACACTTTTATCCCTCTCTAAAGAAAACCGAAACATACTAGTAGGCAAAAATCCCTCTCTTTTAGCAACCAGTGTTCAAAATTTTCATAATACATGTTGGCACTTGTTAATTATGAAACCACCCCAATACAGATGTTCAGAATAGCATATTAAGAAAAAAACCAAACTGCTTTATAATCAATCAAGTATACAGATGGAGGGCTACCTCCTAGAACACAAATTTACCCCTAGAAGTACGCGTAGCTTCTGTAAGGTTAGGCTAAACTAAACTACAAAATTTCTGTTCTCTTAACCACAGATACGTAGTGTATGCACTGGTGTATCATAAGTGGATACTTAGGATGTGTATCCATAAGTGGATACTGAGGATACATTTGAATTACCATGAATTACCAATAAAAAGCAGTAAGCTTGGAATGAACTTGAGCCTTCGAGCTTCTCTCCTTGATTTCTTTACCAACTAACACTTCCAGGTAACATCAGACAATACCTCATGTTAAATAGTGCACCGAAATAAGTAGTCTTTGCTTAAAAATCTGGCTAGAGATTGCTTTCCTGTGATACCCATCCTACAAAAAACTTTGTGTTTGAAATAAGTCCTAGGGTCAAAAAGCTTTTACTCAGAGTACCTCAGTACTTAATAACAACAACAAAGAGTAGTAACATCCTAATAGTAGAGCCCAAGGAGGAGGGTTCTGTCCCTTCTTATTAGAAAATTCCCTGTATTGAATGTTAGCCAGTTTATTTCAGTAGGCATCTTATGATTTCAGAAGTTATTACTTCTGAATTTCCAAGCCTTCTGGTTACCGTGATGACATGCTGCTTGGTAGCAACAGGCATTAGCAACGTAAATAGGAACAAGGTCCTATATTGTTGCAGTTTGAGGCAGAGCTGGTTTTCATCAGGTTATATGGTATTGAATGGCAGCCCCAAGATATCTATAGTATTAATGCAACTTTAGAAATTCAGCATTCAACAATACACATGAATTTTCATTCACAAGAAGAGCACGTGCAATTCTTACAAGAATAACTACTACCTAGACAGATAATTACTGTTAGCATGGTAAAATTACTGTAGATATGTGACTTTGAACCAGTTCTTGAAAGGAAAACCCCAGATAAAGAAGCAAGATGTTACTTCATGCCACGTTAAAGTCTCATGACTGAATTCAGGCCTTTGTACCTGTGACACCTACCCCATCTGCACAACAGTCAGTAGCACCACCCCAAGAAAGCCGGAGAACCATCACCAGAAACCTCCAGGGAGACAAAAGCTCACCTAGGAGAGCAGCAGTGAGTATTCTTGGCACTGCTATGAGTCATTTGTTATTCAGCTATTTGATTAACTGTAAAGCAATTTTAAAAAAAAACTAACATACAAAACACAACAACAATCTCTCCCCTAAAAAGTATTAGGCATAGCAGGGCTTACCTTCTTACTAAACGAATGCAGCCATGTCCTCAGTCCTGTGCTCGTAATGCAGGCTGGCACTCCAGCAAGACAAAATCTGCATCCTTTCAAAGTCAGGAAAGCCGAAGAAGAAAACTCTGAAGAGAGCGCACTGCTCCAGATCTAGAGATGTTCCCTGTCTATAGGGCAACAGCCCATAGAGTATATATATCCACTTGGAAGAGGAAGCTCTTGCTTTTTCTCTACTACAGGCACAACCTTTTTTTTTTTTTTTTTTAATTAAGTTTACTCTTCTCTATTTTGGCTTGTCAGTACTGAACTGACCAGACAATTTCCAAATCTGCCCGTAAACATCCCTCTTCCCTCAGACACCTACTTTCTCCAGACACTTTCACTGCCTCCTTAGCTCCCAGGCTCCAGAACGAGGCTGTGGCTGCAGCTGATATTCATAACAACATTAAGCAATCTTTTCAATTAGAGATTTGATGATACAGGTACACAGTACTTTACAGACAGTTGCTTGTTGGTCTGAAAAATTTGTCAGTCCCTTTGCTACACTATTTAGGGCTCTTAATTACCCGAATGAGCCAACCTACCGTTGCTGATAGCAGCATTTGGAAATGGTGCCTTTCTCCCAGTTCTGTATATCTGCGTCGTAGTCACCCAAGAGGAATGGAAACTGAACAGCCCTTGGACTTTGCCTTTTCTCAGCAAACTCGTCCTTTATTTGATGGAAGGTGCTTAAGATACCTTCAGTGAGGGAAAAAAACAGAGCTTGTGGCTTGCATCTGTGCTAGCAATTGAGCTTGCTGGCATGTGCCAAAGGTACTGGCTGTCTAGCCTTCTTTTAAGGTTATAGCTCCTGAGAGACATGTTAGGCAAGAGAGCACGACAGCTTTATCAAAGGCTTAAAATTATTCTGGCATCCACTGGGGTTTACTTATTTACCCATTTCACAGGCTCCCCCAAGCTCTCCTTGTCTCTTGGTGCACTTAGGAGATACTGCAAACCTGCACAATTTCTTTGTTCCTCTTCTTTTTGAGGGGCAGGAGAGAAGTTGCCTTATGTCCCCACCACAGTCCTTCCTAGCACTCGTCTCAGACAAATTCAGAAAGCTGTGAAAAGAAGTTTCCCACGGAAGCTGGGTTCTTTGTTTCACCCTGCAGAGAAACCTTTTATTTGTTTGTTTGAAGCTTTAAGCAAACCCTGTAGAGCTGGATTTGCAAAGGTGCCCAAAAGGTGGCTTAGAGTTACATAAGTATCCAGGCACCTGACAGGCCCATGTTCAGGCAAAGACACTACCTGCCTTTGGGACTGTGGCCCTTGATTTTTCTGGCTTTCAGTTTTTGCACATACGAAGTGTAGGGACAGTGCCTATCTACTGCATATTATATGGATAAAAACTATTTATTAACAGCACTTTGAGATCCTCAGGTGAACAAATGGTTTTACATCGACTTAATATAACTGTAATGGGTTGACAGGGTAAATCGTTGGGATCTTTAGGTCTAATCCTGTGAGAACTACAGCATCTTTGGTTTCAAACTGAGGTCCTTTGTTCGTGAGGGTCACAAGAATATACGCTTGTGTCCCACTCCTTACATAGACGCTTATTTAGTGGAACAGCTAAGTGCTTGATAATGACACTTCTTTTTCCTCCTTTACGCTACAGGTCCAGAAGCACTAGGGTACTTGACTTTGTTTTAATTGCTAAGCCACAAAGATTGCAAACATGTCGCTGGAAGACATCCATATGAACACCCAGGATTTGCTTGAAAAACAACAATTAGACGCTGGAGGATTTGGAACAATTTCCTTATGCTTTCACAAGAAACATGGATATGTAGTATTAAAAAAAGTGTATACAGGACCCCAGCGCGCTGAGTAAGTTACAGATCTTTGTTCTGATTTTTATCTTTCAGTTAGTCTAAGGAATCTTCTAAACTCAATGGAGATAAATCTAAATAAAGCGTAATAATTTGAGATCTTTGGATTCTGGAGTTACTATATGTGGGGAAAATACTCTAAGACAGTACTAGCAGCTGTCCTGAAAATTTTTCTTTTTTCCCTTATGAGCCAACTTTTTTAGTTTTAACTCATTGTTCCAGTGAAGTTCCCGTTTTCTGTTGCAAAGTGAGCATTACTGTGAATTTTTAAGAATCGAGGGGACTCTTGCATGTTTAAAGAAAGGCAAGAACTCAGTGGGCACGTGATATTTTCAAGCTTACAGATCCATTTTCAGTACAGTTGTCCAACCGTAGATGTCCACTACGAGCTAAACATACATGAGCTATCAGCAGGACTCCAGCCCAATATGTGTAATACAAAGAATGTAACCCTCTGTCCCTTGAGAAAAAGCAGAGTGAGCCAAGCCCACTGATTTAATTCAAGGATTGAATTAGCTGTTGATTTCAATGAATTCAGGTCACATTGCAGCTCTACTACCTCAGAGCCATGATAAACCTAAAACTCCCATGAGTCATCCACTAGAGAGAGACAAAACCCCGTATTCTTCCGGTTTGGGTTATAATAAATAAACAGAGTTTTTATTTTGACAGTGGTAAGTGAATTAAGAGATTGTAGTAGTTTGCAAACTGCACTGACAGTTTGGGATGAACACAGTTAAAATGGACAAGCCTGCCTAGTTTATTTTGGGGTTTGTGTTTTTACTTTCTTGCTACACAGGTTCATAAGTTTGTTTTTCCTTAAAGTCTTGAATCAAAAGTCTTCAGCAAACTTACAGATGAGCCTAACACAAACAAAACAGCCTCTTTCTTCTCTAGTACTGGAGGAACACAAAAGGAGAAAGCAATTTCCTTTTAAGCCATAGAGTAGGAAAGCATTAGCAAGCAACATAGTCTCAAGATTTTCTTACACCCTTTTGCCCAATAACTAGAACAGGAACAGTAGTAAAAATAAGCCTATTTAATATAATGGGTACCCTTTAACACCCTTAGTGAGCTCCCAGCTGTGTGCCCGTGACTACTGATGGATTTTACTGAGGCCCAGGTAAAGTTAGGCTTTGAATTCATCCTAAACCACTAATTGTTAGTAAATGTTATCACCATCCAGTATGTGGGTGGATCCCCTGTTATAAATCCATTTGGAACATGAACATGAATACCAGTCCTTTGGGAAAGAGACCTGTATAGTTTCCTGTACAAGAGGTAGCAGTGTGTGTCTTGATCCTCCTTCTCCAAAGGCTCTTTCAGCCCTGCATGTCCTGATCCCACCCCAGTTCAGCAATTTCAGTAGTGCACCTACAGAAAGAATGCTGATGCACTTTCTGAAAAGCAGGCCTTAAAATCAGGCGGAGCAGACAGTCTCTGTGCAAGGCATTTGAGACTTAGAGACGATAACCTGGCATGAACAAAGCTGTATCAGTTCAAAACCAGCTGAAGGCATGGTTCATCTTACAGTGGCTCTAGGGAAGTTGACATTTTTGGCCACTGTTGTCGTTACGAATGAACAGTGTTTTCATCCCTGTGTTCTTTCTAGCCTGACACCTAAGCTCAGTGTAATGTCTGTTTTACAGATATAATGCTTCCCTCCTTGAAGAAGGCAGGATTATGCGCAGACTGCAGCATGACCGTGTGGTAAAACTACTAGGTATAGTTTTGGAAGACGGCAACTACTCACTTGTGATGGAGTACGTCGACCGGGGGAACATGATGAAAGTGCTACAGAAAGTGAGCAGTGAATTGCTTCATCCGTTGCCACTTCTTGGGGTTGATATGGTGCTTGAAAGGGACAGGATGTTACTGCTGTCTCCAAGGAATGGAGTCTTTAGTTTCTCGTTCTTCTTTCTTGTATGAAAGAGCCAGTGGCAGCCCTGCCTTCTCTAGAGACAGCAAAGGACAGCTATGGCTTTCCTGCACATCAAAGAGGAGCAGACGAGAGTTATAGGTTCGGAGTTGTAGAAATGTTTGTAGAGACATGCAGAGAACTTGCTAAAGAAGAACGCTTCTATAAATATGGAGTGACTCTAGAATTACTTTAATGCAAAAATTTAGATCCAAGAAGGACCTCGGTTCTTTTTTACCCTGGCTTGAGCAGAGGTAGTCTTGGAACTGAAAAAGAAAACTTTTTTAAAGACCGTTTTTTAATTTGATGATTGTAGTAGCATTTTAATAGCTGGTACTTCTGTTCTTTATTTTAGCTCCCACTGCCTTTGTCGGTAAAAGGGCGTTTTGTGCTGGAGATCGCAGAAGGAATGCTTTATCTGCATGAGCAAGGCTTCGTACATAAAGACCTAAAACCAGAAAACATCCTTGTGGACAAAGATTTCCACATTAAGGTACTTGTTAGAATGTAAATGAAGCAAGCTGATGATTTGGGTTGAAGAATCCAGTTCAGCTGCATTCGTTAGTGTTCCTGATTGGTAGATGAACTTCTTTGTAGTCTAGCGAGCTATTGCTAAGAGAGCGTTAGCAGTGGATAATTGAAGTCTGGTGGCCTATAAAACCTCTGAGCCTGAGGTTTGTATAATCTTCCCCCCATTTATGAAAAAAAAAAATCACTAAGGGTATTTAAAAAAATGAATAATATTGTTGAGAATTAATGAACTACAAATAACTAAACAGCTAGAAAGAAAAAACAAACCTTAACATGCAGAGATTGAAACAAAATAACATGTCTTATGGATCATGTCTTTTGTCCTTTATTGCTGTAATTTCTCCTCCTGCCTTTACCTCTTCCTTTTTATTCCTTTGCTTCTTTTGCCTATTATCTTTTCCTCTTTTGTCTCTCTCTTTTTTCCCCTTAGTCATCATTTTAAAATGACAGCCAGCAGCTGCAAAAAAAAAAGCAGCAGGAAGCTACTTCAAAGAGTGGTTTATAAGCCTGTTCCGAAGCCCTTCTATTAATGTTAGTGGGCTTTTGGATAAAGACACGTAGATACAGAGTCTGCTACTGAATAAACAGTGGAATTTGCAGCAGTCCTCATCAAACGTCCTGTCTCTGGCCAAGGTGAGTTGCTGAAATAATCACCCCATTACAGTATGAAACTACAGAATAACTTCCTGTGAAGAGAGCTCTGTCATTCAATATTCTCAAACATATATTAGTGAGAAGGGGTTTGACAGGGTTAATATAGTAGCAAGTGCCAGTGCAGTATGAGCAGCTTGTAGATAAGAGATATAAACTAATTTTTAAACTTTTTCCCCCCCCCCAAAAAAAAAATTATTAATCATGAGCTGCTTTAAATGTAAATTGTATGGGGTTTTGGGTTTCAGCTGGCTTATATGGACAGGACTAAACTAGGCTATCATCACTGAACTGGAACCAGGATCAAATGCAGAATCAGATCAGACTTCCTTAAGTAGCTTGATCAAAAGTATAATAAGGTAGCTGTTGTACGATTTATCTGCTTGAATGTGTCTAACATTGCCAATATTTATAAAGGAAAGCAGTCGTTATAGGAAACTGCAAATGTAGGAAGATTTATATCATATCTTCCTCTATCACATAAGACCTCCTCTCACTTGTAGACATGAACTTGGATTCCTGCTTCCTCAGCAGGATGTCACTTACATTTCCTCTCCCTCAGAATACAAGTCCTCTAAATTTAGCCCAAAGCTTCAGAAACTCAAGAGGAACAATAAGCTAGTTAGAGGCAACAAAAGAGAAAAGCGACTTAGAAGTGAGGCAAGGCGTCACCTCAGTTTTATCTGAAGTGATTGGGTTGCACAACTGATAGCTGCCTGTGGCCAAGAGAGGCAGTCACATTTTCTTCCGTCTTTCCTCTCCTGTTGACCTCCTGTCCCCTTGGTAATAGCACGCATGCTAATCTGACCACCTTGCCCTGATTTAGGAAGCCAAACCAGCAGATTACGACTTGCTTCATTGGCAGTGCTGCCCTTCTGCTAGGGAGCATTTGGTTCAGCCAGCCATTTGAGTGCCTGGCACTAGGTCTTCTCAGTGTCAGGTTAAGTGTCAGAGCTGGAACAGGAGGAGGAGACAGAGGCTGTGGGGAAGCAAGGGAAGGATTATTTTCTTCACCTTCAGCCATTAGTTTAGTTGTAAAACTCAACCCTAAGGTTTCAGTAATGCCACCTTGTTAAGCGCACAGTACCCAGCTGTCCCTGCTTTAACTTATTCCATGCTATCCTTTTCCATGTCTCTTTGGCATACACATCACATCACCTTATATCCTCTTCCTCCCCCTTTCTGTAGGAGGATCTAAGGAAATTGAGTTAAATGGATTCTAAATGGAAAGGGCAGTGAGGGAGGAGGGATATCTGGCCATCTCATAGATTACTTCTGGATTTGAATCTCAGCTGCTTCTGTTCTGCCATGAGCACTGTAAGCAGACCTTGAATGTAATTGTCAATATGAGCAAAACCAAACCTTTTTCATTACATTGTGTGATTGTTCCAAGTGTGGTTAGGTTAATAATGAAGGTTCAGCCTAATGGTTCCCAGTTGTCAGTGATACTTTATTTAGGCAAAAAAATCCCACCAATAAAATGACAAATAACTTGCCTTCCTTTCTTGTTGTTGCATTTTTTGCAGTGCTTCATTTTTAGATAAGTTACTACTAGCTATTCATTATAAAATTGAGCACTGCGTGAAATACTTGTTTATCTCCTCTTCATCCCAGCTCTAGCTCTGATGTGCCTCATTTTTCAGATTGCAGATCTTGGTGTTGCCTCCTTTAAGAACTGGAGCCGGCTCACCCAAGAAGAGACTGTCCGACAGAAGCAAATCAAGAGCACTTTCCAGAACAATGCTGGGACCCTTTTCTATATGGCCCCAGAGCATTTAAGCTGTCTTAATGTAAAACCTGTGGAGAAGTCAGACGTTTACAGCTTCGGCATAGTGATCTGGGCAATTTTTGCTGACAAAGAGCCATATGAATGTAAGTTATTCCCAAAAAGACACTACCACAAAATTAAGTTACAGATGTTAAGCATTTAAAGTTATAAAGTTAAGATTAGTAGATTAAATCACCTATGCCCAAGAATGGCACCTGTTCGGCATCCCATGGCCAGTAAGAGGCATTTGTTGCATCATTCCTGACTTCTGACCATGGACAAGAACATCTGAATTGAAATGCAAGCATGAGCCCAGTCTCTTCACAACCACGTGGTATGGCCATAAACCTGCACTCAGTGGCAGAAGACAAACACTGGGCAGGCCAGGATGGATGCTTTGGTGTATGCTATTTCCTAATGTGGGCTAGTTACGTGTCCAGAGTAATGTCTTTATCATTTTGCAATGGATTTTTTTGTTAATGAAACGGCTAAACATTGCCTGTGTGGCCATCTTTGTGTTCATACCCAGCGCAGAGCATAACTGAGATTCAGGTTGTAGAGAGCTAGATCTGTCACCCTTACTTGCACTGGGCATGTCTTACATATAAAAGTGAATTCATTAATCTTAAAATAAATCTCTAATCTGTGGAAGTCAGGGCAGTGGATTCAGATTCACTAATGTGTGAGATTTGTAGCTGTACGTCGGGCATCTTTCTTTGAAATCTTCTTTTACATATCCACAAACACACAGGAAGCTGCTTTACTGTTTCTTTTACCTACGGAAAGGTAGCAAAACTCATGATCAGGATCTGATAGGAAATTTTGTTTTTCAGATGGTATAAATGAAGCCCAGATTTGCTTTGGTATCATGAATGGAAACAGACCAGACATAAAGGAGATCACTGATAAGTGTCCAGTGGAAATTATTGACTTAATGAAACAATGCTGGGATAAAGAGTCAGAGAAACGGCCAACCTTTGCAGGTAAGGCATTGCTTTGGGATTACTGTTTGTTATGTGTCTGTCAATAGTTTGTAATGCAGCAAAACAAACTTGAGCGTTTTCCTCTTCAAATATAAATTTTTGCTTTGAAAACAGAAATGTCAATTTACATGCCCAGTAAAGCCTGCTTCCTGTACCCTGACTAAAAATGGGGTATGGTCCAACATCTACAGATTTGAGAAATACTAGTGAGTGGATGGAGCGAAGACACTTTATACCTGCTGATAATTTGTCTTCAGCATAGTACAATCTTCCTGCTGAAATTTACAGAAAAGCTAACATCAAGGGACATAGTATATCTTGGGTATGACTGAGAAATTACCCTGTTGAAACTAGCTTCAAAAGCTGTCCCAGTTTAGCCTTCCAGGAGCAGTGCAACAGCCTTTGACTAGCTAATCATCCTTTTGTGTGGTTGGGTCCCAAAACACTTGCAGTCAGTAAAAGTCTTGACTGAATGGTCTGGGAAGGAGACTAAGAGCATTCAGCAAATACAAGTCAAAATTCTTAATCTCTTCTTGTCTCTTCTTTCTGCCTCAATATGTAGTGCCAAAAAAAAAAAACAAAACCAAAAAAACTCAACCCCCAAAAAAAACAACAAGCAAAAAAAAAAAACCACCGCCAAACCACAAAAAAAACCCCTACACGTAACAGGAAATGGAGGTTTGGATTTAGACAGGGGCACCAAGAGCTTCATAAACAACAGGCATGTACTTAAATACTCAGAGGAAATTTGTATACCAGGAGGAACCCATCTACTATTTCCATATATAACCTACATAACCTACTGGTATTGGATTGAGTTTATGCTCGCACTGGGTTTTAGCTTCTAATTTTCCCATATGCAGTCTACTGATATTTACCGTGTTAGTAGATTATTTCAGTAATTCCATCTTTAGCAGAGACAGGCTAGTTGTTTATCAGGTAGCTGAATGTAACTGAATGTATCTTGTTTTTTCTAAAATGGGACAACCAATCTTTTGGCCAGTCAAGTCAAGGTGCTGTCAGCCACGGATCGTAGACGGAGAGCTTTCACCCTCAAAAGCAATAAAACAACAACAACAACAAAAACATCCCTAGAAATCATCTTATTCTTATTACTATATTAAGGCTAAATAAGCCATGTGGACAAATTCCAAATGTATGTAAAATTTTCTTGCTCCTGACTTCATACAAGTCTTTATTCAATCCTTATCCATGTAAATTAACAGTATAAATCACTTATTTTCCATTGAAAACCACTTTCACTTAGTTCTTTTCTTTTTGCAGAAATTAGTGAAAGATACAAGCCATTTTACTATCAAAATTTAGGAAAAAATATTGAAGATGATCTGAAGAAGTTAAAAGTGAGTAAATTTCTAAGCATTTTAAAGCATCAGTTCCCCACATCCTCTTTCCCCAACCCCAGTTATAGCCAGATTCTGACACTTCGAGACTGATCATGCGTGACCGACCTGATTTCCTTCTGTGGTAAAATGTCTGGATTTGTGAACGAGGGGAGAGCAGTACATCTCATTTACCTCAGCTTCAGGAAGATTTTCAACACTGTCTCCCAAAATATTTTTGTATCCAAGTTTGGATGTCACTGTTTGGATAGGCAGATGAAAACATGCTGGATGGCGAGTCTCAGAGGGTAGCGGTTGCTGGGTCCTACTTCACCTGGAAGCCAGTAACAACTGTGGTAGTGCAAAGATCTACTATGCTGGGACCTTCCCTGGCTGACTCCTTTATCAGTGACCTCAGGGAAGTGATGGAGCGTACTCTCATAAGGTGCACAAGTGACACCAAACTAGGAGTCAATACAGTTACACGGGCAAGGCTGGAGAAATGGGGTGACAGAAACCTTGCAAAATTCTGAAAGGACAAGCGCAACATGCTGCACCTGGAATAACCCCTGGCTTCAGTGCCAACTGAAGGCTGCCTGGCCGGGGAGCAACACTGCTGAAGAGGACCTCAGGGTGGTGGTGAGCAGTGACCTGGGCATCAGCCACAGCCTGCCTGGCAGTCAGGAAGGCCAGCAGCATCCCAGGTTGTACCAACAGCATCACAGGCAGCAGATCAAGCAGATCTGCTTGGCCCTGGTTAGTCCTGCCATATGAGATGGAGCTGAAGGACCAGGGCTGTTTCAGTCCAGACATGCAACGGCTTTGGGGGGACATAAATAGCAGCCAGCCCCTATCTCTGAGGAGTTTATTGAGAAGGCAGAGCCAAGTTCTTCACAGCAGTGCATAGTAGGAGGTCAAGAACCAGTGAACATAAACTGAAAAAAGAGAGATTCAAACTGGATGCAAGAGGAAAAAAAAAAAAAACTTTTCCCCATGAGGACAGCTAAGCAGTGGAGCAAGTTACTTAAGGAGGTTGTCCAGTCACCATTGTTGGAGGTTTTTAACACCCAACTGCACAAAGCTCTGAGCTACCAACTCTGATCCCATAAGTGACCCTGTTTTAAGCAGGAGATGGGCCTGAGGTCCCCCAAGGTCTATTCCTACCTGAGCAACACCCTGATTCTTTGATAATACTTTGCAGAAGCTCCTCATATATCCAATTAAGTCTCACTCATGAAATAAAATGTTAATCTTCCTAGAGATGATTCAAAAGTGCCAGAATCTGATTTAGAGTAAGTGTAAAAAAACTCTGTAAATGCTTGGTAACTTTTTGTCCTGTGTTCAGCGTCTAACGAGTCTCAGCCTGCTTGAGATGAGGAGGCTATACCACAGTAATAACAACAGGGGAAGCTTGAAATTGAGTGTTTTTCCTGAGAGTCCAAGTTGTTTTCTCTTACTTTTCTAGCTGTAGGTTTATAAATTATAATACAAAGAATGATTTCTTGAATGAAAATAAGAGAATGAGAACTTCTTGAACAGTTGGGCTGATTATGGAACCTTTTTATCACAGATTTTATTAATTTAATCACTTTGGTAGTACTGACGGCTATTAGTGAGAACTCCTGGCATTAGGTGTTTAATCTTTGCAGTGAAGTGAGACTCAGAAGGATACATACCAAGTTATTTTAACTTGGTATGGAAGGAAAGAAAAGCAACTTTCTTTAAGGAAAGAAAAACAACTGCCTTTGTGAAACCATTCATTTGCAGTTTTCTTTAAAGTATGTACTTCTGTCACAAAGTCTACAATTGTGGAAATGAAAGTTCTGTTTTAGAAAACATGTGATGTTTATGAAGCACCAGTGACTGTTCAAAAAAGCGGTAGAATTTGGCAAAATGAAACTGATGAAACAAATTTCCTGGACTGATTTGACCAAACTAACTCACGAATGTGAGAGTATATTCATCTAATTTATGATAGTGTCCCCAAATCAGGATCATGGACAATTGTACTCACTGCCTTAGCTCTCTGCAAATATACCTCTTAAATCATAGGGACCAAAGGACTATTTAGAAAATGTGCCATGAGTCTATTATTTTCTCAGGAAGGAAAGCATCCATTCTGATCAGGGCAAAGAATACAGCATCCAAGGCAAGTCAGTGTGGTAAACTACTAGTACCACTTCAGTAGCAACATGAGTTAGAGGGTTTGGGCATAGCCTTCTCCCCCCACAACTACCAACCGTGGAAGCAGAGTCCACAGCCTCCTAACTAAACGGACCACAGAATGGTTAAGGTTGGAAGGGGTCTCTGGAGCTCATCTGGTCCAGCCCCTCTGCTCGACTAGTTCAGTTACTCAAGTAAAATCTAAAGACCTAAGGCTGTAATGCACTTTAGAATGTCATCATTTGCTTTCAGAAGGAAGTAGATTTTTTGAGAAGAGATAGTAGTTGTTGATTTTTAATCTGTGAAAGTACATATAAACACATGTACATCCTACTTTTAGAAATTATTTTATGAGTAAGCAGCACAGGGGGAAATTGAAAAATAGTTTTTCCAGGCAAAAAAAGATTTACTTACATGAAGTCTGAATACTGGGGACATCAAAAGAGTAGAACAGGAATGGATTTTACCTTCACTCTATTGAAGTAAGGATGAGGGTTTACAGAAAGGAAATTGTACCGCATCTTTCTGAAGATTTGCTCTGAACTCCTTGTTCCTAATACTCTTCATAAAAGGCAACGTGGCCATACCTGAATGTAAATCTTCTTCCTCACCTCTTCCCTGTTCATGAATGTACTTACTAAATATAGGTCCACAAAACAGGATGCACGTTTGCTACCTTTACCTCAGCAGCATCCTCTCACTGAGGTTGCTTGCAGAAAGTTTAGCTATGAAGTCAAGACAGTCAATCCTAAACCACTCTGTCTGGATTAAGCTCGTACTCATGTAGGCAAGGGTGTTGTGTGGCCAACTCAAGAGCATTACATACTGCAGTTGCATTGCAGTCGTTCCTCCCTTCGTTGAAGAGAAGATTTTGCGATTTCGCTCATCTGTAGCAAAGCAATGGGTATTTGCGTATTTTCTGTCAGGCTGTGCTCTGTGTAAGAGTATGGCATCTCTTCCCACAGATTCACAGAATCTGCTCATCCAGACTGCTTCACTGTGAAGCTGTGCTGTTTCCTATTCTGCAGGTCCTTTTGTTAAGTTTTTGCCTATAACTTGATCATTTGTTCTCTATTACACGCAGAAAATGTGGCCCGAGTCAAATGAACTGCTGAATAGGATGCAATCCCTTCAAATAGATGCCGTAGCAGAAGATACCAGTAATGGTCAAGTAGGTAAGTCACTAGCATGTCATTATTCTGTGTATTCTGCCAAAGATAAAGTTGTGTACACGTACAAAGTCAGAAATCTTACCATTAAGGGGTTATGAAAAGACTCAATTATTGAGTGGTTCAGACAGAATTGTAGTCACTGGAAAGATTAAATTGGCTCCAAAAGTCATACTTACTGTTTTGAATTTTCCACAGTCTACAGTTTGAATCCATTTCATTTTACACTCCCTCTCTTTCCTCTCCCATGCCAAAAATTTTGTTTAACACTAGGCTTTTCAATGGTCACTTTGATAGTTACTTTGCATACTTAATCTTTCTTCCCATCCTTTTAGTCATGCCAATTGCTTGGTCTGTAGGCTTTAATTTCATGAAGACTTTCCTTTTTCGCACTCCAGCCTTTCTTATGAATGCTCCGAATATGACCAGGATGCATAATTATAACGTATTCCTTTGTTTATGATCATGGTCTCTATGGAATCTATCTGAGGAGCACTAATAGATGAATTTTATCTCCTTTCTCCAATATTTTTTATCAGATCTTGGATGAGTTGCATGTTTCATGTTTTTATAGAGCGCTCTCTAAAATACGAGATGATATAGTTACAGTTCTATAGTAGTGTATCTGGAATTCTTTTACCAAAGTTACTTAATCGCAAAGGATATAGGATCATATTTGCAACACTGATTTACAAGCAACAACATCAAATTCAGTAGAAATAAAATCCTTCTAAGTTTGCTCACACCATTTGAAAAACATTATTAAATCAATAGTGTTAAACTGTAACACGCAACTAATAAATTTTCCCCAAAGCTAGGTTTGCCGTAACTGTTCTTCAGTAGAATTGATGGACTTATTAGGGCAGCCCCACTGCTATATTTTTAAACGAGTATAATTACATTTCCCTAGCAGAAAGAATCATGTATGACTGCAGCAGATTACAGATGCTCTTGTATTTTAAATACAAAAGTTTTATTGTGAATCCACGCTTCAGAAAGATACTATCTTGACAGCTGTCAGTCAAAGTCAGGGGTTTTTTTTCTCCAGTCAATGGGTATTACTCAGGCCATGGTAGTGAAAGATATCCCACAGGATCTGTTCCTACATCTCAAGCTTGCCCTGGAGAATGGATGTGATATAGTTTTATGCTAATACTGAATTGCTAATAGCTGTCACTTTCGATGACATTCTTTCTGTATTAGCTTATTCCTCCCACTCCCTCTCTAGCAGCAGTAACAAAAGAAGCAGAGCGAGTCAGACTGAAGGTGTACTAATATACAGCCATCAAAAGGAACTAGTTTTGGTCCTGCCTAATACAGACTGAATTCATGTAATTTGGAAAAAAAAAAAGAAAAAAGGAAGAAAAAAAAAAAAAGAGAGTTCACTGGCATTATCTGAGCTAAATAGAAGCACATACATACACTTTATTCCAATTTTATAGTGGTCTGTAAGAGTCTCTTGCTTTAGTCAGTGTACAATGTTTTCTAGACAACTGTGAAGCTTTCAGAACTTCTTAAGAAAACATCTGTAGTCCTACCCTTAAAAACACAAGAACAAGTAATAACAAGCAGATTTTTACATTCTTGTTTAGTCTTGGAATGCTGCAGCGTGATCGAGATCATAACTCAGTGTAGTTCAAGACTTAAGTAGAGCTTCCTATGGTAGTGAAAATTAGTTTGAAAGATGTAGATGATGCAAACTATTTTATCTGGTAGGTGTTACTTGTGAAAGTGTATTCTTTTGGACTATGACAAATAAGCTAGACAAAAAGGATTCATCATGAAATACCTAGACAGGATATTTTACATAATCATTTGCAAACATGACTTTAATGACAAATTATTTGTGCTGCGTGAAGTAACACCTATTACAGCAGTGTTATTTTCCATCCTGTTACACTCCAATTTTGCACTGATTAAACACCGGTTAAGGCCAGTGGAGACACACTATTAAATCAGACCCTTCGAATGAATGCCTCCAGGAACTGTTTGTTTCAGTGGTTGAGAACTTGATGTCAATATAAGCAGAGTATGCAGTGAATTCTGACACCACTTGACTAAGTGAGATTTTGACACTGATAGCTTAAACAAGCCTATACTTCCTAGATAAAAATCTGTAATACTTCTCAGTAAAAGCATTCTGTAAAATAAAATACAGCTTATGCTAGAAGTAATGTTATATTTTCACCTTTTATATATTACTGTAGTATTAAAGGTAGATTAATAGATTCTAGTGTCATCCTAACAAGTTATATACTTGCATTTGGATGTATTTCAAATATTCACTTTTCCTCCCTTTTAGATCAGCCTAATTCTCTACACAGCTCTCAAGGTCCCATGACCAGTCAGATTAACGAAGCTCTGTTCGCTGCCTCCCCTGAAAACCAGCCTGTTGAGAGCTGTGAGACCTCATTTACACCTGCTGATAATCTAGAAAGCAAACTTCAGTGTGAATACAACTACCATGTATTCGGGAGCCGGATGGATAAAGCAATTCCACCTATAGTATACACCCCTGAAATGAGAGAGGAAGAAAGGAGACGAAGAGTTTCCTATGATCCATTTGTAAAGCCATCTCCTACTCCTCAATGGAATGAACTGTATCCAAGAGCTGAGAAAACAGGATCAAACACTAATCCATATTTTTGGCCACAGCCAGCTGCAACAGTACCGAAACAGGGAAATGTGGATGTTCTTCATGGACCAAACCCTAACAGTCTTCTAACGGGAAACACAGAGGGTCTCTATGGATTGCGCTCAGCCAATACTTTTAGCCTAAGTAAACCTCCTGTGCCTGAATCTGGCCTAAACCTGCAGTCACAGACCAATGTAAAATGGTACCCAAAGAATGCAGACACAGATACAGGTGAGATTGCACCTCCACCAACACCTGTGTTTCTGAAGACCCACTTGTTCTTTAAAAATGAAGCATCCAGGAGTGTTTTGTAGTTTATGTAACAACCACCTGCTTACTGCTAACAGTTGATCTGTGATACAGCAAAGGTGAACTTATTTCATGAAGTTGTCCTTGTTTACTTGAAGTTAATCCAGGCTGCTAAAATGCTCTAGCTTTGACTTCATTATGCTGCTTTCACTGATTTCAGACTGTTAACTTCAAGCAAACCATTTCTAAAGCATCACTGTAATAGAGGAGCACCAGGCCCAATGCCTAACTCTTCAGCTACCAGCCAAGTGACAGCAGATACTGTTACAGCAGCTACCAAACCCAAGAGCTGCTACCAATCCTTCTAGGAAAGCAAAGGAAAACTTTTGACTCTCAAAAATGTAATGTTTATACCGTAGGTTTTGCTTGTGCAGAAACAACATTTGTAGTGTTTCAGAAAATAGATGGGTATTTTTAGCTTGATTTGCAGCAAGGTAAGAGACTCCTGAGCTCAGGTACCCAGCAAGGCTCATAACTCTCTTCTCCAGAGAGCTCTGCCTGGTGCTGATGGGGAGCCTTTGTCGGTATTTGCTAGTGAGCTGTGGACTAGAAAGGTATGGAGACAAAGAAGGAAGAGAACAAATGAACATTGGCAGAAAGTAAAAGTAAATGGTAACTAAGGGCCTATAAGATGCAACTTTTAGGAACTAGAGGTAGCATGAGAAACGTGAGCCTGCTCCTACTAAATATTGGATATTTTTAGTGTGGCATTCTTTTCCAGATCACCTCACAAGAAAATCAAGGATGCCTAGCTGTCTACAGGCAGAAAGCCACAAAGGTGTTGTTCTATTCAATTATTTATGCAGAGGCTGTGATTAGTTGTTTATGTGAGTTTATTTACTGAAATGAATCTGAGAGCTGTCATGTCAGAAGGCAGGGATTAGAGCTGTCAACATCACTAATAAAATGTTTGAAAAAAAAAAAAAAAGTAAGTTATAAGGAGGCTGTGTGCAGTAGTGCGGCAGATATCAGACCGAGATGCAGAAGAGCTGCATTACAGCTCTTCCATTGAGTTGTCGGGTCACCTAACCCCGTCACTCCTACTGCCCCATCCTGGTTGCAGAGCTCATCTGTGGGCAGCCAAATAGATTACTGCCCTGGGCAGGAAGTTACACCTCTGCTGGACATTACTGCCACCAGCGAAAGATGCAGTGGTGTTCTACGCCTTTGCTAGAGCCAGTCACAAGCAGCGTGCTAATACAAACCACAGTCAGTCTCAGCAGTAAGCAGTAGGAGCACACTTGGTTTTTTTGAATTTTCCAATTTGAATACCTGCTAAGAGGCAGCTCAGCCCATAACTGTGGTGTGCTGTGATCCCACATTGCCATCAACTAGCCAGGTATTCATACACCCACGTGGAAGCCCATTGCCCTCATTGGGATCCAAGGATGATTAAGGCTATTAGTCACTTTTTAACTAAAGTTATTCAAGGAGATGCAATCCTGTTAGTTAAAAAGCTTCTCGTCTCTTTGTACTTAAGAGCACAAACTATGTACTCATACTATTATAAATATGGCAGTCATTTTTAAGTACATGTGCTTTTTTTATTTACATAATGCTTTTGGCATTTATTTTTTTTTTTATTTTCTCTCTTTTTTAGGTAACAAGGATTCCACTTCTTTCACAAGGGGAACTTTTACATATTATCCTACTGCAGCCAGAGTAAGCACAGGTAAGCGCTCTAGCCTTCCTCTGTCCTGGTAGCCAACAGGCTATGCATTGCATCCTGATCAGTAAAGCAAAAAAACTTCAGAGTCTTGAAATAATTTATGTTGTTGCTTAATGCCTCTAACCATAGCTGAAGTTATCAGTACCAGTATGTAAAACTAAGTCCTGTCTCCAGCAGGACCTGTACACGCCGTTAAATGTGTTATTTGATGGATCAAGGACAACAACTTTTATGTTCTCATGCTTCTAAAAACATGAAGGCATTGTAAGATCTCCTGTATACCTAAGCCGGTCAGTTTCTTAGATTAAATGTCAAGTTGCTGTGATGCTACCCAACTCCCGAGCCACACATGCATTTGAGACACCTCTCAGTTTTTGGTCTGAATTTTTAATACAAATCTCTAGCTAGGGGCTTCATGCCAATCAGCCTTCATTGGTGCACATGTCTCTACAGTTCAACTGTCTTAAACCCCTGAAATTCTGTCCTGTCCCTCAGGAGTTGTTAATATATGCTCCTTTCAAGTTGGAAACTTGCTTGGGGCACCCTGAACTCTTTAATTACAAACTGGACAGACTTTGAAAGGGTTAAGTGGTTTACACTTACAAAGAAAACTAGAAACAGCAGGTTTCTGTCTTCTTGACTGTATGCCCCTTAGAGTCTCTAGATGATGACCTAAAAGTGACAAGCAAGCAAAGTGTAGAGGCTTGGGAAAGGAGTTTTATAAGCACAGTAACTTTTACTGTTAATACTCACAAAGCATTTGTACGTGTTTTCGTATCTTTTGCTAGATTCATCTTATTACCAGATAAGAAAATAGCAAACACATGAGATTTCTTTATTTTTTAGCTAAAAATGTGAACATATTTCCTTGGTCCTTCACCTTAAAAAAAAAAAAAAACACAGAAATCATAATATTTTGAGACATGATAAAATGCATTCCTTTTTTGCAACTTCTAGAAACTAATCATGCATACATATAAGTATTTCTGACTAGCAGTTTCAGGTTAACAGATCTTAAATGCATTTAGTCAGATTTTTATACGTGACCATAGATTTCCACACTTCACATGGCAATTGGGTGTGTAACAAGGATGTTTGTGCAACAAGGATGTTTGTGCATCTAGCCATCATTTTGGGTGATTAAATACAGAGCTTCTATCATTTTAGTTATCCGTACTTCAATTTGAGGCCCAGATTGTGATATACACCATTTAAACTAGAATTAGAACATTTAATGGATGACTATCCCACCAGAGTTCAGAAAACATTGTCAAGAGAAAACTTGATGTCACCTAACATGGCTAGAATAGTCACTTAGTTTCATGTTATGTGTGGAAATCAGACAACTGTAAGCAAAAGATACCAAATTAGGTGTTTAACTAATCACAGACACTAAACTACAGATGGAAGCTCCCAGAGTTGCCCAAAATTTAGCGGTGCAATTGGTTGCATATACATGTTGACTTTTATTGCTGAGGATTCAGGCATTAAAAGAAAGGAGTAGGGTTTTTTGGTAAGGTATCTCAGAAAACATTGTAGTCGTGCCTTAGAACCAAAAGTACAGAACAAGGGGAAATAAATAAATATTGTCGAAACAAACACTAAGCGAGTAGTGCACTGTAAAAATAGATACAACTGAAGAATACACACTTAGATAGCAGGGATGAAATACATTGTGAAACAGAGACAGCATAGTATAACATGGAATATAGAAACATTACGAGCAACTAGAAGTTATTTCCTATAATCTTGCAGAACTTTGAAGTCCTAACTGTAAAGCTGAGCTTACATCTATGAAAAGTAAAGCTGAGAGGCAGAAGTAAGGCTTTAAGATTTAAACAAAAAGTGCTTTCAAGTACAGACCTCCTGAAGCTGTTAGCCAACAAAAAGTGAGGCTGCTACCACGCATTCCTGAAGCGCAGGGAACATTATTTACAGTCTAGTAACTACCAGCATGTAAGGCTTGGTTATGGCACTTTGTCACAGAATAGAATAGGATGGGCTTTCACTAAAGTACCTTTATGTCACGCTGCATAGTGAAAATATGCTCATATTTGCCAGTAAATGGCATTAAATGCATATAAAACCATTTAATCACTTCCCTGATTAGCAAAACCTTCCTCCTCCTTATGTTACTTCTTGGCATTTTGAACCGTATGCACTTGTTTATAAAATTGTATTTAAATTCCCTTATACAGAAGATTCAGTGAAGTACAACATAAGTAACAGTTCTGGAATTCAAATTGGATCCTACAATCACATGAAGATTGAAGAGCACAATCAACACATCAGCACTTCTCCTGTTGCTACAGAAGCAACTTACATGCATTATGAAGCATCGGGTATATTTGGTAAGAGAAATATCTTCCTAGTTTTGATGTATTCTCCCCATATATTTATCTGGTACAGCTTTCTCCCTCTGATACTCAAGAAATAACTGTTTGGGTCCTTTTCTGCTTCATACTTAAGAGCGTATAAAACAAGTAAGGGTTTGTGCTGATACTGTTCTGTAATACTGTGTACCTCATTTGTCCTGTAGTTACATGATCTCTTAGGAGACACCAGATGCAAGTACAGATGTATATGCATCAAGAACAAGAGGAATAGCAACACTCAAATTGGTAGAAGCAAGATTAGGATTAGTGGTCCTCACCCAATTTATAGTTTAAAATCACAGAATAACCTGAGTTGGAAGGGACTCATGAAGATCATAGAGTCCAGTGCCTGATGCCACACAGAGAAACCTAAACCTAAAAGTTAAACCATATATCTAAGAGCATTGTCCAAACATTTCTTGAACGCTGACAGGCTTGGGGCCACGGTCACCATTCAGGTAGAAATTAGAAGATTTTGGAATTTAATTTATTTTCATTGGTCAATACTGAGTTAAACTATCCTGGCATATTCCTAAATAAACAAATTAATAGTGTCCCAGAACATAAAACATATAATCTAAACATCAGATGTATAAGAACTCTAGGAAGGAGCTTTTCAATTTTGCAGGCTTAAGCGAGAAACTGTGATCGCCTCAGACCAAAAAGCCAGTCCAGCAACTGACCTGTTAATACACATGTTCTGACTGGGAGTTTCTTTCCTGGCATCATTGGGTAATACTGGTTCCATGAAATCCACTTCTGATTGTATCACTAAAATTCTGTTTCCAGGTATTAACAATAAATGTTGGGGAGGACAGGCAAGATAGCAAAAGGAGCAGAAGTGTTAAACAATGCTGTTTTCTTATACGCTTTTCTTTTTTGCAGATGATACTACTGTCCTGACTGATAAACATCTGAATCTAGTGAGAGAAAAGCTGGCTAAACAGTGGAAGCACTGTGCTCGTAAACTGGGCTTCTGTGATCCCGAGATTGATGAAATTGATCATGACTATGAACGAGATGGACTAAAAGAAAAAGTTTACCAAATGCTGCTTAAGTGGGTAATGAGGGAAGGCTCCAAAGGTGCTACAGTTGGAAAGCTTGCCAGAGCCCTCTTTGGCTGCCAAAGACTCGATCTTCTTACTAGTTTGATGCAAATCAACGAGGAATAAGTTGACTGAGAACTGGGAAAAAATTAGGGTGTTTTTTCCTAAAGACCTCCCAATAACAAGTATTAATTCTGAACAGACTTTCTGGAGCTCTCCTTTTTGCACAGACTTTTTGGAATACATTTTTTCTGCCAAGCAGTTTTCGGTAAATATCTCCAGTAAATCCAAAAGTTTATGTCAGGATAGTTGGTCTTCCAGAGGATAAAAGAAAATAAGCGTCTTCCTTCTGAATGAAATGATTGTTTGAAGACAATGACAATCAAATGCAATAGTAGTATTGATTCAAGGAGAACACGTTATAGAAAATTTCTAGATTCTATCTTGAAACACGTTGGTACCCTTGTTTAGTTCTGAACTAAAGCATGTCATTTCAGCAAAGCTAATATATCAGTAATAGTATGTGAAAGACTGACTCACTCCTTGAAAAACTTGGACAGAAAACAAAATCAACAAGTTTTGCCAGAAGTGCCAATACTTAGAAGGGTACTATCCTAGATTGCTCTAAGTCAATATGATATTATTTTTTAAAATCTTTTTATAATGTTTATTAAGTACAGATGTCTGTAATTATGCAAAAAGAAGTGTGAATAAAAGCAAAAATTATTTTTGGCTTTCAAAGTATATAATTGATAAAATACTTTCACAGGGTAGTATTGCATTAGATTTTTATATTGCTTGGTAGAAAAGCTCTTACATGGTAAGTTTCTCATCTGCTTTATGAAATAGTGAAAAAAATATGTTTAATCATTATGCAATCCAAAGTAAAAACTTGGGAATATGAGAAGGGGAAAGTGCCTTACTGCCACATGACAGAAGCCCGATTCTCCTACTCACTCTGGGGAGGATTACTGGTTTCTCAATCTCTTAGGCTGCATTTATACTAGTAAATTAAATGTGTCTGGGAGTGTTCCTGGGTGCTGAGGTTAACTGGCATGCCACAGCCTGCTGCAAGGATATGAAATTCTTTAAACCTCCAAAATATTGTGGAAGTGCTGAAGCTGTGTCAGGGAACAATTGAACCACTCTGCAGTGTAGGTGATGGTATCCCAATGCCTGGGAATGTTCATTGCCACTCTAACTTGCTAGTATTGACATAATCTCAGTGTGCAATATCTATGAAAGAAGCATTATTGAGCTCTAATTTTTTATGCCCTAAGAATAATTATGTCGAACTTTTCGTATGAAGGATGATACCTCCTAGTTGCATCAAATCTACAAATGTTTCCAGCATATGTTTTGGACCAGGTCATTCTTTATGCTGTAGAAAAAGCAGTAAGTGTTCACTAGCTTCTGGGTATTATCAAAAAAGCTAACAATTTAATAAAAGTGTAGTTACAATGGATTCTTGCTCTCTGATACAGCAGACACCATTTTAGTAGAAGCAAAATGGAACTGGAATCATAGCAAGCACCAACATATTTGTCATCTTTAAACCTACTTAGCACAAGGCAATAGTGGAAATGGGAGTTTAGCAGAAATCAATACAAAAAGTGTGTCATCCACCCAGATACTGGAGCATTTATATAGTTATTGTTAATGTATGCTAAAACATACATATGCTAGCTTGGGGTATATCAATATATACCCCAGTAATATTTATATTTTGAATTCCTCAGAATTTATTGCATTGCCTTACTGTTTGTACTTAGCAACATGCTAAATTTTCTATAAACTCTTGAGCATATTAGACAGATAAAAGACATCATTCTCTAGATTAATGAGTATACACTTTCCAGAAATAATTTGCTCTTCTTGACTCAGATAGAGAAATACATGGCGGGGGGGAGCAGCCTTCTTCTCTGTGCTAGTCCACAGAGAGTTACAACCACCAGCTACTATGTTACTTTATGAAATGGATTCCGGAATGGGTCTGCAAAGTCCATTTAGTGTCCAGTAAGATTAGTTTCACTGTGTTGCTACCTCAGTTCCCTACACACACCGCACACACCCCATTTGCTTTTAAGCCTATAGTCTTTACACAACACACTATTTTTCCCCTCACAAGACCCTTATCTTATTTGGTACACAGAATGAATTGTGATCATTTAATAGGCATACACTAGATGCTTCATTTTCTCTTTATTAAAGCAAGCAAGCCTGGACCTTATGTTCCGAAACGACAACAAGATGTACCGCACAAACATGAAGCAGAACAAGACTTAGGCATAGGACAGTCCTAGATCTTTAAAGTGGGATGTGGGAGATGAAGGTCATTTTAGCTTTGATGCTGTCAAGTCCGATTCTAGACTAGTGCTCATAGTTCAGGTGATATTGTAGATGCTATAGAAAGCAAACACAAAACCGAAAGCTAGACAAAATCTCTTTCAGAACAATGCTTATAGAACTCAATCACAGAGAAGAAGGTTCAGCTTCCTGGGCAGAAAATATGAAGTACTACAAGCTCTTTAGCATATTGTGGAAAGCCACATAATAGAACCCAATGCCCGGAAGCTGCAGCCAGCCATGCCAAAATTAGAATACATATTTAATAAAAAGGATGATTAACTACTGTAATAAACTACCTAGGGAGTCTGTGGGTCTTCTTGATATCTTTTAATTAAGACTGGTCTTGTTTCTTAAGATGGATATAGTCAAAACCAAAGCTATAGATGTTAATACAAGGTTAACTAGTTGAAATGTGAAAGATGATGGTGTACAAGAGATTCAAAGAAAAGAGTTGGTGCTCTCCCCTGGCCTAAAAATTTACAGAAACATTAAATATGGCAGAGAGAGAGATCAGCTAATATTAACTTTCTGGGTTATACAGCAGCGAATCTGTTCTGAAATTCTTAAATGCAGAGAGGCTTAAAGTCCATGTAATTCAGAGCAATTTATTTGGTTGATTTTGTTACTGTGCCCCCACTAACAGTGTACAAGCAGCTAAGAATTTTGGGGAACTTTTACTGCTTCCAAAATAGCTTCTAAATAATACCAGTTAGTAATACTAAAAGAAAAACTCAGAGAGGACACTGTTGCAATGTTTGATAAGTGAACTTTGAACTGAGCTGGCAACATACAGCTCTCCTCTTCCTCAGAGGCCAGTTTCCAAGCAGAGGCAATACTCGAGAACTTGGCCCCTAACTGATCAAGCAGCTTTAAATAAACTATGTCACTTTTCTCTGATAGATTTTTCATCATCATACTACACAAATGAAAGCCTTTTTTCAGCCTTGGAGGCACAAGGAAAATAGAGTAAGAATCTCTGAAACATGCTCAGCCTTGTACGTGGTGAGAAGGAGCTACACAGAACCAAAGTAGGAAGAAAGATCATCCACTACAAGCAGAGCCACATCAGAGCTAACTAGCACTTGGGAGAGCTTTCTTCCCTGGATCCTGTGCCCTCTAGGCATTTTTTCCACCCCTTGCTCACCCCAGTCTCTACAGACTACAGAAAGCACTCCTTGCAGCATGCCAGGTTTCCCTCCTAGCATACCAATGAGCATGAGGAGTCAGCCGACTGATGCTCCTTTGTTCCTCACCACAAAATGACAGCTAGGGAAAGTGCAGCTCTCACATTCTAACCTTAATACAGCCCCTGGAGAGAAAGCAAGGGGGAAGTTAGGATCAGAACGGGATCTAGGGTGCAGAGTCTAGAAGCTATCTTTGTGCTGAGGGAAGTACTGCCTCCAAGTGAAAGAAAAGGAAACCAGACTCCTGACTTATGCTGGGTTTCCCTCTCCTCTCCCACTCCTCTGCCACTCTAAGTAGGTCACTTCCTTTCTCTTTAGCACAGTTTCCTCATCTCTTTGGTACAGACACTAACTTCTGCCAGAGCTAAGATGTGATCAGATAATAAGCATTAGAGCTTACAGAGCTCAGAGAGACGCTTGATGAGAGATGTTTGAGACAAAAATCCAGGCTAATCACCTTAGCAAACCAATAATACTACTTGGATTTTGAATGATGGGTTGCAATTTCTCTGCACCTCACACATATCTGAAGTCAAGAAAACTAAATGCAGCACAATCTGGGTCACTGAATTCACTAAAATAGATTCATACAACCCCCTCCATAAACATATCAAGAACTATCTTCTGAATGTTACTCTTGCCCTCACCAAGGGAGAGGCTGTTTCTGCTTCTGTACCAGAGTATTTGGAGCCATTTCAGGCCTCTGAATCTAAAATGCCCTCAATCTGAATAAAATTATACCAAACTCTGCTTAACATTTACAGTATGCAGATCATACTCAACTTGGAAATTATGAGACCACCTCACATTGACACGTCCGCACTTGGGCACTTCAGATTTATAATGCAGTTATTTATGAACGTTATGAAAGGTATGCAGACACTACTTAAGCTGACAGACAGCTGTCCTTTGCTAGCACAAGAAAAATGCAGGCAAACATAAAGAAAACAGTTCTTAAATGCACAGCTGCATTTTAGTTTCTTCATCGGTCTGAAATGTTCTTTGAGTCAAGGTACACAGGATCTTTTTCTACTAGCTGTTCTGCTTATGACAAAGCATCCTTTTCTTTGCGATGTAAGTCCAGTTGTTCTCAACTCAGCTAATATTCTAGCTAAATAGGCCTGCTGCTACAAAAACACATGCTGCTGCTCTCCACACTTCACAGCTTCAAAAGGCATTCCACGTCCACTCATTCTTTCTTGTTTGGAAGGTCAATACCAAATCATAGAAACAACAGCATTTTCACATCTTTGTTCTGAATTTAGCAATTCAGCAGTACCCAGATCTTACCTCCTTGTGGAGCTGGAACAATGAGGTTCTGTCCTAAGGCAAAAATGTCATCTGCTCTAACACTCAGCACCCAAGAGCCCAAGTATTAAAACAGGCACAAAAACAGCAGGATATTCCACTTCACAGAAGTAGCTAAAATAAAAGAGGCAAAAATAATCAGTCAATGTGTACACAGAATCAGGCAGCAAGTCTGCAGCAAGAAGCAGAGTCTACAACAGTACCTGGATCGATGGGGACCCCAACCAGACACAGATATGGCTGTTATATGACTGGGGCTGGGGCAAGGACCCATGACCCTGTGCTGAACTGAGTCTCCTGGGCTCAAGAGCAGAGGGTGTGGGAGGAGACCCCCAGATGAGGCTGATCATGGCCATTAAAGCTTATTGCCCTGAAGGCCCTGGCAAATGAGTTCCTCCTTGAAAGCTCCGGAGTTAAAGCTCCGCTAAAGGTAATGATTCTAGTGTCTTGTATGGGATCACTGCTCCTGATACAAGAATCCCATGTATGGGTGAAATTAATGCCTCTGGACACCTGGAATTAGTCTTTCTGACTGATGTTCCAGCATGTCTCAAAGGACCCACATTGTCAATAACTCACTAGGTGTTATCTAGATTTTTCTACAACCTGAGGAAGTAAAAAAAATGAAGGTATGTATTTTCTGTAGTTCAGAAGACCACTCTGTTCTTGCAATTTAATAGGCCTACTGAAATATCTCACTGTTCTGCAGTTTTGTCCCTCACAAGGGGTTTGGGAAAATACTTGTGGGCTGGGAAATGGCATTTGAATCACCCTTTTCGCTGCTGTCCAGTTCCATAAGAAACAAGTCCATGCAGCACTGATGGTGCAGCCTGGCTGCAGGGACTGTGAGTGTTGATTGCAGGTGACAAAGTCCCACTGTGCAGCAGTGATGCCCTCCAGAGCCTTGGGTGGACTTCACAGGCAAATCCTCCCAGCAGCAGCAGCCAGAAGCTGCCATTAAACCCAAGTTTCTGTCTGTAGAGATGACCATACTAGGGAGATGAGGCAAATACAAGGGGGGCAAAAAAAACAATAATAGGGCAGTTAAGAGGCAAAGGGAAATCTGTGTTCAGAGATACATCAGTAGCAGAGCAGTGCTACCTCTTTTAAAGGCTTTTTTCTTTTCTTTTTCTTTTCCATGCAATGGCCAGAAACAGTTCCCAAAACCTGAACCATCAGCAGTAACCAGACAAATACAAACATTTTGTGGGAGCAGACAGGAGAACTAGTGCCCCAGTTGTTCTCAACTCTTTCCACAGGCTATGTAAGAGTAAGCCTGCATCTGGCTTATTCAAAGCATTTTCTCTCCTTTCAGTCATTCATTTATGAGGAGAACATTTTTGAGGAAATGGTTGAGCTGAAATACTTAGTTCTCCCAGCTGCCCATCATTATGTCCAAATCTGTTTTACTAACAAGACAGCATGTTCTGGTGAACTAAAGTGAACACAGTTTGAACCTGTGAGTTTACGCTCGTTCTGTCCCCAGATCATCCGCCACCTGCATCCAGCCTTGGCAAGGTCCTGCTTCCACAGCTGCATCTGGGGCCATTGCCCTGTGGGTCCAGACAGCAATGATCTCCTCGAGAGCGACTGTCTCCTATCACCCCTCCTGCAGTTGGTCATTTTCCCCACACAGGAAGAAAAGGGGGTTTTGCCGATGCCATTTTTGCCCCAACTCTCGTGTTAGTTTTCTCTCCCCAGGCCAAAGAGGGCAGGATACTGTCTGTGAGAGGGGCTGTATGGCACAAGCACCTGGGAGAGGAACAGCCATTTTACAGGGCTCGTATGCTGCAGAGCTGTGACTGAAGGCCTAGAGATGACACATGGTGCAGCATCTCGACTGTGACAGCCTTTTCTGCAAAGAGACCCCTCAGCTTTTGTCACACTGACAGTGGGGTTAACCCATCTGGAACTACCCCATCTTTTCCTGAAGTGGTACACACACCTCCTCATCTCCCTTTTCTCTCATTTGGTGAGGGCCTCTGGCTTTACATTTCTACTTACCTCTTCTCTCCCCCTACACCGTTTGATGAACCCTTTCTACATTATCCCTCAGTTCTTCAGCACATGTTCTAAGAAGTTGTTACATCTTCAGACATAGTAGGTAGAGAATATATAGGAAGATCAGTATCAAAGGCATTTTAACAGGAGTGAAACTGGATACAAAAAGTTTGAGGCCTTTCTCTCTGAAGCTCATAGTGCAACATGAAATAAGAGCTCCCTTTTATTTGTGGTAATTGCAGAATTCAGGAAAAAAATCAGTTTGTGTAGCAGAAGACCAAGCTACCCCTATTTCCTTAAATGCAGAACAGTCAGCTGCCACCTCCAGTCATTTTCCATCAGAAAGAAGTGCAGACAGTGATATTCACAACAAAGGTGAGCTTCTGAAAGTGGCCTAAGAGCCAACGAAACTGTAGGGTCTTGTAGATGTCATCGGGCAAGAGTGAAGACAGCTTGTCCTGATGATGGATTGCTTGTAATTAGCCATACTAAAGACCTTAATCTTAAATGGTTTGATCTGCTCAGGGGATAAACTGAACCAGTATGCTCACACAGTTGAGTTAATCTCTTTATGTGCTGGGATTTGTTATGACTGTCATTCACCTCTAAGACTCGTTGGTCCTGTGCAAATGAATGGCAATGGAGTGGGAAGGCTGAGAGCTACCCATGCTCTGGGCAGAAGCTCTGAGCTCCCCTAGGGCTGGAGTGAATATGTAACACTGACCTGCCCTGAAGAAATCCCTCTCATATATATATATATAAGGGATAAGGCAGGAGACCTCCTTCCCTGGGTCTGTTTCAAGCCTGATTACCAGCTGTACAGCTTTCTGCTGTTTTTCCTCGCCACCTTCACAGCCCGCTCCACTATCGCCCTGGGCCGGACGTGGCTCAGGCTGGTCATTCCCCTCCACACCCGGAAAGCAGATAGTGGTGTTACCTGAAATAAAAGCCCTCAAAACCAAAAGTAGTTTAGAGAGGAGATATTGCTTTAGTCGACAACGGGTGCTAGGGGGAAAACCCACAAATCTAGCACACCTTACCGGAGATATTCACCCATTATTTATACACAAAATATTCTCATAATTCCGCCTACCTAATACATAACTCCACCTAGGCTTACATATTCATTAGGATGACCAAATAGTCTTTTTGCACATGCACATCAAATTTTGCTGTGTTGGCTAAACACTTCTGTGCAAGCGTGAGTGTCTTGGTGGTTGTTTGGGTAAGGAGACCCTTCCTCACATTATCCTTTTAAGGTATTGAGTCATCTCAGGGCAACAAAAGTTTGCTGTAAGTTTGCCAACTTCTTGAAGATAATAAGGATGTTCTTTGAAGCAGCCATAACTGTATCCTAATTGGTATAGGAGTACATACTTGATGTATAGAAGAACCTTGAAATGATTAACTACTTTTGGTTGTCCCCTCATTAACACTATCTGTAACATCAGCTCAGTGACTATTTTTACACAGTAAGAAAGTCAGTAATTAGCTATTTTCTCACACAGTAAGAAGGCTAGTAAGAAACAACTATTTCAGAAACAAAGCAGAGGCCTGGCTTTGGTAACAGCGGGGAAAGCAGCTAGAAAAAAAAAAAAGCACCACGAAAGTCGGTCTCCTTGGGTGCTTTATGAAGAACACGTGAGAAGGAAAGAGAGTCCAAGGGCTGTGGTGAACAAAGGCAGTCAGGCCGCTCCACAGATGGCTGGCCCTAAGTAGTATGGGCACTTGCCAGGCCAAANCCCTCCTCTCTCCTCTCCTCCCCGGCAGACCGGGCAAAATGGCTGGGCGGAGCGCAGGCTGGGCCCTCCGGGCGCTGCTGCAGCCCCCGGCCCGGGCCGCGCCGCTCACCCCGCGGGGACCGGCCTCCTCCTACGGGTAAAAACTACAGCCGCCCCCTTCCTCTTGCTCCCTCGTCCCTTCCCCCTCCGCCCCGGGGGGTAGTTGAAAGGCCCGGATGGGTGTCACCGGGGGGTGTGTGTGGAGTGAACAAGGTGTTTTAGCAGAGTGGGTGTACGCTAGATTTTTGGGGGGGGTGTAACAAGATGGCGACGCTGGTGGCAGCCTGAGGTGCCTGCTTCCGCGGTTAGGCGGGGGAGGGAAGAGCTCTTCCCGTAGCTGCTTTGCCTCTGCAAGCAAGGGGCTGGGCAGTGCCTTCCCCTTCGTGTCTGTCACCCTTCCCTCTGCGGGGGGCGTGTGTGTGTGTCCATTTTCTTCCTGCCAGGCAGGAGGTGCTGCTGACCACCCTGCTCCTCGGCCGCCTGCCCATCAGGTGTTTCCTAGAGGTCGCCGAGAAAATCATAGAATGGTTATAGAGTTGGAAGGGACCTTAAAGATCATCTAGTTCCAACCCCCCTGCCATGGGCAGGGAGACCTCCCGCTAGACCAGGCTGCTCAAAGCCCCATCCAGCCTGGCCTTGATCACTTCCAGGGATGGGGCATCCACAACTTCTCTGGGCAACCTGTTCCAGTGCCTCACCACCCTCAGGGTAAAGAATTTCTTCCTGATATCTAATTTAAATCTACTTTCTTTCAGTTTAAAACCATTACTCCTCATACATATATGTAATATATGCAATACTGCTTATTCTGCAAATCCTGTTAAGGAAAACTGCCATAATACCATATTTTTTTTTCCCTTCTGCACAGATAAAGACTCAGTTGTATTGTAGCACAGCTGGCACAGAAAAGTAGTTCCCAGATTAAGAGTATGAGGTGAAGTGTGACCTCCAACAAGGCACAGTACCAGACCTGCCTACTCTGCATCTGTGCTGTCTTGGTAGGGGTTGGAAGGGACCTTCGGAGATCATCTAGCCCAACACACCTACCAAAGCAGGTTCACCTAGAGCAGGCTGGACAGGAACGCATCGAGGCCAGTTTTGAATATCTCCAGAGAAGGTGACTCCACAACCTCTCTGGGCAGCCTGTTCCAGTGCTCTGTCAGCCTCGATGCTTCTCAAACAGCTATAAACCCTAATGCTACTAATTCAGTTACAACATAGTGGGGTTTTTTGGTTTGTTTTATTTTAACACAGCTTCTGATTATGCCAACTAGTGGAAAATGCAGTCTTGAAGAAAACTTCATGCTGACTGAAGTGACTTCAGACTCACAGAAGTTTGTTGTGGGAAAGACCAAATCTGTTTTAGGTGTAGCCAGTTCCAGTACAGTGTCTCAGCATGTAAAACAACAACTCATTTGTTCTCAGTCCAGAAAGTATTGAAAATACTCTGCATGTGAACCTCCTCAATTTCATTGGACTTTGCACTGAGGCACGATCAAAGAAAAGAAAAACATCACAAACTCCAAAATTCTCAAGTCCCTGATGTTAATAATTAATCCTAAAAAATGTAGAACTGTTTAAAAAAATCTAGCATCTGGATCAGGAAAGCAGAATATATGTCCCTTGTCTAAACTATGTGCTGGTAACTTTTTTTTAAAAAACACATAGCAGAACGGTAATTATTTCCGTTTTCTTCAGAACTGTTAATGTTTTTGGCAATTACTCATCAGAAGCAAAAAAAATCACATATTTCTATAAAAATTAGTAAGAGTAAGTTGCTCATTTGCTGTGGTGAGAACTAGGATAAAACAACCTGTTGAAATGTGTGACAACCTAAAAGATGGTATATCAAGAAAAAAATAACAAAACATTTTCTTTTATAAATAGAAAAAAGCAAAACTCAGATATTCGAAAGGGGATAAGAAGGCCATCTGAATGCTACATTCAGAATTCAAGTTGTGAAGTATATAGCCACATCAGGTGTGATACATAAACTTAAAGGAGGTTTAACATTACAGTCAAACTAATCACTTGAATCGTGTTTGCATAACAATTCAGCAAAACTCACTGAAGTTATAATGGCACAATGAGTTCCTTTGAGCTGTATTCTTGCCACAGATCTGCATTTGTAGTCCAGTTTTAAAACTGGATCTGCACAGGTAGAAAGAGCTGATCCTATTCTGCAAAACCACAGCTTATATGTCGGCACGGGGCATTTTTAGTTGCATTACGTAGACTAAGATTTTATGTAAAATGCAAATGGCTTTGTGTTTGAACAGCTTCTGTGGTTCAGCTGCCACGTACGTACTGGGAACCTGAGTTCACAAGCTATTGTTCATTTCCATTTGCCTTGTAAGGAGGGTTTCAGTTTGTGGGATTTTTTACCCATCATTTTAAACTCTATACAGGTGGGACTATGCTTACATGCTGTAATTAGTTCAGACTTTGTATGTTAAAATTTAATTTTTAATAAGTTGCACGGAATGTATTCTGGAATAGAGATTATTGTTACCCATAAGACTGGAAAACAACATTTCTGTAAGTATGCACGTGAAATTCACGATGATTGAATTCATGGGGCAAGAATATTTATCTAGGTAAATTGAGAAGTGTGGGGAATAAGTGTTAACCATTAGATAATCTAATGGCAAAATTCATATCCTCTTACTACCTTTAAATAAAGTGAGTTAGGTTGTTGAAAAGATGTCTTGCAACCATTAGGGCACAAACTTGCTTGGGAGACCAGATGCAATGGTTTATACTGTTAAGAAGATACCTTCAATCTATGCTACTTTTGCTTTCTCACTAGGTGTTTGTATTTAGGCATGGTGTTACTTGTTTGCATTTACACAATTTGTCTTGCTTTATACTGAAGGTTATCGTAGGTATTTAGGGTTCCAGGCTGAGAAGTGGCCTATGTGGTCAGTTTCTGTGGAACTTCTTTAGTGGGTGGGCTTTTTTGGTCACGTGGTATTTTCCAATTAAACATTATCTCCTGCTGAGATTACACCGACAGATATATTGTTATCACATTCTTCTTCTCCACCGTCATCTCAGTGCAAGGTGGTTTTCGTTGTAGACCACCTGGTTCATGAGGAACCATAACGGTAGATTGTGGTTTCTTTGGCAGATGGAGAGGCTTGGTTTAGTAATAACAAGGCGAACACCAGCCATTTCAAAAGTTATGCTGTGACAGAATGAGGTTTCTCCTCTCTAATATATTTCTCTCAACACGTTTCTGTTTCTATGTGAAGCTGCTTTTATATTCCCTACATTGCACAGCCAAGACTTCCCCCCCACCCCCCCTTAACTTAAGTCATTTAACCACATTTGTGAAACCTAAGTACAAATGTTATATAGTGATCACAACTGAATACTTCTCCGCTCCTGAAAAGTTTTTTATTTCGTTTTCTGTGCACCCATGAAAGGCAAGTGACCCATTTAAATCTCACTGTAGTGTTGTAAATATCTAGAAAAAGTAATTATTCTCTATTCCTTGAATGACCATGTAATAATGACAATTAACTGTCTGAACATTTCCCTTTTTCTCTCCCCTTCTCCCATCCCTAGTACTTCAATAACATCTGCCAAAATCCAAGTGAATGGAGTCCACCTGCATTATCAGCAGACAGGAGAAGGAAACCATGCGGTTCTTCTGCTTCCCGGAATGCTAGGTCTGGAGATTTTGTCTTATCTTTGTAGAGCAACCACCTCTTTCGCCATCTGGCCTCAAGCTAAACTGCATAAAACTATTTTGTAATATGTTCAGCACGCGATTATGGAGCATTGTCATTAAAATAATTGCCACACATACAACAGATAGGAAAAGGCAGAGTTATTGCAGTCAGTTAGCAGTTTTAAATATGTCATTTATCTCACCAGGCATCTTTTATACAATGTCTTGATCTGTGTAAAAGTCACTCACACTTTTAGATTTAACTGTGCAAAGGGGATGTCCAGCACAGGTGGCAAATAGCTACACAAGGTACAAAATAACATGGGGGGGGAGGAGGGAATCAGGTCAGCTATATTTGTTACACAGGCTGAGTTATGCATTCCTTCTTAGAAACTAGGTGCATTCCAATTGAATTAATAGACATAATGCAGCACTTGCAGTTTATTATCATAGTGAAAAAGGCACAGTTGAGACTTCCTTTTTGCTTAGAAATGTATTTTCATGTTTTGGTTGGTTATTCAGGGCAACATCATTAAGATTCTCAGTGGGTTTTTTGATATGGGCAACAGGTTCTGCTAGCTAAGTGGTATCTGTCCATTGAGACCACTGCTTTTGATAACAGCCTTTTAAAATTAACACAGGCTTTTTTTTTCTGGGTTCTTGCAGTTCTGAAGAACCAATCACCAGGCTTACTTGCAGGTCATGGCAGGCTGTCAGTAGGACTGTTAATTGCACTCAGGGTTGGGCTCACGCCTAACTGAATTGCAAGATGAATAGAATGTCAAGAACTGAAGAGCAAGAAACATTTGTTCTTCTTGGCAGCAACATTTCCAAGTCTTCATGAAGTGGTTCTTTCTTTCAAAGAATTCTCAAGGGGAGAGTGCAAAAAAGTTAATGCTAGGGGTGTTTTGGTAGTCATATGTTTTAACCTATTCATTTTAAACAGCTTTTTAAACTAGTAATCCTGTTGCCAATGCTAACTCTTTAAATAGAAATAATGTATTTCTTCAGTTGTGAGTAGTAGTAGTATTATTAGGTGTGCATTGCTAGTGTTCAGTTATCATTATTACAAACAGAAATAGTTAGGCTTAGTATCTTTAGCATTATTAAGTGTATTGTTTAATGGTTTGGGGCAAAATGTGAGGGTGAGCTTTACATTCTGACTGTCACATACTTCTTCCCTTTGTACTAAGTTTTCAATATTATTGTGTACTACTTACAGTATTAACAGACTAATAAGTGTGTCCAGGCATCCAGGTAAGTGCTTTTTAGCTCAATAGAGTTAATTAGTCTCTAGACTATTTGTAAACTACATTAAAACAAAAGTGATGTTTCTCTTTCTAACTAGAAAAGCACTGAAAAAATGCAGCATTCAGGTATGCCTTCAACCTTGTGGATTATTTTTTTTAAGTTACAAAAAATACAAGTGTATGCATGATAGTGCAGAGATTCATATAAAGCCTATGTAAGAATATGTGACTAATATTAATCAAGGTGCATTGGTATTTTTCAAACAACCTGAGAGTTTACTTCTGACTCTAGCTATTAACTAGTATTGCAAGAGAGAAGAGATCGTGGCAGGCTGTAGACAGCTCATCATGGCATGCTATATACAGCCTCTTTTATCATTTAGATCAGTTGATGGTATAGGAGGAGTTATCTGAGGACGTATTTCTCCAAGTAAACAGAAAAAAAAATCTTAAATGCACGTAAATGGCCTTTTTAATATAATGATGGATAGCCAATTTGATATTTCATTTATGTTGTTTGAATATATTAGATCTGAACAGGTTTTAATCAAGTAGCTTGTGATACTGTTACCACATGACCATACTGCAAATAAGAAATAAATTGCAGTCTTACCTTCATACTAGTGTTCATAGACAGCTTAGTGCAATAGACTGGAGTACTTCATTTTTTAATCCTTTGAAGGTCTGAGGCATCAATAAAGAAAGCTGTTCTGCATCAGAAAAATGGATGTATTATTTGGCTTATTTTGGTAACGTACATATTAGAAAAATCAAAAGTAACAGTTTTATGCTTTCATGTCACCACTGTCTCCTCAGGCAACCTCAGCTTTAAGCACCAATATTCTCGTAGAAGTGTTTTATTGAATAAGAACAACTGTCTCAGTGCTTTTCAGTTACAAATTTACAGCTAGAGTCAGTATATTCCTCCCCTTTCAGTTTCATCTGTGCTGCCCAGATAAACAGCAATGACCATGCTAGTGCTTTAAACCTGTTAAAGATAAATCAGTACCCAGGTAACTCAGCTTAAGATTCTGTATTAAAGCATCTGTGTAAAGCACAGGTTTTGATAAGCTTATATACCTAGCAGAAATGGTTTTTTTCTGAGCGTATTGCAGATAGTTCTAAAGATTTTTATTGTAGTACTTCCTGTCTGAGAGGTGCAATGATTAGTTACAATTAGAGATAAGGTGTACTTAATTTGATGAATAATCTCTTTTTAGAATTAAAATAAAAGTTTCCTCAGGTTTCCATTTAGAGTATGTATACTATGTATGTATTATGGTGGTTACTATAATTGAAAAAATGATGTTTCAGGGAGTGGTCAAACTGATTTTGGGCCACAGCTCAAGTCTATGAATAAGAAACTTTTCACAATTGTTGCATGGGATCCTCGGGGATATGGACAGTCCATTCCTCCATCTCGAGACTTTCCTCCAGATTTCTTTGAGAGGGATGCAAAAGATGCTGTGGATCTTATGCAGGTAAATCTATTCTGAGATTTTACTGTTTTACATATATATATTTAAAAGCTGTTTACCTTAAATTTTGAGAAGGAGGAAGAGTAGTGTTAAGCAGGTTGTTTCCAGCAGACAGCAAGTTATGCAAAAGAGCATACAAATGAAGGCTTAAAATATTTTCTTCTTCCATTTCTTCTGTGATATACATAGAGGTTCAGCAATGGGAATTAATTATAAAGCAATATTTTTTATTCCAAGACCCTGCCCTAAGAGGTTTGCAGCCAAGAACCATATAAGTTTAGGTGAAGTGTGTATGAACACCAGTCTATGCTAAGCGGTTTAACTGAAGGGATGACAGTAGTGAAAGGTTCTTAGAAAATTTCCAAGCTAATAGAATCTTGGCATTTTGCCTTGAGCAGCCCATTTCAAGAAACATTTGATTCTAAAAATTAACTTGACACTTTGCATTTTACAGCACATCACTGAAATAATTTTTGTGGGAAATAGAAGAGTTCCTGTGATCATACCAGATCTTAATAACTAATACAGCTGTTGTGGTTATAAAGAATATGACCTAAAGTTGTTATTACTTCTCCATCTTGCAGAATTTTTTATTTCAAATCTGTGTATCTGCGTTCCTCTTTTATTCCGTCCTATAAGCGCTAACACTATTTTCTGGTTTAGTTTCAACAAATATTTTGGCTTTGTTATATTAAGCTATACCGTCTCTTTGGCCATGTTAAGAAAGTTGGCAGAGCATTAAAATTCCAAAAATATGAGACAAGATTTAGACAGTCAATCCAACTGTATTTCTGTAATAAGCGTTAACCTTGCAGAAACCCATCTGAAACTGGAAATGCAGCCTTCCTGGAGCATTCTGCGTAGCAAAACAAAATAAATCTGACAGCAGAATCAGGATTAAGACAGTTTTGCCCTCTAGCCATAAGAGCAATCTCTCTGCACTGTAAATCACTAATTTCTTCTGCTATGCTAACAAAGAAAATAAAAGATGCTGCCATGGATAGGTGACAAACTTTCAGTCGAAATGGTTGTAACCCCCTTTCCTGTCTCTGTTCAAATAGTAATAAATGCAGAATAGAAAACAGACCTGTCCCCAAAGAGAATATAACCATGTGTAGCTTCCAGTCAAACAGGACAGCAGCCTACCAATCTCTAAAGCTGCCAAAACAAATGACACATAGCATCCTGTTTTTTTGAAGATGTTTATTGATATAAGCATATAAGAACAAATTCTTGTTTATTATTCTTCCCGAGCATGGGTAACTTGCTTCTATTTTAGCATAACATAAAGGATAACACAAATCCCGAGGAATCACAGCAACTAGGATTTCCAGAATAAACCAATTTTTTTTGTTTTATTCAGGAACAATAATTCCCGCAGAGGGCTTTATAATGATGTATTTTTTAAATACACCATCTGGCCTACACTTGGCAAAAAAACCCCATCTGTATAGGTGAACCTTCAGAACATTTATTCTAGGCTCCTTCGGATTCTGGTGTCTCTGCTGGAGCTGCGAGTGCTGCAAGGTTTCTGTGAAATAACAAAAGCTGAAATTCTGCGGAGTGTTTAGCACCTTGATGCAGATGACACGGCTCTGTATCACCGTATGCCTTCTGTGAAGGAGTTTGCGTGAAATAAAAGGAGTATAATGCAAATAAGTCCACTTTGCTGCACTCCATCCCAACGTCTAACAATAGCAAAGGCCAATAGTGTTAAAACAACCATGGAAATAAATAGTGTTGATATTTAAGAGGTTCTTACTCTTCAGAGCTGCTGTCCTAGTGAAAGGACAGGCTTGGGCTTCTCCAAGTTTTTGTAGGTCAGCCACAACCCTTACTTTTGATATACTCCCTGTGATCCAATGAAACCATACGGTACAGAGTACCATCGTATTGCAGCTCACTATTTTAAGTTCCTTCCGTCGCAGCATATGTGGTCATTTGATTGCGTTTCAATGCCTGGATGGAGAAGGTGATTTCAAAAGGGATTTTGTTCACTACGGGGAAAAGCCAACACAAAATCACCCACAGAATTGAGGAGGTGCAACTAGCTCTCAGGTTATTGCCAATATTAGGGGGAGGCCTGTAGTGTAAGTAGTTCAAGATTAAAGCAAGCACACATGCATATCATATTGAACACATCTGTTACACCACATTGGTTTTTGGAAGGCTGCAAAGAATAAATCAAATTCTTCCTGCTGCAAAGGCATCCTGACACAACCCAAAGTATGCATCAAGATAATGGCTAGTAAACAAGAGAAATACTGGAGGCAAATAAATCTCAGTTGAAGCATTGGCAAATAACCTGGCATGAAGAACAAAAATTTTAATCAGCTATTACACCCATCAGCTGACTTTGAGATGTGTAATTTGCTATTGGAGATAGGAGAACAGCAACAGCAAAAACTTAAAGTTTACAAGCACTGCTGCCAACTCCTGAAACTTGCCAAGACACCAGTAACTCTTCAGCAGCGTGATACTGAAAGCTGGTCACAGATAAATATTTCAGCAGGCCAGAGCCAACTTGCGATCAGCTGCTAAAATTTGAGGTTCTCTTTTCTTGCTGTCAACTCTTACCTTACATGTCTCTTTCTTTCCCCTACCTTATTTTCTTTTCAGGCTTAGCTGGGTGAAATCTAATATTGAGCAACACTACAGTGAGCCTAATACCAAGGAAGAAGCCAAAACCAGAAAATCCTGCTAGCAATAGAAGTTTGCTAGGTATTGAGTTGACTGATAAAGTTATGCCTCTCTTGAACGTTAAGTTTACAAGCAGGAGTAAGCTTCCAGAAACTGCTTTTTCTCTCTCTGTAGTTGTTTCTCTCACTGCCTGCATTTTTGCTTTCTTTGGACAGAAGGCGGCAAGCCTGAACTTCCAACAACAGAACACCAAGCACCAAAACAATCCATTCAACTAACTTGCTCTTTTTCTTCCGAAAGTACATCACCTTCCTTAATCACATCTAAAAGGCTGTAATTTCTGCAAAAACAAACAAAGGCAGGCCCTTTGAAAGCTTTATGTTTGAGGGAGTTCACAAACTGCGGTTTCTGTATGTAAAACTGCAAATGCTGCTTAACCATATAATATCATCCCTATACAACCTTCAGATGCATTTGCTCCTGAGTGGCTTTAACTTCCTCATCCTTTGCCCACTGAACAACACACGGAAAATCATCTCCCCTGTCCCTGCCAGTACCCCCTACCACAGATTGCAGTATATGAGGAAACAAGAGTTTCAAATTCTAGTGGAAAGCATTGTACAAGTCATAATGAATTAAGGTCTTGGTTGTCATATTTTTTACCCTGAGCCTTCCTTTTCAAGGAGGAGGAATTTCATTATTAGCGTTATGAATTACAATTCACCATAAAGTAACATTTAAAATGTACGCTTAAAAGCTTCAGAAAATGTGAATTAGGCACTAAAATTTGATACAATCCTGTAGCAAATACTTTAAGCATTTTTTGGTTGTTACAGGGTAGATTTTTGGTTTTTTAGATGAGCTAGCATCAGTAAATTAGATCACTGTGTTCCATTTCTCAAGTCTTAAACTTTTCTTTTTCTTAAATTCATCTTGGTCTTGGGTTACCTACCATCTCACACTGTGATAGTCTTTGCCAACTTTATACCAAGAGAATCCACAGATTCTTGATACCGTCAGGCTCTCTGAAAAGGTCTTTATTCTCCATTTCAAATAAACATTTCTTAATTTCAAGATGACTTTTTTAAATGCAGCAAAAATCTAGTACGGCTACTGCCTGTTTCATTAGCTAGTTGTAGAAAATTGGAAAAGCAGGTATAATTTCTTATTTTCTAAATATTTGAACTTAAATTTTTTTAAGTATAGCAGGAAAGTTATATTTTCTAATTATGAAATCTAATTATAGTTCAACTATATGATGTTGTGTCTATATCTGTACTGTTATTTTTCAAGAAATATTTGACATTTCCTTGTAAAACCAGCTGATGATTGGCATATAACTTTCTTGTACAAATCAAGGCACTGAAATTTAAGAAGTTCTCTTTGCTGGGGTGGAGTGATGGTGGAATTACAGCACTCATTGCAGCCGCAAAGTATCCAACTCTTATCCACAAGTTGGTTGTCTGGGGAGCAAATGCCAGCGTTACTCAAGAGGATGTGAGAATTTATAATGGTATGTACAAACTGAATAGCATATCCTAAAAGAATTATTTTCATTTCTTCTTGACCTAAGGATCTCAGTCACATAACAGCTAAGTGGAGACAGAGTTGACAACACAACAAACCTAAAGGAACAGGACCCAAAATTCACCAAGTTGCCAAGTATAAGAATAGATGAAAGTCATAGTGACAAGCTCCCTAACAACTACTCCAAGGGTAATATAATGTAATTTTTTATAAGTCTTTACCAACAGCTGCTGAAAAGCAGAAGTTATAATAGCTTAACAGTAGTTTTCAGAAGGTAAAATTTTTGTTGCTCTAACAAGTTCCTAAAAAATAAAATGCAAATAACACTAGTGATCCCAGGCTTGATTTCCTTTATCACATCTTGCACAACTTTAGACAAGATCCACACAAAAATCACTGGCCCTGCATGTAACAAATTTTGCCTCTAGGGCCTATATAATACATAGACAGTAAGAAAACAAGCTTATAACTTACCATTTGCATTAAATAAGCAAATGAATCATTCAAGTAAGTGTCCCAGGATGCCTTTCTTATTTGCATTCCTTTAAAGTTAATTACTGTGGTTACAAAACCTTTGCAAAGTAAGGAAACGTGGGATTTGTGATCCTTATTCCACTCACATGAAATAGGATCTGGCCATTTGTCACTTTAAAGGAAAATAGCAAAAACTCATGGTGAACTCATAAAGAGACCTTATTTCCTTTTGAAATTAAAAGAGGCTCTCAGCAAATGTAACCCAGTATTGCTTCATTTAAGTGGTTGGATTTTGATTTATACCACCTGTGAAATCTGACTGTCTGCCTTCAGCTAAATTACAAGTGCATGTATTGCACATGTGTATTTACCTCACATGTGTACTCACCTATACTAAAGCACTTTTATTGATAGTAGTAGTATATTTTTTAGTTCAGTAAGCAAAATGCTTTTTAGCTCTGTAAAAGCACTGCTTTATTCTTTACGTGCTTTTATATGGATGAAGTTTTTATTATGTAATTATGAAATGCATGTCAACTAGTATCAGCCAACAGGCTAAAATGTGAAAAAAAAATTTTTTTTAAAAAAAAGAAGTCTTACTTTACACGTAGCACCCACAGCAGTGCTGACCTTTGGCCTCTTCATGGACTAGTGCTTTCAACATCTCTGTCTGGGTGATGGAGCTAAGAAAGTAGCAGCGCAAGCTTTCTACAGTTGGCCCATCAAGTGCATCTCAGCTGCATTGAAGGAGTTGGTGGGAGAGAAGGGTGTTTATTTGGTGTCTATGTCCTTTCAACATTGGCTTCCCTCCCCACCCTCCCTTTTTTTAATTAAGGCCAGCCACAAGGATAAAACAGTAGATTCTATAAGGCAAACAGCTGTTCAGGAACAGCTAGCCTGGGGTGAGCAAACTCATTTCCAATCAGATGCTGTTATAAAGCACTTTCAGTCACTGCTACCTTGCTCGTTTGGCTGAGCAGGTTCTGTTTGTTAATTAACACCTCACTCCTTTCTTCCCTTAATTCCCATTTGAAACCAATTAAAAGCTTTGCTAGTGGCATATATTGCTGTTTGATGATTCTGTACTTTTCAGGTCTCTTTCAGGTTCTATGCTATGCTAACCTTGTTTGGGGCTTTATCGATACAAAGCTGGGCAGCTGAAATATAGTTTAGTGAAAGTCATCCTTGTGGGTATCTGGTTTGTGAGCAGTACTGAAAATTTTAGGAGGGAAAAAATAGGTAAATCTGATAAATAACTAACTAGAATGTCAGATTATTTGTACAGATTTAGCCAGCTTGCCATGAGTCACAGGGCTCTAGTAAGTAGAGTTGCTTGTTTTTCTGTAAGATTATGGCAAATGTACCATGATGTCAGTCTGCTGGAATGCCTTAGTAAGAGCTTCCTTCCTCTGAATACTGGTAGGAGCCATGGAAGGACTTCCATCCATGAGCCAAAGCAAAAGGCTGAAGGATATAAAAAAGAATTGCCAGCTCTGGCACGCTGTTACAAAACAGTCCTCTTTTTATACACAAAGTACCTCCTTAAGTTTCTCTTCTGTGAGCCCTCCAAAAAGAAATATCAGAAGTTTTAGGACTGAGTCCTTTGATTATTATATTCTGCTGTTCTTGGTGACCACAATAACAAGATCGTCTTCTGCAACTCAGAAAGACCCCAGCAGAGATTGTAAAACTACTTTTTTTATACCCTTCACATACTATGAATGATTTAAAACCATTCAGTGGGGTTTCAAGTTTGAAATACACATCTGCAGTCTGGTTTGAAAACTCCCTGATACTAGGTGTTGACGGTACTGGGTTATATCTTGTTGCCGGAAAGGACTTAACATATTTCAATGTTATTTTATGTAGGCATCCGAGATGTTTCAAAGTGGAGTGAAAAGGTCAAGAAACCACTAGAAGAGATGTATGGACATAAATACTTTGCAAAAACCTGTGAAGCTTGGGTAGATGGAATATCTCACTTTGCTGAAAAATCAGATGGTAAGGCTTTTACAATGTTAAACTGAAGCAATTATAGTAGCAGACAGTTCTGGATAAAAAAACCCAAACAACTCAAATCTAATGGTTCTCCTAGCAGCCAGTAAAGGAAGGACTCTGCATATGGCATTAAAAACTGGGTCTGACTCACACTCATGAACAAAGCAATTACTTTGTAGATGGTTCACACAACCGGCAAAGTACAGGAGGAAAACACATTTACGGGAAGCGTTAGCTGATGAATCTCTCCTCTTGTTCTGCCACAAAACTACATTATTAAATCATTGCTTTTGTGCAGACTGAACAGGAGGGATTCTGCTCAAGCCTTTTTCTCCTCTCCTCTCTCAGTTTTGAAGGATTACCTCTTGGTGACATTGTTTAGATATCCCAAAAGTGAGGCGCATTCTTTCCAGTTTCTGCAAACAAGAGCTGAAGCACTATTTCAAAACTAGTAACATATGATTTAAAAAAGAAGGAAGTTCAGATTTTGAGAACTCAGAATTGACAAAACACATTTATAAAACTCTATTGACACAGCTTAGGTGTTTAAAAATCCAGAAAGAACAGTTAAATTAGACAATATAATTATTAAATGTTTGTCTCTGAAGATTTCTGCAATTACTCTACGTAGACTTTTGCAGCCAAGGATACCTGCAGTTCTGTTTTAATTTAGAGGAAAATTGCTTTTAATTTGCCTAACGCAGAAATACATAGTACATAAACCAAGGATATACATATTTTCCTGTAGCACTCAATGAAAGACAGGAGGTGACATACATTAAAAGGCAGCAGGTACTACAAGGAAAACATTCCTTCATTTCATATTTTTTCCATGAAGTTTTGCACAGGATCAGCAACATGGTCTAGAACTTCTCCCAGTAGAGGGATGTAACAAATTGTAATCTGATTTTATTTTACCCTTTCTGAAATGCACCTCCTTAAAACTAGTTTGTTCATAAGTCCAAGGCCCAGGCTGGTGAAACTCTGGCTGTGATATCCTTTTACTGCCTGCACAAGCCTCAAACACAATGAGTTGGGGTCACTGCGAAAAAGAAGCCACCTGGAGACATGTAACAAGGAGCTGAATTACTTAGGTGCTGTAACTGGGTCAGATACTGGGAGAAGGCTAAGATCTCCTAAAAAAAGATAAGCAGCCATCAGACTGCAGGTTTTTTCCAGGCGTAGCCTGGGGAAGGCGACTTAGACTACAAGCAGGCCTCCTTGGAATTAAAGTTAGGACACCCTGCACAAAAGTTGCAGATATGGCAAATACTAGAAAAGGCATTAACAAACCCCATCAGAGGTAAAGGGAGGACAGCAAAGCCTTTGTTAGTCAAAAACTCAACTCAAGCTCTTTTTAAGGAATAGATTATTTGCCCTAAATGGGACAGCTTTTAGTGTGAAATGCCATAAGAAATGAACTTTCAGAAGGTGCCACACTTAATGAAACAGAATAAGTTGCATAAAGCTGGAAAATTCAAGAGTCTTCTTGTTGTTCTGTGTTTTTCAGAGTAAATATAATCTAGTGGTTATAGTATAAAACAGTTTTAGGACTCGAAATAATAGTTTGACTGCCAACTATGTCCTTAGGTAAATAACCTAAATTTACTTGTTCTGAAAACAGTCATTTATGCAGGTGTTTGAGGACTATGGGTAAAATGTTCTAAGTGAAAATATTTAACTGGTAGAATTGCAAACTAGGTCTATATAAATAACCAACCAATTGGAAAAACTTTGTGAAACAGGATACAACTCTAGAGCTAGGGAAAGTGTGCGTATATGATCATTAACTGTACAGCTGTTAGTAGCTGCAAGGAGACAACTACAAATAGGGTAAAGTTTGCTCCAAGGGAAATGGAACATAAAACTCATCAAGTATGTTTTGCTCCCAGATTCTCCTGTGAGAGCATGGCAAGTTAGGCAGAGTATGGAAACTGGGTTACTATGGGACAAGGGAAAAAGAAAGCAGGGGGAAAATAGAAGTGTCTTTAAGGAAAAGCATTAAAATTATTTCTAGTGAGATTAAAGACTAGTATTTATAAAATTATTTTTGAAGTTCTATAAGATGAATGGGCAGGGAGAATAACCTTTGAATAGTTTTAGTATAATTTGTCTGAAAGTGTTATTCATTGCACCCAGCAAAGAGTCCACAAGGTGGAAAAGGCTTGGATACGACCTAAGTTAACTTGTTGATAAAAGTAGCAAATCTCTTAACTGACAACCGGTGTAACAAAATGTAGCCTAAACAGGAAGGACATAAGGCTCAGGCTGACAAGAACAAAGCCAAAGAGTTGCATGGATTTGCTTTGAACAGTCAAAGAGAGCCCAGGGGAAACGTGGGACAGAAGTACTTCATTTGCTGTATCCATTTGTGCTGGTATCCATTAACGAAGCAAATTTCAGTGAAGTAACATTTTGGAGAAAGAAATGTTAATTATAGTTCTGATTACAGAGTTCTGCAGATTAATTGCATGCTATCCACAAGGAGAGGCAATAGCTAGAACCCAGTGGAATTCGCAGTCCTTAACAGAAGCAGTTTCAGTCTTTAATACTATTTTAAAACAAAGTGTGACCTTCATTTATTTTCTCCCTAGGTAATATCTGCCAAGAATTGCTGCCAGATATTAAATGTCCCACATTTATAATTCATGGTGAGAAAGACCCTTTGGTTCCAAGGGCTCACGCAGAATACATTCATAAGCACATCAAAGGCTCACGGTAAGTTATATGATGGAGTATTTATAAATCATTGTTGAAGAAATGAAGTTCAAAGTCACAAAGTAAAAACAAAACAAACAAACAAAAACCCCAGCCAGCCAAAACAAAAATTATTTGGACAAGTTCTCTCTGCCACGGACAGAACTATTCTAAACTTCACTAGCAAGTTACAATGCAAAGAGTGTAGCTGGACCTTTCTTGTAGTATAAGTAGTATAGTATTTTAATAAGCTCCATCCTAATGTTCTCCAAGAGAAACAAAGTAAGGTCCTATTCCTCTTTCCAGAACCACTCCCTAACATTTCTCAAAACAAGCAAATTTCTTCTGTTTCTCTGCTGTGGCCACTGCAATCTTTTTGTTGTGAGACACCTTATTTCTGCCCCGTTCAGTAGAGCAGTGAATTTAGATGCTATGAGTGGAGAGAGATTCCCAGTTGTTGGAGAAGCACAGGATACTGATGTTTGCTCTGCCTTGTTGGTGTGAATAACAACCTCAAAGATTTTGTTTTTCCAATTGTCCCATGAATCTTCAGTGTTTTTAAGAAAAAAAAAAAAGTACAACTATGCTCAGAGATATTACTTTATAAACAACGAAAAGCTCAGGGCACCATCTGCTTTATTTGAAATCTCCAGCTTCCTATAAAAAGCTGGGATTTCACCAGCTGAATTTTCTTCATAGATTTGCACACAAATTGAGGAGTTCTATTACTACTTAATGACAGACCGTGATGATTAGCACTGGAGAAAAGAGTTAGGAGAACAAACCTCATTTTTATGAATGCGGAGTGTCGGGAACCATTTCACTGATGTCATCTCTGTGAAAGTTTGAGTGATATATTTGCTTTAGAGTCAGCCCCACTGTTCATAGAAATACATTATACCACAGGAAGATGAGAACAAGAGACCTTCCTAACAATCACATGCAGGTGTTTCATTTCATGTCTGCTAGTTAGTTACTCCCACACACCCCGCTCAGCTGAGCTCTAAAATGCTCCAGATGCTGACTAAGACAAGTCATCACAAAAACTAGACAATGATCAGATAGCTTCTCTTTGAAAGACAAGCAGAGGAGAAAATTGAGTTAGAAGTTGTGATCTAGTAAAATGTAAAGGGGTTCTTTGCATGTCTTCATGAAGCGCTCCCCCATATGTGTATTTATCAGGAAAGAAATTAGACTAATGGTATTCTCAAGAATTAATACTTAGGTACATGGTCCCCTTCTTCCCTTGTTGCACTGGAGATGTTCCATTGTGAAGCAGAAAAACTTAAGTATATTTTCAGTAACACATGCTTCTACCATCAACTTCTCTTGCCTTGATTTTTATCAGGTAGTAAAGTAGAAAAAGCTTTTGCTGATTGTAGGGCAGATACATTGCCTGTTTCTCTCGTGGTAAAAGAGTGTGCCATCAATCTGTATTTGCATGGTATGGCTAGAGTTAGGTAGCATTACAATGGCTTAACAGCAGTACTGAATACCATCCACAGCGCTATAGGCTCGCACATCTGTGTGCTGCTTGGTCTTCCATAAAACATACTTAATGAAATTCAGACAGAAGTGCTGGAAGAGCTGGGTGTGTTCACACACTGTTGCTCTTTTCCCCAAGACAAAACACCACTTGTCACCACTAAAAGAAGCAAGATCCCCCTTGCTATAATGGGGCTTAGGTGACATGACTTCTGCAAAGCAGTCAAGATAGTTTTAGGTATGTTGAAACTGTTTAGTAAGTGGTAGGATAAAATAATTTAAAGAGTTTCCCGCCCCCTTGTAAAGAAAAGAGAGTACATGCCTGAGGTATAGGGTTTTTCCTAGGCATAAAGCAATGGAAAGTAGCTTGTATCAGTATTACAGTCTAAAAACGTAACCTTCATAGATACTACTCCTCAGTTTTTGTTATAACTGAAGAAATCCTGACTTCCTTTTTCACTTTAATGGGTGAATGGATGGTGTTACTTTTGGAGTTTGTCTTTTTGCAGAAAGATTAGACAAAGTTCAAATGATAATTAAGTTTGGGTGGCGACAAGAAGTCTATGTGTTTGTAGTGATCTCTCACTGCGCTCACTGCCCAGCACAACCACTGTTCTCTGAAAGAGGCAAAAGAGCTCAGGTATTTCACATATACCTTTTAAAGATGCATCCCGCTCACATTAATTTTGGAAGTTTATCTTCTTTGTATACCACCAGAAAGGTTCCTAGAAACTGGGCCTAAGACACAAGAGTTTGTTTTAAGCTTAGTTCATCCTCCCCGAAGTGGGGCAAGCAGTATCCTTGTTCCTTCAACTGTGGCTGTGGTTCACATTCTGAACCACATACACAGAGACATTACTTAGAACAAGAATTACTTCAGTTCTGTATCTACGTAACCAAGAGCAAGGAAAAATACAATAAATTTTAATTACCTGTGCTCACAGAATATAATGCATATTCAGTGTTTGATTTTTTTTTCCCTCCTCTTTTAAGGTTGCTTCTGATGCCAGAAGGAAAGCATAACCTACACCTGCGTTTTGCAGAGGACTTCAACAGACAAGTTGAGGAATTCCTGCACTGACTTAAACCGTAAAACAAGTTAGAGGTGTTTGTCCTTGCCTTGTTTAGGAATTTTAATTGGCTTTCCATTTTCATTCAAGTTACAGGTAGGTTTGAGTCCTGTAAGAAAAAACATTAAAGATATTTGCATGAGAAGCATACATTTTGAGAATATGTAAGCCTCAGTGGGTCAGAGCACGCCACTGTGGTGCAATATTTCTGACATGTCTTTAAACTTACTTCTTGACATGCAGGCTGAGTAGCTGTTCTGTGTCTGATAGAGGTGCTAAGAAAGACAGAAAGCGTGATCTAGAATACATGCCTTTATGTGCTCTTAACATTAAAGGACAAAAACCATTGTAATAACTGGGATTCAGAACTGTTACATTGAGAAATCTGTCAAAGTTACAAGTGCTGAGAGGATAATTGGGTACACAGCTTCTAGAGTACATGCTTCACCACCACTATGAGAAGTCATTCAGTACACATGCCTGCTTTACAGAAGTTCCTTTGATACCAGGGGAATTAAGCCTCATCCTCCTCTCCTTCCTCTTCAAATTCCCCCTGCTCATCAGCAGTGGCATCCTGGTATTGCTGGTATTCAGAGACCAGGTCATTCATGTTGCTCTCAGCCTCCGTGAACTCCATTTCATCCATGCCCTCGCCGGTGTACCAGTGCAAGAAGGCCTTGCGCCGGAACATGGCCGTGAACTGCTCCGAGATCCTCTTGAAGAGCTCCTGAATAGCTGTGCTGTTGCCAATGAAGGTGGCGGACATCTTGAGGCCACGTGGGGGGATGTCGCAGACGGCCGTCTTCACATTGTTGGGGATCCACTCCACAAAGTAGCTGCTGTTCTTGTTCTGCACGTTGAGCATCTGCTCGTCCACCTCCTTCATGGACATGCGGCCCCGGAAGATGGCGGCCACTGTCAGGTAGCGACCGTGGCGGGGGTCACAGGCAGCCATCATGTTCTTGGAGTCGAACATCTGCTGGGTCAGCTCGGGCACCGTCAGGGCTCGGTACTGCTGGCTGCCACGGCTGGTGAGAGGGGCAAAGCCTGGCATGAAGAAGTGCAGCCGGGGGAAAGGCACCATGTTGACCGCCAGCTTGCGCAGGTCGGCGTTCAGCTGGCCAGGGAAGCGAAGGCAGGTGGTCACGCCGCTCATGGTGGCCGACACCAGGTGGTTGAGGTCCCCGTACGTGGGAGTGGTCAGCTTCAGGGTGCGGAAGCAAATGTCATACAGGGCCTCGTTGTCAATGCAGTAGGTCTCATCCGTGTTCTCCACCAGCTGGTGCACAGAGAGGGTGGCATTGTAGGGCTCCACCACCGTGTCCGACACCTTGGGGGAGGGCATGACGCTGAAGGTGTTCATGATGCGGTCAGGGTACTCCTCCCGGATCTTGCTGATGAGGAGGGTGCCCATCCCAGAGCCCGTGCCACCACCCAACGAGTGGGTCAACTGGAAGCCCTGGAGGCAGTCGCAGCTCTCCGACTCCTTCCTCACCACATCCAGGACAGAGTCCACCAGCTCAGCACCTTCCGTGTAGTGGCCCTTGGCCCAGTTGTTGCCAGCCCCACTCTGACCTAGAGGATTGGACCAGAAGCAGGGTGCCACGTTAGTGCCCCAGGGAGGAACAGAGATGACCCCACTTCTCCTGCCCCATGGGGATCACCCCTCACTTCCACCCGCACTGTGCTGTTGGGATTCAGGTCCCCCAGGTCACTTGCACACTCACTATGAGCCTTTTCTGTGCACAGAGCTCTGGCTTCAGGACTCCTCCACCCCACACTCACTCACCAAAGACAAAGTTGTCGGGCCGGAAGATCTGTCCAAAGGGGCCAGAGCGCACAGAGTCCATCGTGCCAGGCTCCAGGTCCACCAGGATGGCACGGGGGACGTACTTGTTACCTGCAGGAGGAACCAGCAGCAGCATTACAGACCCACAGCCAGCATCAGAGGAGCCCTGCTGTGCTCCCTTCCACCTCCCCACATTTCACTGGAGATGCACACTCTCTCCATTAAGCCTGCCATGCCATCAGAGCCGTTTTGAGAACAAAGCTCTTACAGGAGTCACTGGCAGACGACAGCTCTTGTTCAGGGATTTTTCCAGCTACAATGAACTGGCATGTCTGCTCCATTTATTTAAGGATGTCTGAGGAAGCAGACACACTTACCAGCAGCTTCATTGTAGTAGACGTTGATCCTCTCCAGCTGCAGGTCGCTGTCCCCGTGGTAGCTGCCCGTGGGGTCGATGCCATGCTCATCACTGATGACTTCCCAGAACTAGAAGAAATTTTTGGAAAAGGGCAACGATTAATCACAGCTGGCCGGTGCCAATCACACCCACCAGCACCGTCTGTGCATGCCGACCACTCCCTGGCATGGCAGAGCAGCTGCCCGGGGGGGAAGGTGAGTCAGTGTCAGAAGGGCTTCCATGACCGTGGCAGCTGCAGCAGCAGCAGGCAGGCAGCTGGAGCACCAAAAAGCAAGTTAATTCTTTTATAGCCTGCATCCAAAGGATGACAGCCCACGAGTGTCAGTTGTGTGGTCTCCCATTGTCTAGCAGTGGCTTAAGACCCTCTACAAGAAGATGGCAGCACCTCCAACGCCCTCGGTGGTGGTGGGGGTTTTATCCGTGGCACTAAAACACAGCTCGTTCCCTCCCTCGGAGCCGGCGCTGCACAGGGGCGAGACAGCGGCGGGGCGGGGGGGAAGGTTGCCGCGGCTGCCTGCGGGAAGGCAGGGCAGGGACGGGCACGGCAGCAGGACCCGCCATGCCTTTGCGACGGGAAGGAACCCCTCCCTCGACCCCGCCGCGCCGGGCCCCATACCTTGGCGCCGATCTGGTTGCCGCACTGCCCGGCCTGGATGTGCACGATCTCACGCATGGTGCCCGGTGTCCGATCCCGCTACCGCTGCTCCTGCCTTCGCCTCCCGCACTCGCCGCCGCAGCG
>VWZL01005755.1:2551324-2564108 GCA_013396915.1 Stercorarius parasiticus
ACCTCCCACTAGACCAGGCTGCTCAAAGCCCCATCCAGCCTGGCCTTGAACACCTCCAGGGATGGGGCATCCACAACTTCCCTGGGCAACCTGTTCCAGTGCCTCACTACCCTCATAATGAAAAATTTCTTCCTAATATCTAACCTAAATCTACCCTCTTTCAGTTTAAAACCCTTAAAAGAGGTTTGTCCTCTTGCTAGCATCTCTGCGTGTTCACTCATAGAAATAAACCAAGCTAAGTACATGGCGGATGACTGAGGCAGGAGGGACAGTTCAAGCACATCAGTGAGAACAATGTATTTGAACGAACTGAGATACACACCTGTATCTGCACCGCTGCCGAGGAGAGTATCTGAAATAAATGTAAGCAGGGTCTATAATGGATTGTGCAGAAACTATCGAACTTGACTATAAAATGTTAATCAATTCACAGATGTATATTTTTCAGGAGTGAAAGTATCTTTGCCATGCAGCTGGCCAACCCAGCAAGGACAGCTTTACACTAGGACCAGGGAAGGGAGATGACAACCCACAATCAAACGAGGAAGCGGTGGAGCAGGTTGGCGAAGAGGATGCGAAACAATGTACCTCGTATTCAGCACAGTGGAACATGAGAGGGTCCATCTCAAGCACAGTATGGAAGTGCCGAGGGGACAGCATGGCAGGGAGAGCTCTCGCACTTTTCCCGGGGAACCAGCAGGCTTGTGTGCCTCTCTGAAGTACCTCTACACTACTGCTCACAGCATGCTGGTTCCCCGGAAAAAGCAGCTGATAGGTCAGAGGGTCATCCAGAGGGACCTTAGAGGCTGAAGAAGTTGGCTGACAGGAATTTCAGGCAGTTCAACAAGGGGAAGTGCACCTGGGGAAAAACAGCTTCAGGCACCAGTACAGGTTGGGGGCCACCCAGATGGAAAGAAAGGGACCTGGGGTCCTGGTGGACACCAAGTTGGGCATGATTTGGGATTGCGCCCTTGCAGCAAGGGTGTCCAACAGCATCCTGGGCTGTATTAGGAAGAGTGTTACCACCAGGTTGAGGAAAGGGGTCAGTTGTGGCATAGACACATCTGGAGTTTTTCATCTGATTCTTGGCTCCCCAGTATGAGAGAGATGCACATGCTGGAGCAAGTCCAATGAAGGGCCAACGAAGGTGGTTAAGGAACTGGAGCACCTGTCATATGAAGAGAGGCTGAGAGCTGGGACTGATTATCCTGGAGAAGGCTTAGGGGAATTTTATCAGTGTACATAAATACCTGATGGGAAGGAGTAAAGAAGATGGAGCCAGGCTCTTCTCAGTGGTACCCAGTGACAGGAGAAGAGGCAATGGGCACAAACCAGAATACAAGATATTCCATCTAAATATAAGAAAAAAACTTATTTTCTCTGGCACGGGTTACCCAAAGAGGTTGTGGAGTCTCCATTCTTGAAGATATTCAAAACCTGAGTGGACACAACCCTGATCAACCTGCTTTAGCTGACCCTCCCAGGCTAAGTAAAGGACTGGGCTAGATGATCTCCAGAGGTCCCATCCAGCCTCAATAATTCTGTGATTCTGTGAAAAGGAGAGAAAGGAGCAGGAGGCTGTGTGTGACCAGCAATGCTGGACTGATGGTTTATTGATCTCAGTGCCACAGTACACTGTAATGTTCAATTGCAATTATAACAGCAGAATTATGCAAAGGTGAGGTAATAATTAATGTGGTAAATCATTACCACTATCAAGAAGAAAAGCAATTTCAGCCAGAATGGAAAGGGTTGTTTACGTATTACTCAGGTTAACTGTGCTTAACACAGTATAAATCGATGCATAATGTCACCAGTTTGACTCATTTTTTTTCATCCACATCAGGAAATACTAGTGGCTAAAGAAGTACCGTATCTTTGTCCAGCATTTGGCTGCTTTGACCTTAGAAAAATACTTTGTCCATATTTGCAAAAGTGATTCTCAGTTTGCTCCAGTGAATTGACTTGGTTATGAACTGTGACTCTTTTTCTCCCCTGATGCAGAAACCTCAGCTGCTGGGAAACGTCATGAGCATGGACTGGCTCAAGCTTTGCAACACGTGGCTTTTGCAATCACAAAATATCCAGAATTGTGCTGGCACTGAGCCAGATCTTTTGACCAACTTCTCTTGAATTTTGTGCTCTTTAAATACCAGCTGTTGTCAGTATTTTCCTTTGACACATTTCTGCAATACTTAATCACAGACAGTCTTTGTTATTCTCATGCAACTTGTGCATATATATTTCTACTTGCTATAGGCATAACCCACCCTTTTGGGCAGCAGTAGGCAGTTATATCTTTTCAATACTGGTGGAACTGCAACACAGCTGCATCTCTGGCATCTCCATGGGATCTACACAGGCATTGAAGAGCTTTTTAGGTACCAAAGTATTCCTGGCAATCTACAAAGGACCAGCTTGAAGCATTCTCACTCCCCTCCTGAAGGCACCTAGACACTCCTTGCCGTGCCTTCTTCCCACATGCACACAGTAGCTTCCTAGGCTTTATGGTTATTCCATCAAGGATTTTGAGCTTCTATTAGGAAACTATCTAATTCTTAGATGCTACAGTACTGGTCCCTTTGTAGAGACCATTTTTTGTGGGGTATAGCTCCAGATTTTCAAACAGAGTACCTAAAGGGAGGTACGTGTTTATGTGTCTAGTAAGTGCTGTCACCTACAGCAATGCTGAGCATCCGTGAACACACAGTGAAGCAAATTAAATGTCAATTACTTAAATGTAGATTCAGAATCAGGCATTTTGGCAAACAGTTTAACAAATAATAGCCATCACTTGTTTTTAAATAGATATGGGAGTTCTGTACTGCATTTTTTTAATATAGCTGCATAAATTCTAAATGTTCAGACTTACAAATGAAAGTCAAAACTCTCCCATTCATACAAAGACAGTGCAGGTGCCCAGGAACGCCCAGGTGCCCCTCGGCAGCCGAAACTCTGCTGACAGCACCGCAACCTGCTCTCTGCCTGCATCAAACCCTACCCTGCCTGCATCAATCCCTACCTTCCCAGTTTCCAAGGCAACGGCAGAGCCTGGGCGATGGATGCACAAGGGAGGCAACAGGGATCCCTCAGCATTTTCATGTCTCTCCGTGATTTCCCATTGTTTGAAAACGAATCACAAATGTACAAATGTGAAAGCTGCTCAAGTGTACAAAATGTCTACCTATGGCTTTACTCTCACTTATTTGTGACGGGTGACGTCATGGATTTCTCAGGCATGTATATCAGAAGCTATGTGACTTTTTGAGTCTTTCTATCTTCTGAATGAGAAGGCTCTGCTCATTAGCTTATTGTTTGCTTTCCCACCTGATGAAGACTATCTGAGTTCACCTTTGGAACCTGATGCTTAATCTCTTGCAATGTGCATTAAGATAGAAGAATATTTCTGACAGCAAGAGGGTGGAATAATCATTAAGGTATCTTTAATCCTAGTAATAAAATACCAGCAAGGAAAATCTATTTTTATTTCAAATTTACAACCCACTGCAGACACTAGAAGCAATGAAATACTACAACCCTGAGCATGCTTTTATGAATGAAAAAAAGCAGTTTCACTGTAGAGCCCTGTGTACTTGTGATTATTGTACCTGGTGGCTTCTGTGTTTGGCCAAGAACAAAAGAGGAGAGAGGATGAGCGTGTGAGAGAACATCACATTATGGAGCAATTTAGGGCACTGTAAATTGTAAAATGACCCATGCTCCTTCTGAGGGAAGAATTGTTTCCTTATGAATGTAATATTTCTTCCATACCCTATGGTTTCTCTTGTGAACTTAGATTATAACCTCCAAGAGTCAAGAATTCCTGTGAATGTGGTTGTACAGGACACAGCAAAGAGAACCCCACTTGCCTGGCTTCCAAAGTTGCCGTAATAAACACGATCACATGTCGCAAAATGACTCCAGAAAGGGAAAAATATGTTGATCATCATCAGGCAGCAATTTACTGAGAAAAAAGGCAAAACAATGCAGCCTCTCATTATTTCCGCTTGGCACACCAGATGTGATGGGTAGCAGCCAGATGGCTCCTGCCCACATCCAGGCTGCATCTACCTTTTAAGATGGTTCAGTAGATGAAATACGACTGCCATCTCTACAGACTGGGTCCTCCAGTCAAGAAGTGACTAAGATGAAATGCTGATATCATGTTTTCGAAGGTAGCTTATTTCCTGCACGTCATGAGAACAAGGCACAGATAGCAACTTTGATCTGCTAGTCACTGTTTCTTTTGTTCCTTAGCCTCCTTGCTTTATCTTGCAATCTGATAGTTACAAGTAACTCAAACTGACACTGAGCAAACTCTAAACTTCATCTTGTGATGTCTGCTAAGAGATACAGACATCACAAAATGAAGTTTATGGTGGGATTCAATGTACATTGTTTAAAATCGCTCGGGTTCCCCATGGGAGAGTTCAGGGTGCTATCGCACTAGGTGGCTAGATCAGCCAAACAGCTTGCTCTGCTCTCTCCTGCTCCCAGCTGCCTGCCTTTTCCTCCTCCTTTGCAGCAGTTCTCCCTCTGGCACACTCCTGGATCCAAGAAAAAGCTTTTCCCCACCCCCAGTTTACTATTCCTAACTATGGAGCTGAACTGACAGGTAGAGGGGTCTGACATGCCCTGGAGCTGCCTAAAGGAAATAACACAAAGGTGACACCTGAAGCAGGGCAAGGGGAATAGGACCATCCTTTTTAGCAGCTTAAATATACTGAATCAGCTCAGCCCACGGAGCTACTCACTTCTGCAAGCGGCAGTTTTCTCAATGCCTTGGAAATCTCTAATCCAAGCTTTCTCTTTCTCCCTGCCTGCTAGGGTGGAGCTGGAATCACAGCTGGAATTTCCAAAAACCAGCCATACAACTAATTTATTAATTATAAGACCAGCATTATGCTGGATGCAGAGAAGCAGACTGTAAGAAGTCAATGCTTGGAATTCATTTCATGTTTGGAAAGTTTGTTGTGAGACTATTTGAATTCTGCTTGAAACCTTGTTTAATTATTCACTATGAAGTCAGGCAGTATCTTTCTATTACCTTCATGGAAAATGCGTAAACATTTTTTCAGTGCAAAACAATAGAGAACTGTTTACCAAACAAGCTACACAACCTCTGCCAGGGTAGCCATTTTATCCTTTGGAGCAAGTTTTTTTACATTCTGAATTTAAGCTGGATTATTATTAACATTTCTGTTTGCAATGACAAAGGTATTCTTGCCAAAAAGAAAAGAAAATATGCCTTAGACTTAGCAGGGAACCCAAGTGAGAAAAATGATCTGATTATAAAGGATGACATATGGATAAATTGAGACCAGTTAGAAAATCTCTACCCTATAAGAACCAAATGTTAATAAACAAGAATTTAACAAAGCTAACTTGATTTCCTCCCTTATGAGTGGAATTCTGCCCGTAAGGGAAAAATGACTTTGAGCAGGGAGGAGGGAATGACCTAGTCTTAAATTGTTTCTTTTTTGCTTAGATACTGTAAATAGATAGCCTTTTTGTACACACACTTCAAAAAGACACAATTTTTCTTTCTGGCAGATTCACAAATAAAATATTTGAAATAGGACTGAAGCTTGGAGCAGGGAAACAGTTCGCTTCTTGTTAAACTGCTCAGGGAGAGGAAAGATTTGTCACCTGCACTGTGTCCTTTGCCGGCAGAATGGCTGGGCCGGGGGGCGGGATGGGGGGCAGGCTTTCACAGCTCCCCCGATACCGTCCTTGCACCTCGGATTCAAATGCGCAGAGGGCTCCAGCTGGACAAGCGCCCAGTAGAGTCAGGGCCAAGAACTGTCTTTTTCCAAAATGCACCATGGCCTCAGGCATTTTCTTGTCACCAAATGCTTCCATTTTGAATTTTCACAGAGGCAAGCTAAAATGGAAGTATCTGAGATCCCATAGTTTGCTCTTTCCCTTCTTAATAAATAACAAACAGACCAGGGCAGGTGGTTGCTGCAGTATTAAAAGGCAGGCACTTGGCATGAATGAATCTTAGATTGGAAGGGGGAAAATTCTCAAAAATCTTTTTTTTTTAGTCACATACAAGATTCACTTCTAATACTTATTTATAAAGGTTTATTTTGAGTTGAAGAAAGGGGAAAAAAATAACCTTACTTGGATTACCTCAGGCACGTATAACACATCAAAAGGGTCACGAGCTTTGTTCTGTGGAAACATAGAAGCTGATGAAAAATACACAAGATGACTGAGAAGGGGATTATTTGTAAATGGGAAAACAGTGACTCCCCTACAATGAGCAGGTTCAGGGGAACAGCGTTACCTATAGCTCCTAGGCAGGCTACCACGTCTGAATGGTCCCTAAGAGTATACGTTCATTATGCTTTAATGTGGAATGGAAAAGTAGAATAACATCCCTTGGGAGAAAGGGTGTGTACCAAATATAGGGGGTAGTCACGTGGTTTCTCCAGAGAGGATTTTATCTCCTCTTAGCTTTAGCAAACAACAGTATTAGGCCTCATTAAACAGAAAGCAATAATTGAGGCACCTCCCCCTAGAAAGCAGAATTTAACATAGTTTAAGAGCACTTCTTAAAAGATGCAGTAAGACAATTAATGTGGTTTGGGTATTTTTGGTGGGGGGGAAGTGATTTCAATGGAACAACCACGAAACTTGCCCTACGTAAAGCCAGTACCAGCATTCATCCCGATCTTACACATAACTTTGTCATGGGGCTTACAGGGAGAGGCAAAGGATGAAGGAAGCAAGGCAAGAACTCTTTCTGGTGAGGACAGTGTTGCTAGGTGCCCCAACTCTTTCTGGTGAGATAAGAAAACTTGTCCCACTTGCATCGCTCTGCCACAGTCCCTCCGGGCACCGGAGCTGTGTTTTTCAGTAGTGCATCGCAGCACTGTCCTGTAAGGACTGTGTCAGTCCATCACGGTTTCTTTAAGCACGTAGCATTTGCACAGATACCTAGAAGGACCTACTAGTGCTATACTCTTTTGAAGTATGCAGCATGTGATAATATCATCCATGAGCAGATTTCCCTGCACAGAAGATTAGGGTTTTGCCCCAGAGAATTAGCTGTAGGAGAGACTGAAGATCTGTATTCCCTTCTTTCTTCAGGTTATAAAGCCGATATTGCTACTTTGGTTTACTGCGTTCTTCACCTCATACCTTCTGGAAAAATATACTTGTTAACAGGATGTCCCTCAGGTTTGGTTCTTAGATTATATCACTGGGACCATTGTACGTTTAATGCCACCCTATTTCTGATGTATACAGGCACCTTGCATATGTTGGGAAGAGGAGAATCATTATTGCTCCCACTTGACAGATTGGAAAACATCTGCTGGAAAACAGATGTAGACCTACGTCCTTAACAGATAGTTAAGAAGTGATTTGAAGAAGCAGACCACATATTGGACTATCCTTCTACAGCACTGTTGGTACAATGGCTTAGACTGAGGTCCTAGAACTAAACAGGGAAGGGAAATTAGGAGAGATGGGATCTCAGTGCTACACTCCATTCCATTTCTATTTAAATTAAGTCTACGTAGTACCTAGCTGCTTTTACAGCCTTATTTAGCTTTTACTATCTTGCACCTACCAGTGGAGAAACATTGAGTTGTTTGCCTTGGTCATGATATTTTGCTAGTGTGCTTAAAAATGCCACACATTAAACAAATGGAACAAAAATAGAGATTGTTCCCTTCCCCAACACCATCAGTTCTAATTGTCAACAGAGGAGAATGCTTCCCTGCAAGCCACCATTGATATGTTGAAACAAAAGTATGTTACTTGATATTATTAACTTCTATCTCAACACAAATGAGTCATTGTAAGTGGCTTAGGCTGCACCCCACTAAGCCTGTACTATCTATCACCATTCCTTCCACACAGGATGCCTCATGTAAGACCTTCAGCCTTATAGGTGTTCATCACATGGACATCACATCATCAAATCAACACCCAATAGGATCTGAGGCAGTCAGATTACCTAGTCTGAAGTCCTTTCAGTGGTTCTGCTTTATCCATGAAACAGAAAAAGTGCAACCATAAGCACTTGCAAAGACATCTGTTTGTTGTTTGGCATGCAGCAGCCAGTCTCCAGTTTTTATAGTGAATGGTCTCCTAGGTGATAGATACAGCTAAAGCTCAAAGATCCAACAGAAAAAAAAAAAATGGTATCACAGCCCCCAGGCCCAGTATGAGACTCATCCTCCCTTATAGTGACATACTGTTCCTACCAAAGAGTTTTGAACATCCACTGTAAGCCTTCCGCTATCCCCTTTTCCTGTATTTCCCTCAACTCCTACTGAAATGATGGTTTGACTATTATCTTTTTTTTTTTTGATGATTACGACTGGCAAATAAGCTGTGTAGGATTTATGAAAGGACATGTTTCTGTCTAGAGTATTTCTATTTATGGTTTCTCTTCCTCTAGGAAAAAACAGAATACAAACAACAGCAAGGAATGTAGGATGGCGTCCTACTTTCTAGTAAGGGAGCTGTACTGAAATGTGTCACTTGTGTAGCTATATTTAAGGGTTAGCCAGAGACAGAGTGTAATTACACTAAGAATTAGAAGCTAGACATGCTGAACACTAGTGAAGCCTGCTACGGTCCCACGGCAGAAAGGAAGATCTTTACTATTGAAGACTGGATTCTCATCTTTTAGTCAAACTTTGTTTCAATTCATTTGCTGGCTCCCCTTCTCAGCTTTACGAACAAAGCTATATGATAAACAGCTTCAAGTGCAACCCAGCTAGGTAATTTCAAGGGAAGGTTACTTTGACAACCGAATAAGATGTTATTTCCCCAAAGGGCCTGGGGCAGCATGTAGTAACTCAGTTACTAGAACAACCTCGATTTGTTTAATGCTTAATCCTAGAACTACTCATGTGCTAAGAAATACAAATACTATTGTGGGTATATACAGTTGTGTTTGTTTACTGACCATTCAGGCAGTTTAAGTGTTTCTCACCCCTCTTCACAGAGTGTACACCAGAAATGAAGCATATAGAGGAGAGAAAAGCTTTAGCAAGCACCTGTTATCCTGCAGACCATTGTGGATCTCACCATCGGTTAAGCAGCCCATCAGCAAAGGAAGAGGGTAGGCAGTGGTCAATTAACAGAGCCAAAACCAGGCAAGATGTTAGTCATGCACAGTAGCTCCCTTTTAAGTCTTTATTCCAGTAATGCCTTGCGAGCGTTTCATCAAAGGATCACAAAAGCAGTTGCACACACATGGATACCAGCTCTTTCAGAGCAGTAAGGACTACAGTAATGGTAGCAGGTCTCAAAGCAACACTTCTTTTAGTACAGGAGCACTCCCCTAAGTGGTGTTTGGGTGAACTAAGGGCTAAGCTTATATACTGGGTAGCTGCTATACTCTGTGGGGGACTTTTTTTTTTGTAGGAGTAAGAAACATCTCATAGGCCTCATAACTACTGACAACTGCATCGTAGGCTCACTCAGGATTCTTGCATCCTTTAAGCATACAGCAAGACAAATCCCCCCTCCCTCAACTGTAAGGGGGCAACACTTACCTTCATGCCAAGATGCACAACAGGGTGCTGCTGCCCTGCTCTTGCCTACCTGGGTAGAGATCCATTGCCTGCTGCAGGGACCAAGAGCATCTGAAAACAATAGCCCTGTAAACACAGAACTTGGATGTGGGAGGAGACAGCTATTGTCAGGGTATCTACCTGACTACTCCAAGATTTTATGTATGCTCTGGGCAGCCCTTTGAGCCATGTTATCTAGAAACCTGCCCATCACCTCTTATCTCCTAAAGGGAGTTGATTGCCTTGAAGAGTCAATCCCCTTAGAGTTAAAGCAGCTAAGTGGCTATTTCTGGGAAACACTCAAGAATTTTATGCCCGAAGAGAAAGTTCAGGTTCTTAATCAAGTTCAACTTGCCTGCTAGTACAGAGCCATGCTTCTCTGCATTGACTTCCCACATTTAGAGAGGAGGGTTGGAGGGGACAGGACAGCTCAGGACCAAGTCAAATCACAGGCAGCTACCATACGCATGTAGTATAAGCCGTGGAACAAGTTAAATAAGAGCTGCTGAATGGCAGTGGGGAATCCTGCAGCTATCCTGTCAAATCAGCTTTGACAGCTTGTAATGTGGCATTCAATACCTTCTCGCTGACCTCACTACCATGTATGTCCATAAATAGGAGTTGCAGGATACTGAAGTGCAGTGTCTTGTTTCCATTAGTTAAGGCAGCTTTCTCCCCAACAATAGATTAGCTGTTAGGCACAGGAGTGTCTAAAAGTAAACCCCCAGTTTCCATAAATTAACTACCATCTTAAGCTGAGCAACTGCTGTTTACTCATGCTGTCAAATTCATGGCCCGAGAAATCTTGTTTTATTGAGTTTAACTTTTGAATGAGATTAAGGATTAAACTGAGAAGTGAAGCTACAGAAAACTACACAAGAATTACTTTCTTAATATAGAGAGAAATAAGGCAGAGGAGACAGTTTAGGACACAAAAAGCCTTTATGTTTGAGAAGTTAACCATTTCGACAGAAGACTCTGAAGTATTTTTGCAACTACTGTTACATTGGACAGTCAAGGATACAAAACTGCTGACAGAAGCAACAGTGGAGAGCACCAAATTAAAAAATGCATGCTTCAGCACAACTGCACAGATTCCTCCTCTCAATGAACACTTGCCTGCTCAGACTATACTTAACTCCTACCCATTTCAACTTTATGCCTCATCCTCCTCTCCTTCCTCTTCGAATTCCCCCTGCTCATCAGCAGTGGCATCCTGGTATTGCTGGTATTCAGAGACCAGGTCATTCATGTTGCTCTCAGCCTCCGTGAACTCCATTTCATCCATGCCCTCGCCGGTGTACCAGTGCAAGAAGGCCTTGCGCCGGAACATGGCCGTGAACTGCTCCGAGATCCTCTTGAAGAGCTCCTGAATAGCTGTGCTGTTGCCAATGAAGGTGGCGGACATCTTGAGGCCACGTGGGGGGATGTCGCAGACGGCCGTCTTCACATTGTTGGGGATCCACTCCACAAAGTAGCTGCTGTTCTTGTTCTGCACGTTGAGCATCTGCTCGTCCACCTCCTTCATGGACATGCGGCCCCGGAAGATGGCGGCCACTGTCAGGTAGCGACCGTGGCGGGGGTCACAGGCAGCCATCATGTTCTTGGAGTCGAACATCTGCTGGGTCAGCTCGGGCACCGTCAGGGCTCGGTACTGCTGGCTGCCACGGCTGGTGAGAGGGGCAAAGCCTGGCATGAAGAAGTGCAGCCGGGGGAAAGGCACCATGTTGACCGCCAGCTTGCGCAGGTCGGCGTTCAGCTGGCCAGGGAAGCGAAGGCAGGTGGTCACGCCGCTCATGGTGGCCGACACCAGGTGGTTGAGGTCCCCGTACGTGGGAGTGGTCAGCTTCAGGGTGCGGAAGCAAATGTCATACAGGGCCTCGTTGTCAATGCAGTAGGTCTCATCCGTGTTCTCCACCAGCTGGTGCACAGAGAGGGTGGCATTGTAGGGCTCCACCACCGTGTCCGACACCTTGGGGGAGGGCATGACGCTGAAGGTGTTCATGATGCGGTCAGGGTACTCCTCCCGGATCTTGCTGATGAGGAGGGTGCCCATCCCAGAGCCCGTGCCACCACCCAACGAGTGGGTCAACTGGAAGCCCTGGAGGCAGTCGCAGCTCTCCGACTCCTTCCTCACCACATCCAGGACAGAGTCCACCAGCTCAGCACCTTCCGTGTAGTGGCCCTTGGCCCAGTTGTTGCCAGCCCCACTCTGACCTAGAGGATTGGACCAGAAGCAGGGTGCCACGTTAGTGCCCCAGGGAGGAACAGAGATGACCCCACTTCTCCTGCCCCATGGGGATCACCCCTCACTTCCACCCGCACTGTGCTGTTGGGATTCAGGTCCCCCAGGTCACTTGCACACTCACTATGAGCCTTTTCTGTGCACAGAGCTCTGGCTTCAGGACTCCTCCACCCCACACTCACTCACCAAAGACAAAGTTGTCGGGCCGGAAGATCTGTCCAAAGGGGCCAGAGCGCACAGAGTCCATCGTGCCAGGCTCCAGGTCCACCAGGATGGCACGGGGGACGTACTTGTTACCTGCAGGAGGAACCAGCAGCAGCATTACAGACCCACAGCCAGCATCAGAGGAGCCCTGCTGTGCTCCCTTCCACCCCCCTGCAATTTGCTGCCCGGGATGCAGAGGGTGAGGTAATTTGGCGGGAGGTAGCTGGGGATGGGAATACAAAGCAGCTGTTAAAGCTGTGATAGAATATCACCCACTGCAGGCAGGGCTGGGGCACAGCCCCACAGGCAGGATGCACTAGAGACACCCTGCCAGCGCCCCCAGCAGCACCGCGCCGGGAAGCTCATTACAGAGGGGCGTTACCGGTGGCTTCATTGTAGTAGACGTTGATCCTCTCCAGCTGCAGGTCGCTGTCCCCGTGGTAGCTGCCCGTGGGGTCGATGCCATGCTCATCACTGATGACCTCCCAGAACTGCGGGGACACGACGAAAGTGTGGGGGGGGTGAGGGGGTCAGCACCGCCCCGCCCGCGCCCCCTGGCCAAAGCCCTGCGACGTGGCAAGCGAGGATTCGCCACGCGTGGAGGCGGACCCCACCAGGCACGGCCGCTCCCGCGCCCCTCATCCCCCACAACCCCCCCATCGCCGTGAGGGGTGTGGCACCAGCTCGGCGCCTCTTCTTTCCACCCACCCGGGACCCCTGCAGCCCGCGGGGTGCGGATGGACGGCAGGGCTGCTCCCCCCGCCCGCCCACCCACCCGAGGCGCACCGCGCCC
>VWZL01005755.1:2565435-2577854 GCA_013396915.1 Stercorarius parasiticus
GGCGGCGCGGTTCGCGCCGCGCCCGGGGCCCTTCGGTGCAGTCAGAGCGGCGTGCCGGCTCCTCGCCAGTACCGCCCGCTTCACACCCCGCTTTGTGCCGGCGTGTGCGGCGGTGGGAGGCGGCGACTCCCCCCAGAGACTGCCCAGAGCCCCGGCAAGGGCAGGCAGGGTCCCCGCAGCCAGCGCCGGGCGGTACCCCGCTAAATCCGGTTTTAGTAACCCGCTAATTTAAGGCTGCGGCTATTCTAAAGGTACAAATAAAAGTTCATCACCGTTTCCAGCACGTATTTCTTCAACATACTCTTTCCTTTGTTCTATCCATGTGCCGATGCCTCTAATCTTTCTAACCTCGTTTGTGCAGATCGATAGCCCTGCCTGTGGAGCACTCGAGCTCGGATTTTACATTCTTCCAAGGCGATCTGCAGAACAACCCGGTTTCGTCTGATTGGTATGCCAAAGCATCCACACCTTTCTTTTGTTTCCCTTACGGGGAGAAAGCATCCCGGCTCCAAAGGAGGATGCTGGAAAATACACTCTCAGGTTTGTCTCGTCAATAGTGATTTTGAGAAAAATAAATCTGTTCACTTGCACTCACTGTAAAATCTGTTTTTACTGGTCTGAGCCAGGAGCAATTTAATTATTTGGTTGACTACGCTTCGCGAACAATGTGTAGCTTTAATTCCAAGCAAACATTTTTTTGTGGCATGTTAACTGCATAATCAACATCCACATCTATAATTACTTGTTTAAAAATAACTTGCGGATTAGCAACTCCAGTGGACCACTGACCACTTCAGGTAATGATTCAAAGTAATGCCAGTCTTTCCCATGGCTGCGGTGGGTGTGCTCCTGAAAGCACTGCCGCAGCAAAACTCGGTTACAGCAGAGCTGGTGCAAAATACAGGTACCGTGAGTCCTCGCTACTGTGATTTCCAAGTATTCTGCAGATCGTACACTGCATGTTAGTTATTTACTAGAAGAATTAGTGACATTTCAGCGCGAAAGGGAGTAGCTGATTTTACACGTCCTCCATACCTACTTTAGGCTCATTCCTAACAGCTTGAAGCTTCAAAGGAAGCCATTTTAAAATCCAATTCAAGGAAAACAGATTATTAACACCGGAGCAAAGAAACCCACCCTAACTGCTTTATCTTAAAATAAATTAGTTCACGTTTTTGAAGGGGGGGGGGGAAGGGTTCAAGTATATCTTCTGTATAGAACTTGTTGAGACTGTAAGAGAAAAAACCCAACGTGAAATGTTGATTTCTAAAATAAACAGCTGCATTACTAGGGGATGAGGGAGGAAATCCAGGTCTAGCTTTTCTGCAGCCCCCGGACAAGACCCTTTAGAGGTGAACAGCCGCCATCTGGATCACTTCAGGAGACTTCAGACAAGGTCCGGCTGAACTCCAAGGTAAGCATTTGAAACAAGAGGGTTTCCCAAAGGTTCAGCGTAGCTTATTGCAAACCACTTGCCAGGAAACCAACTGTTCAGCTGTTGGCCGCCCGTGCCTCTCTCTCCCCTCTCTGTATTTGCCTCACATCCATGTGTCTGTCACAGCAGCCCCTGCCCCAGCCCCGGGGCCGGCCCTGGCTGGATTCCTCCATCCCCAGTCGCCGCGGCAACCGCTCCCCCCNAAGCCTGCAACATTTTCACTCGCCCGGCTGATTTCCCAGGGTGTAAAAGCAGGGCGGCTATGGGAGTGCAGAACCGGCTGCGGGGCGCATGAAAATGCCAGCTCACGGGGTTGTTCCGCAGCCATCCTCACAGGACACACAAGAGGAGGAATAACAGGACTTCAGTCAAGAGTTTGTTTAATGAAGCTCAGAGGATCAACCCAGTTCTATGCAATGTATCCTTTTCCCCCTCGCTTTCATGGTTCCCATCCTCCCAGCTACGAGGTTGGGTGTGATCACCCTCAGAGCCTCCGTCTTAAGCTACTGAAGTGGTCACTGATGGAAGTCCCAACTCCCTTGCAGGATGCAGAAGGTTGCAAAAGCCAGCTAACAAAAGCCCAAGGGGAGGACTCTGTCATTTTACTTTATAACAGGCAATACGTGCATTTGTGTGATGTACTGCAGCACGGTTTGTGGGTCATTAGAAGGTTTTTCTTAAAGAGAAACTTGCTCTTCCTTTCAGAAAACATGCACCCATCCCATGGCTCAGCAATCCCATCTCATGGGTCACATCCTTGTCTGTGTCTCCTCTTAGAAGGACGTGAGTGACTTTAGGACCTTGAAGTTATGCCCAAACCCCTGAGAGTGGCACCTAAGCTTTCCTTGTCTTGAGGGGCGGGATGCTGTAGTATATTAAAAATGATAAAGAAGTCTGGACTCTCGCAAGTTGAGGACCCGCGCCACAGACCAGGCTAGACAGTAGGTGACCTGCATCCAGGGTGACTCAGGCCTTCATTTAGGGCAAACCAACATTTTACTCCTCAGCGTACATCATCGTAACACAGAGGAGGGCCAGGGAGGGGCAAGCTGGGAGGACTCTGAGTATATTTGGAGAAATACAGGGTGGTGTCCACAGAGAGGGAATACTTCGTACCCATGCAAACAAAATTTTTGTTTGGGGGGGGGGGTATCTCCATTTCTGCACACCTTCTTGATTTTTTGCATACAGGTTGCTTGGAGCCTATACTAGTGGCTGCACCAACCTGTGCCAGCTGGTGGGAAAGGACAAGAGGCAGATGGGGCTGGTAGCAGCCATGGCTGTGTCCTGTGACCCTCTGTAGCTTTGCCCTGAACAAAAGTCCTTGCTGGTGCATGGCCCAGCTGCACAGTCTTTCCCCAGGTTCTCTAAAAAATTGCTAAGCTATGGGAAAGTCAGCAGCTCAGCACCATGCCCGATAAGAAAAGGTCCAACTGCAGGCAAGAGATAGGATTATAAAAGCAGAATCATCAGTGGCTCAAGGACAGGGGGAGAATCAACACCAGCAGGGAAAGCTGTGAGGTCCTAAAGGAAGAAAACAGGGAGGTGGCTGAAAACTGCAGCGCCTCTACACATTTGTGGGAGCAAGCCTCCTCCCTGCCTGCCCGACCAGAACACCGGTGGCTGCCTCTGCCCCTCCCTGCAACGCTGGAACCCCAGAGCTCATCAAAACCAACCTGTCTTCAGGCCACAGTACCCAGCATCGATGGTAGTGTGTGCCCAATGAGACATGCCCAGGGTGGGCCAGGACTGGGCAGCAAGGGGTGGCTACAGCATCTAGCGGTGGCCGCACACCATCCTGGCTGCTGGGTGTGCTCCAGTCACCCGACAAGCCCCAGCAGGTCGAGTCCCTGGATGTGGCCATGCTGTACCTGCAGCCCCCATGCTCACCTGGGCGATGCTTGATGGAACCCAAGGCTGCTGCCCATTGTGGGGTGTCCCTGGCCTTGGATGGGGTGAATCTGGGGCCTGCTGGTGCAGCTGTCTGGGGCTGCTGCGCATCCTCCCTGCAACTGGCTTCAATCAGATCACGGTACTTTTATTTTTTTTTCTCTTTTACTGCTGCTGCAAGCCGCTGTTTCTACCAAATAGTTAAAAATATGTTTCAGTTTTGCTGTGAGCACCTGCCTGCTCACTACTCACCCAGTATTAGCCAAGCTAAGGATTGCTCTCACGAAACAAAAGCCAGAGCAAGGCTGTCGGCCAGAACCCTGCTCGGCACTCTAGGAAAGGAAACCCCCCCCAGCCCCGGATTGAGGACTCTCACTGCAGCACCTCATCAGCAAAAATTACAGCAGTAAGAATTCCCAAAGGAGGCTCCAAGGGTCACACCGGCACGATGCGACACCTTTCATGTGCTTAGCACCATGTGTCCTGAACTTGCTCCCCCCAGCACACGCTGGACCCGTCAGAGTGTTATTTCTTGTTTCATCTCATTCATAATAAGGCTTACGCATATGTCCTTGTATAAGGAAATAATGATAATTCAAGCATCTAATTATGTCTCCAACTGTATTTAATAGATGAGAATATAAATCACAGAAGCACAAGAGAGATGAAAAATGGTGTCCCTAATTAGGAAATTATTGAACGATGCGAAGCAAAGAGCAGGTAGGAGGCAAAAGGGCAGTTTTCCTGCGATCGGGTGAGAGCACTGATGAGAAATTGATCCGCTCTCTAATGAATCTGCTTGCCTGGCCACCAAACATGGCAAGATACTGTACGGATGCTGGGGTCCCCTAACCAATGACAGGCAGGCATTTTGATTCCCGTGTGCTCTGCTCTCCAGGCATAAATATTAATAAGGTTCCAGCCTCGGTGCTGGTGCTGATGCAGCTGTTTCTACGTTCATGTGGAACAAATTCAGTAAATGCAAAAAAAAGCAAGGCATGGAAGAAAATATTCACTTGCTTGTCTGAGTTATTCTTGCAATCCGCTCTTGGTCCTTCATTTCCTAGACAGGATTTTTTTTTTTTTTTCCTTCTCTTGTGTTCAGGCTGAACTGGCATCATTCAAATTTGCATAATTTTAGGATCTGGTTGCTAATGGCAGTGTCAGAGGGTAAAACCACTGTCGGACCCTCGTTTGTGGTCGCCAGGGCAGAACCTGGAACCGCAGCGATACAGAAGCCACATGCCAGGCAAACACTCCTCTTTTGCTTTGATCCTTCTTGGTTAAACATTCTTTCTTTCCATCCCAAGGACTCACCCTTGAAACCCCGATAGCAGCGCGCTGCCCTGCATCGTTACCGAGCCGTGTTTCTACCGAATCCATTGCCTCGGTCAGCCAGCTAGGATTTGGTGTGTTAAGGAAGCAGGCGTCTTTGTAACCGGATTGAACAAAGCATTTTTTTCCCAAGGTCTTCTGCCACCACCCTGCTCTCTCCTCCCTGCAGTACTATTGCGGCTGGCAGCGCTGCTCGCTGCAAGGAAGAGTGTGCTTGTCAACTCGTTAACACTTTCTTTTTTTTTTCTTTGCAAAAGGCATGGTTGTGCAAATGAATTGTAAAGATCTTATCAGGCAGCTGCTTTGGCTGCTCTCAGGTGCCTCGGATACGCATCTTTCAGGAGACTGGAAGGAAAACAAATACAATTTTGAAGGCTGAAAAAAAAAATACGGCCCTAGATCACCCTGTATGTTAAATCTCTGGCTTACTGAAAAAGAAAATGACTGTTTGGAAAGATTTCTCTCTCGCTGGCATCAGTTGCCCTCCTGTGTTGGGCTGTAGGGAGATGATCTGGGTGCCAAGCGCTTGCAGCCGAGAAAAAGCAGGATTTGGGGGAGTTGCACAGGGCTGTGGTGTGCTGTCAGTACAGCGATATCACCTCTCTCTCCTGTGGCAGGATTTACACAAAGGCTTTGATCATCTGATTTATTAAAGCTGGAAGCATCCTTGCCAAGCTAGAACTGGCAGCAGAGATGAAAACACTATTTCCAGCCCTCCCTTCCCCTTGTACTTTAAGGAATCCCTACCGCTGGGATTGCAGCGATGGGGGAAAAGGTGGTGAGACTGGGATGTGGTGACACAGGGCCGCTGTGCTGGCACTGACATTGTCACCCGGAGGGAGCAGGGTGGGTTGCGGGTGCTTACAGGGGAGCACAAGGGAGGGCGTCAATCTGTGCTGGAGGAGCTGCATGGGTTACACAGGTTGAAGCCTCATCTTCGCATGGGTGGGGATGGAGGTAGATGAGCAAGGCATCCAGCAGTAACTCGGGAGCCCGAACTGCAGCATTTTGGACAGGTGCTAAGCGAAGTTCATCATTAAAAGCTTTATCTTCAGCTTACAGGAGCCAGCAGGTGTTTTTTTCAATTGATTTTTGGAGAGGCTGGCTCAGATCCTGAATCTATTAAAGAGAGGTATCACTCCCAAATGCCATAAATTCCTTTGTCCTTCTCTCTCCTCCTATTTTCCCACCTATGGTTCTCTGCAGGATTTAGAAATAATTTTCACCTGATTTGTGTTCCCCTCATGAGAAGCACATAACAAATGTCCCTTCATGGGACTTCATGCATACACAGGCCTTTCAGTCCTGGGGAAGGCCACCATCCATCCCAGGACACTGTAACAAAAGCAGCAACAGCACCTGCCACAAGCTTTCAAACACCAAGCGGAAAAGGAAGATGATTTCTCACACTTTCTGGATTTCTTGTGCTTTCTGAGAGGCAGTGGGGAAGGATATTTTTCAGTTGCTGTTCAAGGGCCGGACACAGACTTTATGAAGACACATCTTCAGCCTGTTGGGATCCTATGACCTTGAAAATACAGTAAAGGAGCTCTGGTAACAATTTCCTAGGGTATTATGTTCTGACAGTGTAACTGTTCTGTCAGTTCTGTTGTCATGCAAATAGGCAACACTCCAGAGATTGGAGACAGATCGCTGAAGTGATATTTGTGAAAGTTATATTCTGTGTAATCACCAATAACATCAGATATACACTGATTAGGCAGCAGCAGTAGCTGTTTGACATACTTCTGCTAGGAAATCAAATACCTCCCTGATCTAAATCATGCTGTTCAAGAACTGTACAATGAACTTGGAGAGCCTGGGCCAAACAGCCATATCCTTAATGGATCAGCCATTATTGTGCTGCTCTCTAGTAATGTACAGGTACTAAGCTACTGTTTGGGAGATTTACTCTTTCTGCTAAACCACTGTATTGAACAGAGCAGGAAGGAAAAGCCGAGAGAAAAGACTGGCTTGAGCTAAGCCACGTCTGAGCAAACACTCGAGGGCTGCTCAGGGACAATGCCAGGCCTGTTCGCTTCGCTCCTTCTCCAGGGAGGAGGAAGCAATATAATCAAAGCTGATTTTGTCCAGCTAGTTTTGCTTGCAAATGGAAAAAATTAAAAGGCCATGGCATTACTTTAGGAAGTAATGAAAGAGAGTGGCTGTTTGGAGAACCAGACTTGCTGGCATGCTTAAGGGAGGGAGAAGCTGTCTGCAGGCATGTCCAGTCCGACCTGCAGGCTAAGGGAACTCTGTGACAGCGACTATTAAGTCCAAGGCCTGGTCTAAGGAGGAAAAGAAGATTCATGGAAAATTCTGGCATCAGCAAAGGGAAAGTACCCAGAGGGGTGGGGAAGAGACCAGAAGTGCAGCAAGTCCCATAACCACAGCAATAGCAAACTGTCTTTCCCAAAGCAACCTGAATCTCTGTCAAACCTTTACATGGCTGGCTGCATGTTGAATTGGTGATTTCCATGGCTAAGGACATAACTCTTTGCGACCTGAGCAGAGAGCCAGCCCTTGAGTCAGCAGCAGGCCGGCACCCCCCTGGTTCAAGTGCCCACCATACCCTGTGTGTGTTACAGGCCCCAGCCTTGCATCCCTCTAGGTGACCCAAGGACAGAAACACAGCAGGATCCATCGGGTGTGTTGCGTGTCATGTGGAATCTAGGCATTGAATAGAGCAATATAAGGGAAAATATTTTTAAACACTATCTCATTTTTTTTCCTTCCTTTCTCAGCCTTCCAAAAGCTCATTTCCATTAGGCTTTCACACCTGTTCCCTTCCCTGTCAGGTCGCAGGTGTGTAATAGCCCATTGCACCTGCAGATCTCACTACGGCTGCTGGCTTTTATGCACTGGAGTCGATGTTTGTAAGCTGTTTCGGGATTCTCCACCGTAAAGGAGTCTATCTGCATATAAAATATGATTTCCAGTTGACTGCATAAACCTCTTCTTGTCCCTGAAGGGAGCGATGAGTCACTCCGTGTTAGTGCCTCCCGTCCAGCAGCTATGAACCCACATGTCTCAAATGCTCCCATAGATCCAAGATAAATTCCTCCAATGACTCATATAACAATAAAAGAAAAACGTCTCATTTGATAATGGCAGAAACTTAGTGTGGGCTCACAAATGTCCTTACGAGCTGTGCGTTACCCAGACTTTCATTCAGCTGCAGGGAGATAGGCAACGGTTGTTGTACTCTTCCAGTCTGCAGAGGAGTGAAATAAAGCAAAGTAGAAGGGATTAGCTCAAGGTCACCATGCCAGTTGGGCACAAAAGCTAACAAACCGCCCGCATTTCTAGTCCAACATGCTGTGCAGCGGATCACGACAAGCTGCCTATCAGAGAATCGCTGTGAATCATCTAGGTTGGAAGGGACCTTTAAGATCATTGAGGGATCCCAGGCCTCATTCCTCCCGGGGAGGGAAATCCCAACAGCTGAGGTTACAAACCCCACAAAAAAGAAGAGAGTTCTCCTTGAGGGAAAAAGCTGGTACCTTAAGTCTTTCGGAAATCAGGAACTGAATTTCCTCAGAGCAATGCCTGCCTAGATACCAAGAGATACACTGAGGATACTGGCACTGAGGAGTTACTACAGCAGTTCTGCTAACACCATCTTAGCAGCTATTGCAGATGTGGAATTGCTTGTACATCTACATTCTGCATTTGCTTACGGGTGCTTTTTCAGACATGGGCTTGGGGGCGAAGGCGGGGGGGGCTGGCCTTGATATTGCTTTGGATTGTGAGATGGATAGCGTGAATTTGGTGCAGTCCCCTTGTAAATCTCTGATTTTTCATAGAAGTTCACCAGTCCGATTCCCTCATTTTCTCCAACTCTTTCCCAAAGTTCCATCCTGGATTCTCTTCCTGTCTCTTTTCTGGGACCATAAGTCAGGCTGATCCACACTCGACAAAGTGTTTTGAGCCCTCTGGTTAAGAGAGTGCTGTGGCCACGGTTAGATGTTTCAGGAGCAGTTTTCTATCACAGCTAAACAAATATCCCATGCCAGGATCAGTTTCTGACCAGTTTGGTTCCACAAACTGACTCATCAGCATATCGGATGAGCCCTAGAAAGCAGGAGTGGGGCAGCCCCACCTAAAATTGGTTTAGATGGCCACAGCATCATAGCCATGGTGGCTGTACAGTGTAAGCAGAGACACTTCTCCCTTTCTCGCTTGCCCATGCTTGCCTGATACTGCCCTCCACGATGCCAGCACAAGTATTTGAGCAGAAGCACAGCAAGCTCAACCAGAAGACTGATCCAGCTGAGAAAAACAATCCAATCATGACTGAAAAAAAAAAAAAAAGGAAGTACTTTTTCAGCTCCTGGGGTGCCTCGATGGCACAGGGAGAGAAAAGGGCCCCTTTGGCCATGGGTGCCACCAAGGAAAGTCTACATACAATGAGTCTCCAAATCTCAACACAAAGCGGACCCCAAAAGTCTGGGGCTGTAGCACACCCACTGTTGCAGCAGCCTGGTGCCATGAAGCCTCACCAGAGTGGCTGGGAGGCCTTATTTGGCTTTGTCGAGCAGTAGTTTGCTCCTCTGCAAAAGGACAATAAATCAAGAAAACTGGCATGTCCTGAGGCACCAACAGTGTTCACTGACACACACTAATGATCAACTGCTTTCTCATGTGTCAAATCCACACTTTATTCACACAGGAGCAAAAGCTCAGAATGCATTTTGGAATCAGAAAACATTTGCTTCTATCTGTGACATCCCAGTTCATGATTACGTGCTTTATATCTCTTAACTCCTCAGTTACCAGGAAGAATATTTACTCCCAGCTTAAAACTCGATGGAGGGGAGAGGACGGGCAGTAGGATCGAGTAACTGGTGGGCAGCCTAACTTTTGGAGAAGAACAAGGAGCATCGAAGTACATACCTTTAAACCATATTCTCCTGGGGCTTGGATCTCATCTGAGCAGCAATATATATAGGCATCCGTATACCCACACGGTGCTTTTGCTACAGTACCTTTGCTTTATCATTAGCTTGCTATCCAGTGCCTCACTGCAGCTGGGGCTCATTCAAGGCTCATACCTGGCAAATAAGGCAGACCAATGGGAGCTGCTTTCACAGCCACAGAAAAAAAGATAAGCGTGTTAAAGATTCTGTATGCTGCAGGAGTGCTTTCCCCTCTCATCTTGCAGGGGCTGTGATGGCCTTGCAGCGCTGTAATTAGGAAATTCATTTCGCACTTGATGTTCTGGTTCTGCATGGCTCCACTCACGCTTCACACCTGCACTGCAGATGAAAATGCTTACTCAGCATTTTACTTGCTAGATGAATGTTTTACCTCTTTGGAGCTTAAACAAGGATTTAGCATGATCTACAGATAGCAGCTACATTTCACAGAAAAGTGTTAAATACACAGAACTGCTTATGTGCAGAACACTGTGGCTTTCCTTCAGAGGTCTGCAGGGCTCAGGATCCCAGGGAAAACTACAAGCACTTTAGAGAAGACTCCTGATGAGAAGGGGAACAGATCAGTGTGATGAAATAGGGGCAGTTCCCCCCCTAGGGAGGAGCAAACCTGTAGACAGCCTTGGAAGCAACACACGAAACATTTGCTTGATGCAGAAGGACCAGGGAAAAAACCAGAATACTCTTACTTCTATCCAGCAGATCATTTAAACATAGGTTTAGCACATAAGGAGGCCCCAACTTCTACTTGGTGGGAAGAGACCCGCTGGGCTGGAACTTTGTTAGAGCAGATCCTCCACTGGGACTCTGCTGTAGAAGCCAACTCTGTCCCAGTGTAGCAGAGAAACTGGCTCTGAACACCTAAAGAAGGATTTGCCTACGTGAATAAATCTGTCTGCAAAGCTGTGCACGTCTTACCTTTCACCCTAACCTCCCTTGGAGTCAATGGAAATTGGTCAGGAGAAGATGCTTCTCACTCAAAAGAGAGATCTAAAGCAGCCCAGCTGAACTGTGCCCTAAAATTGGCTGCTTCTCTGATGATGTGAGCCTGAGGCAAATCTTCTGCATCACCCACAGGTGTCTAATCACAGGAATCTCACCACTACCACCTGTGTGGCTCTCAGAAAATACTTTATCTGGTGCCTAGATTTTTATTTCTGCAGTGCTCCTGGCTTTCCCTGGTTTAGATGATGGCCTTACCCCCCCTGCCCCAAATACCGAGTAAACACACCGCTGCAACAGGCAGAGGGGAATGCGACGCAGAGGGAAGCATTTGGTGCATGCAGCCAGCACTCACCCCCTTCCAGGGTGGCTTTGGTCACCTGTTTGCCTGCCTGATCTCCTCAGTTGCCACAGGCTAAGTGCTGGTTTGCAACAGGTTTCTGGGACAGGGAGAGGCTGATTTTCCAGCCCCGACACAAGTCCCAGCCTCTGCACATGGTCACCTTGCGGGAGGCCAACCCATGTGACGGCAAAGGCTTGGGGTGGGCTGTGAAGTGCAGGTGCTGGGGACCAGCACAAGCCTGACACCGCCTCAGCAGCGAGATGGGGACAGGCATAGCTGTAGTCTGCCACCATACATCCCATAATGCTTTGTGCGAACAGCAAATGACAAATGTAGGACAGAGGAGGTGGCCTGCGACCCACCCCCCACCCCGTCTCTCCCCAAGCTGATCCTGTGCCATGGGATGTCGGGGTATGGCAGCTGAGCCAGGCTTAGCTGCCTCCCGGGATTTAGTGTCGATGCGGCAGCACGGGCAGAAATTAGCTGGGCTGAGGATTTTGTCTTTTGAGAGAAGCCAGAAGAATGGGAGCAGTTTAGGGAAGAAAAGTGGTGACTGGCTCCTTCCCCTCCACCTCCGTTTCTTCAACAGTGAAAATAAAGTTTTAGAATTTGGAAATGTAAAATTTCGATTTCTAGAAATACATCCAAAATTGGAGGCAGAGGAAACTAACTAAAAAACCCAATAACCCAATAATTAGCTTGCTTGTTCTTTAGGCAGAGATGAAACCCTGCCAGTGATACAAAAATACACATTTCCAACTGCAAAGGGCTGATGGCCATCAGTGTGCCGCCTATATTCTTATTGGCAACAGACGGCACAGTTAAGGAAAATCCTTTTCAGTAAGGGACGGCTTAGCTGGGCTCTGGTGAAAGTGTGCTGGGCACAAAGATTCCTACCCAAAGCAGGGCCCTTAATTCACGGTCCAATATTCCCTGAAGCTCCGCAAACCCACCTCGCTTGCCTTGTAGATCCCCTGTAACCCTGAAAACCTCCAGAGCTGAATGAAGCCAAGGTCACTGTGACCTTCCTTCTCCCCTTTCCCGGGGTGGGGGGGTTCCGCGGCTGCACAGCATCACGCCAGCGCCTTCTCCTTACTCTGAAGCCCCGGGGCTCCTCCCGGCTGGCTCACCGGAGCCGCCCGAACCCCACTTTACCGGCGGTAACCCCCACAGGCAGGGGTTCACCTGCCATCTAGCGGGGTTTCTCCGTCCCTGCGGCTGCCTCCGCCTTCATCCGGCGGCCCCGGCCCCCTGCGGAGTCTGCAGCGGGGACACCCACCCACCCACCCACCGGGGGGTGTGGGGCGGGTGTGAGCATCGGGGAAGCCGCGCACGGAGGGACAGTGCACCGACCGGGGGGGTGTGCCCCGGGGTCTGCGAGTGTGCCCCGGGGGGATGTGTGTGCCCCGAGGGGGTGTGTGTGCATGCACAGGGGGTGTGAACCGGAGCGGGTGTGTGTTTATGCCCCGGGGGTGTGTGTGCCTGTGTACGGAGGGGGGCGTGCACCGGGGGCTGCGAGTGTACCCCGGGCGTGCGT
>VWZL01005755.1:2578407-2639309 GCA_013396915.1 Stercorarius parasiticus
CCCGCGTGAGTGTCCCCACGGGGCCGGCGGGGCTCCGCCGCCTCCGCCCCGGCTCTTCCCGCCCTACCGGGGACCGATACCTGCCCTGATCCCTGTACTCCGCTTGCAGGACAGCATCCCGGTGGCCGCCTCGCTCCTGGGGGATCCGTCCGACACCGCCTCCGCCTGCCTGGCACAGCGCTTGGGTAGGTGCGGGGCGGCGGGGGCGGGGGCTAGCCGGGTCGGTGGGGGCGGGGGTGGCCTTCCGCGGAAGGGGCGTTGAGAACACGCGTGTCGGGCCCCGGCAGAGCCGTGTCTTGTGGTCTCGGGGCTACCACCCCCGGTGTGGGTGGGCGCGGAGGGGTGCGGTTCTTGCTTCCCCCCCGCCCCGCAAACCCTTCCGGCCGCGCGGGTCACGGCCGTCTCCATTAGGATTCGCTTTTTATTTCGGCCGTGTACAAGCCCGCATCACCTCGGCTAGCGGGGGCCGTGCTTCAGGGCGCGTTGAGCAGGGTCAGACCCATGTTATTTAATATCCTGACCCTGGCTTTGGGTGGGTGGCAGGTGAGAGGCACACACTTGTGCCAAGCGAGTGGGATTTTCAGTGAGCTCCTCTCTATAAAGCCATAATACTTGTCTATAAAGCTGTAATGCTTCTGTGCTGTGGGGTGGGATGGCCATCGTGCAAGGCACGTGAAGATGAAGCCAACCCTCATCACGTCTTGCACCTTTTAGCCCCCAAATTCTGGCCTGGAAAGTCCTGGATCATCTCACAGACTGCCCCTGCAGCATGTAACAGGCACGTCTTGGGATGTCTCCATTATCAGCAGGTGTAAGGGTGTCCTGCTATGCCTGGTGTGGTGCTGATGTATCCAGATTTCTGAATCTGAATGATAACTTTCAGACTCCTGTATCTCTAAAAAAATACTTAGCTTCATGCGTCCTAGCGCCCTCACATCTCTGGCAGCTGCATCGTGCTGGTTACTCATCATCCATCACTTCCCAGTAACTGATGCAGCTCCACCTGGTGAACTGCTGAAGTACTTGTTACCGGGTTTTAAATGCAAGATGCTGCACCGCTCAATCTCATCTGACTTCTCTTGTTTCAGTTGGAAAGGGCATGTAATTCTTCTTAATTATCTGTGTGCTGATCTTCCTTACGGGCAATATGTCCTGAGTTTGTATTGTCAGGCAGTTTCACGAGTCTACACCTACTTCTTCTCCATGTCCACTAACACATATATAAAAAAAAGGATTGCTCACAAGACTGATCTTTGAAAAACAGTACTAGCGTCCTTTCTTCACCCTGATAACTTATCTTTTGGTAACCACTGTTGTAGTCTCCCCTGGTGCCAGCTCTTTATCTACATACTGGGTTCAGTTGTTTGCACTTTAATAACAGCATATGTGATTTCTTTATGTGTAATTAGTGCATTATCCTTAATAAGTCAGTTAGTAAAAATGTAGTCAGAGAGGGTTTACTTTGTGTAAAGTATAACAGTTTATTCCATTTTCTGTTTGGTCTCTTCATTACTCATGCCTTCTGAATCTTGCTCTTGCTCTAAGCTTCTGTGTAGTGTTGGGGTCTGGCTAACAGCTCTAAGTTGTCTTGGTGATTCCCATGCTCTCCTGTCTTTTGGTTTTGTTTTGTTTTTTTTTTTTTAAGTGCTATCTTCATTCTTAAAGATTTATTATAGATTTTATAGCTAGAGTTGGTAATAACTTGTCACTTCTTATGTTAGTTCTTTCAGTGTTGTAGGACAGAAGCTGTCCAGGACACCTGCTTTTTCTCACACAAAGTGGTCTAAGTTTTGTTGCCATTTTGGTTTTTATTGTTTTGGGTTTTTTTTCTCATTTATATTGCTAATTTCACATACTTTGTTACTGCGAACTGATAGTGTTGCTTGGTACTGGGATATCAGTTCTCTTTATCCTCAGAGCATAATGCACCTTCCTGTTTTCTTTCTGTTTGTGCTTTAAGTATCTTTCATTATTTTGTCTTAAGCTTTCTGTGCCAGCTGCGGCCCAGCTAGGCTTTTGGGCAATATTCCTCTGTATCCGTGCCATCTAACCTCTGGGTTGTGGTTTTCCTTGCTGGTCAGTCCCTTTTATATTCATTATAGATACAATTCTTACTTGTGCTATCCCGCTTAAGGTATATTGTACTGAGGAAGGCCTGTAGACCTTTTTCACCTTTGGTTGGAAAGAGAAAGTCAATAACACACTTCTGGCTTTGAATAATTACATGCTGCTTCTTTACCCAATCATAACTGAGTTTTGCGAAGAGAAATAAATCTTCTTTCTGAAATGCTACACCTTCGTTTTGACGTTTGCTTTTGTCAGCTCAGCAATTTAAGTCGGCTCATGGTCACTTATTCCAAAATCATTTATTCTCCTGAAACCAGTGGACTTGCAAGATCATCATTAAGCATCTCGGTTTCACAAAGTGCTCAGTAAGGAAATGTGTTCTGCCTTGACTAGAAATACCAAGCTTTGCTGTTACTGGTAAGTTTTCCTTGTAGCTGTGTGTCCAAGGTAGCCTTTTTAACCATCCTGCCATGTGGTAATCTTCAGGCAGGCAGTATCTTTTTTTTTTTTTTTCTTTCTCCTATGCTGTCACCATTTTTTCCATGCTGTTTACATTCTGATCTTCACAGGCACTAACTGAATTAGCATACGATGCCATTTGAATGTAAGTTGTGTTTTTTGTTATGCTTCACAGTCGCATTCCATCACCTGCCTTTTGTTCCTGCCCTGGAGCAGGAGTTTCAGCGCTGCCGTGCATCAGTGTACACATTCTCACGTTTTTTTCTTTACAGCATGGTAGGGGTCCTATCCAGAACAGCTGAATTTGGTGTCCTGGCTCTGTCTTCTCCCTTATTTCAGGGTTGCTTTCTCTTCCATTGCTGAAGACACATTTGCCACGTTCCTGTTCCTCTACCTACCTATTTCTATATATATATCTGCTTGTATTAGGTGCAGGGGCTGTTTCCCACCACCCTGCCTGTTTGCTCTGGCATGAGATGTGTCTCACTAGTCAAGAAACCCAAATCCTAAAAGATTGTTTCCTGTAGGTTAGTGGATTCCAATTCTTGAGAAAATCTTGCCCATTAATGCTTCTCTTACCTGCATATCCTGAAATCACAGCGCTTTCGGCCACAGTGATTGCTGAATAGTGCCAAATCTTCATCTTCCTCTGTAGGGACTGGCCGACTCTCGGTGAAGGTCACCTCAACCTCTTCTTTGAGTCTTTCCCAGCTGGGCACAGTTCCTCTCCACCACCCTTTTCCAGCACAAACAGTCTACAAATTTATAGAATCGTAGAACGTGTTCGGTTGGAAGGGGCCTCTAAAGGTCATTTAGTCCAACCCCTCTGCAGTAAGCAGGGACATCTCCCACTAGATCAGGTTGCTCAGAGCCTCATCAAGCCTGGCCTTGAATGTCTCCAGGGATGGGGCCTCCACCACCTCTCTGGGCAACCTGTTCCAGTGCCTCACCACCCTCATTGTACAGAGCTTCTTCCTAATGTCTAATCTAAACCTACCCTGCTCTAGTTCAAAACCATTGCCCCTTGTCCTATTGCTACATGCCCTTGCAAACAGCCCCTCCCCAGCTTTCCTGTAGGCCCCCTTCAGGTACTGGAAGGCTGCTATAAGGTCTCCCCGGAGCCTTCTCTTCTCCAGGCTGAACAACCCCAACTCTCTCAGCATGTCTTCATAGGAGAGGTGCTCCAGCCCTCAGATCATCTTTGTGTCCCTCCTCTGGACCCGCTCCAACAGGTCCATGTCCAAACACTTGCCACTTTATGCCAAACACTTGCTCTGCCCTTTCTTCTGCTCCCATTGGGCTCCTCTTCAAGCTTAGATTTGGGCCTTGGTCCTGTCCACGAGGTTGTAGGTGCAGGTCTGTACTGCTTCTGGGCACGTCCTGGATGATGGGCTGCCAAGGAACCTTTTGAGGGCCTTTTTGAAACTTTGAGGGCCTGGTGCAACAGGGATTAGTAGCCAAGCTGTGTGGGAAGCGGCTCTGCTGAGGGTTTTTTTGGGTAAGCCTTGTCTTTTGCCATTTTCTGCTTTACTCTGAAGTTGCAGGTGGTCTTCCATGGAGACCCTCTTCATTCCTTCTCACAAGAGTCCACATGTCCAAATGAATCCAGAGGGAAGTGGGGACAGAAAAGGTCCTCCTCGCTCCTCGGCACAGGCAGCCCTGAGGGTGTTCCCAGGAACTGGAACAGCATCCCAAAGACTCAATGGGCTCTTACGCAAACATAATTAAGAAGTTGAGTTTGGACACTGCAGTGTACAATGTAGCTTCATTAGATAGGATAATGGTATTCATTAGTTCAGAATAAGTGTTTCTCAGGGCATGATGAGGAAGCACTAGTGCTTACAAAACATGCGGCTTTATACCACAAAATCTGGTACCAAGCACTATTTTTTTTGCCATCAGAGCAACATGGTGCATTACATCAGCATTTTCTAGTGCCAGGTCTTAAAAGGCAAACGAGTCCTTGCATTTCGGAAGCAGCTCTACTTACTGAGCCAGGAAGCTGGTAACCTGTTAGAATTGAAAATGATAATAAATTGATTTGCATAATGAAAATGCCTCAAAGGTGCTGTTTAAGTACATTTTATATGTGTTTATAGGTTTCCTGTAGTTAACTTTCCCATTTAAAAAGGATTGAGATATTAGGCGTTCTGGTGTCTTTATTTTCAATTTTTAAAAATTCAGGTGATATTTTTGAGTATTCAGCAGAACAGTCTGATTTTTCCCTGGAATTGTCAGCTCACAGCTCATTCTCTGCCAGGAATATTTTGTGACCCAAATACCATTTTTGTCTCCTATTTTACACAACTCAATTTAAATTTAGTGTCTGGTTTTCCTCTATGGTTCTTACATTCTTCACGAAGCTTAGCTTCAGCAGCGTATAAAGAGAGTTACAAATTTGCTGTATTACCCTGGTAAAATCTAAGTAGGATTCCATTTAATTTACAAAACACTTCTTGGTGTTATCTGTTCTGCTCTGATAATTAAGTCTTCCTGCCCCAGTGGACATTATTTTTGTCACGGTTAATTAGCTCTGTCATGGAAGGCAGCTCTTAATTTTATAGCACCTCTCTCTAGGTATTTGTCATTACAGTAGCCTGGAACTTGTGCTTGGCTTCGTCATGTTCAGCCCAGGCTCTCCAGCCTCCCAGAGCGTTCACAGACGCCGTATAAATAAAGGTTAAAGGAAACAAAATTATTGACAGCAGGCTTAGACAAGAGTGGTGCACGCTTTTGGGGGCCTTCTTAGCGGTTCATAATAAACCAGAACTTTCTTAACTGGGGCCTAATCACTTTCCTGTGTGCTTTCCCTCTGTAAATGTTTTTCACAGCATAGACTTACCAACTCATAAACCAGAGTTCAGTGCTAAGAGTCCAGTATAGTCTGTGGTTTCACTTAAACTGCACTATATTTAAGAAGGGTCCAAAACCCAAGACTTCCCAGTGACTAACGGCTTTTCACATCAGGCCAAAAACTAGTTGCTAGTCACCAGGCTTATATTGCCCGTTTCCATGACGTGCAGAGTTCTGCCCAACTCGCCAACGCTCAAGTACTTGGTCTGCTATTCCTTTATAACTGGGTCCAGCACAGCAGGAGTGGAGAACATTGTCTTAGAAACCTGCATGACATGGCTTTTTAAAAGGCTTGCTTGAAATACGATCATCGCTTTTATGCAAGAGCAAACTGTGGCTGACTACTCTGTTTTGTGTTTTAGCCAGCAAGACCAAAAAACAGATATTTGTCAGCTACAATCTTCAAAACACAGACAGCAATTTCACCTTACTCATAGAAAACAGGATCAAAGAAGAAATGATGGCTTTCCCAGAGAAGTTCTGACTTTGCATCATTGTAAAAATAACCTGAGTTTTTGTTTTAGAAAAACTGATTGCAATTTTCACACTGACACTAAGTTAGTATATTTGTTTTGTATGGTTTTGATTGAATTTGCAGTTGTTATTAAATATACCTGGACCTAAATACAGTTGGACCTGAATATTTTTCTTTTTTTTTTTCCAAATTTGCTACCCTGTTAAGTAGGGGATAGGTGAGTAGAGTAAAAATATGCTGCAATGTGAGAACATCATCATAAATGCATGTGTAGTGTCTGGCCTGCATGCAGTGTGGGGATGTGCTGGGAAATCAGTTCATAATTCTACCTGTACAATTAATCTACTATGTAGCAGTATTGAATACAGTATTGCAGCTTTTAAAGTTCAAATAATAATAAAAAAAACCCAAAACGTGTTTTTGTATTGAAAAGCTGTAACATAAAATGAGCATTACCTTGCTCTATCTTCTTAGCCCCTATTCGTTGTAGTACTAGCGATAAACTTGTGCACTTCCATCTCTTGGGCACTGAGGACACTAGAAAGGTTTCACAAAGGGTTTTCTGTACGTCCCTGAGGGCTATGTAGAAGGAAAAAAGCACAGCTTGACTTTTGGAGCAATAGATAAATCTATCAAGCTTCTAGAAGAACATCATATGTGTAAACTGAACATACCCATTAGAAAAATCAGAGCAGCCACCACCACCTCAAAGTATCCTGCTGCTACATCTCTGGACTTGCTTTTAGGTAGGATGGATAGCCTTTCAAAGGCAGATCCATGGGCTGTTTTGTTCAACAAGAAGGGCAGCTGAAAGTTAACTATACAAAAAAACCCCAAAGCAACCAAAGAGACACTGGTGTGGTGACCGTTTGCAGCTGTTGATATGGTACGCCACCTATTACAGCGTTTTGGAGGAACACCGAATGTAGCAACCTGATGAGCGAGTCCAGGTTATTTCTTTCGCGTTGCAAGCTGAACCTTGACTCAGACATAAGCTTCCGATACTGATAAAAAAAAATACTAGAAACACTGCTAGGCAACTGTCCTAACAACCTACAGAAAACAGATGAACTTGCTGTGGCAGCACAATCAGCAATTAAAAACTAATGGAGAGGTTGCTGATGTAGAAGGCATAACTGCTGATGAGTCTCTTGTCCAAAGGGTTTGAACACCCATTGGCTTCAGTGTTGCAGGCTTGACGTGGGGACAGAGGGCCCTTCCTTACCTGTCCACTGTTCTTCTGTGACTGAATGTAAAAGGTAATTAGTTACAAATCGATGTGCTGATTTAATTAGTCTGATTGAAAGTCAGCTCATTCTGTTTGTAGAGGAGGGTAGGACTGTTTGCTGAGGAGTCACGTTAGTTGCTGCCGGGTTGTTTCAGAAGTCACTGCGAGGGAGCCAGATCAAGGAGAGCCAACTGATGGGACAACGTCATTTTATTCTGTACATTTACATACAAAGTTCTTTTCAGTAGGTACAACAGATGTAACATCATGCAGACATTTAGCTTGTAAGACTGTTTTCAGTACTTGATTTAAGCTTGTGCTATGAGGAAGCACCACCAGACTATTCATGATCAAAACGTACAGTAACACGATTCTTTTAAAACTTCATCAGAAAGTGAAATGGGGAGGGAGGTCTCACCCACTAGACATAACACACCATACTCCTTTCCTGAAACATTTTACACAACACATTTAAAATGAGGTTTGTCATTTTATTTTTCTTAAAAAAAAAAAAGTTACAGCAGGGGAGATCATCCCCCCACTTAATAGTGTTGTCTTATGTGCCAGCTACAGGCGCAACTTGACTTGACATTCACAGAGTTCAGTTAATGGCACTTCTGCTTCCAATTTGGTGACCTTTAGTGTTTGGCTCCAGGAAGTGGCAACAGTTAAAATACTTCCATTGACAAAAAAAAGCCTGGTTAACGAAACTGAAAAGTAAATCTCACAAACTCCTTTCCGAGTTGCCACAAAACACTTGCCAACAGGAAACTGTCCTTACCCATTTGCAGTGTCTGGCAAGAAAGGCTGTACTGAAACCTTAGAAGGGGAAAAAAACCCCCAAGATCAAGCATAATATCACTTTCACATTTTTGTTAAAACTTACAAAGATGGAAGAAAGCCCTTAAATGGTAAACCCAAAGAAAAAAATCCACTGATGGGCTGCGAGGTTACTGAAGGTTCACAGAAAAAGGCCAAAATGGACAGGACAGCTTTGACTGCTTCCCCTGCTGCGGTGGCCAGAAAGAGCCACCTGAGAAAAGCATTTCCTGGTGATGGCCGTGGAGGAGACACGGCCGAGGAGCCAATGGTGTGGCAGACTGAAAGCCCTGTCCCACCGTGGGACAAAGCAGAGCTCGGCAAGCATCTCCGCGTTTCCTTTCTGCCCTGCTGCATCACTTGGTACTCAACTCCACCACACAAGATACGCTTAGCAAAAGCTTTCCAACTCTGTAAGCACGCGTGGGAAAAAATAACCATCACAGAAGGGTTCATCTTTTCAGAAAAAGGAGCAAAACTGGAACTGCCAACGCAGGAAATTAGTTTGTGTTTTATTGTCATGACAGAGGGCCAGACCAACTTGAGGTGTTGGGGCTATCCACCTTGCAGAAGATCAGTACCGACTACCTGGCTTCAGGCAAAAAACCCTAAAGGCAGCAAATCAAGTCAATTTTATAAGAATTAAAAAAAATTTTAAAATTGCCGCATGTTCCTGTCACCTAGCTTGTTTATTATATAAAAGTTGATATGTTTAAACAACCATCCTCTTCCCTGGGCCCATCTGTCATCAGAGAGCAACCACCAGAATAGGAAACGACAAAGCGCCGTGGACAAGAGCGGCGAGGGCACCAGGACCGCTGGCAGTGCTGGCAGCAGCCGGTTCAACAGGCTTGTGGATGGTCTACAAGAGCCGTACCGTAGCTTGAGCACACGCGCACAGAGACCACGAAGGAAGCAGCTGCTGGCTCCACGGCACGATGGATGGCAGGACGCCGCTCCGTGCTTATCCCTGCTCCTCCGCTTTCAAGCCCTTTTCCATCAAGACTTGTTTTGCTTCTCCAATTTTTTGTGGCGAACCCACTGTTTCTGTTTTGTTTTGTTTTTTCCCCACCCCTCAATGTGTGCAGCTTGCAACAAGCATCTCGTATCAAAGGCAAAAGTTATTGCACAAATTTGGCACATGAATACTGCGTGAATGGGGAAGGCCTGGGTTTTTTGTGGTTTCTTTTTTTATTTTTCCTTCGGTGAACATAGACTGCAGAAGTCGCAGCACAGAACAAAAAGAGAAGCAGCCACGCTCAAGCTCAACGATTGAACTTGAGTGTAAGGAAGATCGGGCTCTTGCTAGACTGCAAGTCTAGCAAAGGTGAAAAAACCCACCACCCAGTAGTGTAACTTTGGGCAAAACTACCATCAACTGGTCCAGTGTTTCTTACCAGGCTCAAGAAGAACCCGAATGTCCAACATCCTCTGTACAAAAATTAGCAGCTTTAGGACAACATTGTTACTCGGAACACAACAACCTCTTTTCGCTTCTGCAGGTCTACCTGTCCCCTTGCACTCGTCAGCGTCTGCGGCTGCGCTGCTTACGGCATCGCCCGCCGGGGAGCACATATCTCTGATTTATTGGGGCCCGTAAGAGGACATCGGCAGCCTAATGGAGGATGGAAATTGTTAGGTACAGTAGTTAATCGACAATATATACAGCAAAGGAGGAAGGGGGAGGGAAGGTAGAGGAGGAAAGTGCAAATGAGCGCTTCCCATGTGTACGAACGCAAGATGTACATCAAACAAAGTGGCAATCATATGGACACACAATACAACATTGACATCCTGCTGCTCTGTTTGTTTGGACGTCTGCACTACCGAGCAATCACAAATGGATGGCCTGAGTGAGAAAGGAGAGGAGGGAGGGAGAGCGGGGAGGTTAACTACAATGCAAGAAAGCTGCTTGTTTACAAAGTCCTTGCATTGAACTAGATCCTCACCATATTCACACAGTGAGAACCAAAAGCCGATGGCCAAAGGAAATAGTTGGTTTGGGGGCTGGAGAAGAAAAACCAGGTGGCCACTATCAAAGTGCCATCCTGCACAGTAGGAAACAAACTGGATGTTCACTTTGCTTGTCCTAGAGTAGGACTGATCCAATTTAAGTAAACTTTTTTTTTCCTGAATGAAAATCCTACGAGAGCAGTTGGGGAAGGGGGGAAATCTGCGTGAGTTCACTGTCTGTTCTTGGGTCAGAACAAGAAAACATCTATAAAAGCTCCAAGACGGCCAACAGCAGACTGTAAGTCATTACTCACGGGGTATCAATTCATTCCTTTCCGACGGTCACTTAAGCATTTTGTCCACTTAAATTGAAAACAAAAACCCTGGTTCTAAAAACAGGTAAGGCAATGCCAGGACACTCATTTCCCGGGAGCGGGAATTGCAGCTGTGCTGCCTATTGGAATAAAAGTATAGATCATAGCCCCTCCTCCTTACTTTTTGTCCCTGCTGGTCTATGCTCTTCTGCTGGAGCGGTCAATCAGAGATTCTGGGCCTCCTGGTAATTAAAGCCATTCCTGGCAAAACTAATTTTTGCGTCATCGGTCAAATTATTTACATCATCTATATTACTATTAAAGACCAGCGGGAACTGTGTAATATAGATTAATGGACTCTTAAAATGCAGATGGCTGATTCTCATTGAAAAAATCAGCTTGTTTGGGTAGGATTTTCTTCACTGCATTCGGTGAAAAAAAAATTACTAATTTAGAAAGTAACTTTTAAGTGCACATGGGCTAGTAAAAACAAACATAAGCTGCCTAAAATGCAGTCAGAGTTTCAGTCACAATAGGTTTTGCTTCGTTTTTTCTTTTTTTTTTTTTTTTTTTTTTTTTTTTGTTTCTAAACACAACANGCTTGGACTTTCCAGACAGGCAAAAGAATGTTGCACAAGTCTAAATTTTAGTCAATTCAACTTTGCAGTGGATCCCTCTTTCCTTTAAAGAAACACAAAAACAAAACAGAAAACAACCCCCCCCCCCATGGTTTCTTTCTTGGAATGGCTGCACCTCTTATAATAAGATGGCTTCATTTTTGTGATCTATGAAAGGAAAAGGAAATAAAGTGCTTCTTGAGAATAAATCAAAATAAATATACATATTTAATGGCAGGAAAAAAAGAGTTCTGAAGGGCTACCTCCAGCCAGGTCTTTTCTCAGATGAGTCTTTTCCCCCATAACATTTTCAAGAGCAATCTGCACAACAGTTGAAGATGCCAAAAAGTTGCTTTAGCAGCAGAGTTGAACTCCGCCCAACTCTGTGTCTGCTCCATCACTGGTTTGTAAAATCTGTGCAAAACGCCTTTGCCCAAAGTGCTGCTCCTCCTGCACAACAGCATCAAATAAAATACAAAAGAAAGAGAAGGGAAAAAAAAAAACAACCAAAAAATAAAGAAGGAAAAAAAAATAATCCACCCGGTTACATTGACTTCATCCCGTTGGCAGTGGTGTTCTCCGAGATCCCGTCGCTCACAGCTGCCGAGTCATGGAGGCCGGAGTAATCCTTGAGTTCAGAGTTTGTGAGAAGCAGGGGCTGCTCCCCCTTCTTGTGCGGCAGGAGCGGCTGCCGGGTGTAATGTTCCCCGTCCGGGATGTTCTCAGGCAGGTTCTGGTTCTTGCTCTCCGGCAGCAGCAGGATGCAGATGATGCAGAGGAGTGTACAGCAAGCAAAGATGACGTGGTGGAGGAAGTAGCCTTTCTGGTTGTGGAGCTCCATGATGGGGGCGGTCAGGCGGCCGAAGCCTGCGCTGGCCAGGACCAGCCCCAGCCCCCCTCCCCTGCAAACACAGCAGAGGTGAGAGCCCGGCCCTGCAGCCACCTCCTGCCAGTGCAACCCCATCAGCACTGGGGTGGGGACCCCACAGCCCTGACAGGTCGCCCCAGCCTACCCCCTGGTTGGGCATCCAAAATCCCTAAGGCAAACCTAGTTTGCTCACAGCTTTCATACTGTACAACTACCCCAGCTAGGGAGCTGCTTTGCTTTGCTGTTGTAGATCGTTACTGCCTATTTGCCTACGTGTGAGGAAATAGCTATAGAATCATAGAATGGTTTGGGTTGGAAGGGACCTTGAAGATCACCTAGTTCCAACCCCCCTGCCATGGGCAGGGACACCTCCCACTAGACCAGGCTGCTCAAAGCCCCATCCAGCCTGGCCTTGAACACTTCCAGGGATGGGGCATCCAAAACTTCTCTGGGCGACCTGTACTCAAGTATCTTTTCACACCCATATAACTGCCCCCGCATAAGGGGAAGAGAAGCGCTATCACATGAGTACGTAGATAACCCTCTAAAGTATTCTCATGTCCAAGTATTCCCATATTCAGCAAGGGGAAACCAGGTTTTGCTTAGCATGCCAGCCTTCTCCAGCTTAGACAAGACGCACCAAGAAGCAGTAGGTGCGGAAGTCAATTTTGGCTGCCTCTGAAGTATCTGGCGTCAATCAGCAGTGGAGGCAGGAGATTAGACTTTACAGGCCACTGCCTCGATCCATTATACCAAACACTGAGTGCTGAAATACAGTCTCCATGAAAACGTGTTGTGGCTGGAACCTCTCAACACGCTGTTGTTGGAATAACACGCAGTTTCAGAACAGTTCAGAAACAGTTCATAACCGTTTCAGAAAAAAAAAAGATAACATAGGTAGTGGTCAGAACAGGAGAACAAGAGTTTGGGATTAATTTCTGAAACCTCCTCTTAACTCACTGTACAAGCTGAGGTAGGTCCCTCACTTCACTCTTTCTTGTGTCACAGAAAGGAGTTACAAAAAGGTTAACATTGGTGAAATGCTTAAACTGTAAATAGGTAACTTCATGAAATATTCTTTGTGGCACAAATGCTTATTTATTAAGTCTAATGCTTGTGTATCGAGATCATACATGTGGACACACCAAAAAAAAGAGTGAAAGCACAATAAAGTTAAAAAAAAAAAAGTGTGAAAATAACCTCATCCACCCCAGTCACAAGCATGGAAGTCGCTTGCGCAAACTGAATTTGATGTTCTTTCCTGATGCTCAGCTATGCAAGCAACCTCCCTTGCAATTCCTCGTCTTGCTCATTAATGTGTCTCCAGGTCCTGGACCATACACACACATGCACCCCGTTTTGAGGCACAGCTCATGCTCCTGGGGCCTGTCCCCGCCAGGTGACCCCACACAGAAGCATCACCACAGGCGTTTCTCTGGGACAGACCATTCCCTTCTCCTGCCCTGGCACGACTGAGGTCTCCAGCCAGTGGCGTGTCACCCTCAAGTGACTCATTTTAGCAAAATCTCTGAGAGCAGCAGCTTGTCCTTCACTTTCCAAAGCCCCTGCTGCCTGCAGAGGGAGGTCTCCCTGTGAGTTTGATCGCTGGCACCCTGCTCCTCACTCCCCCACCAAGCTGGCCCGGGCAGCCTGCTTCCTGCCGCTCCTCCGGGAGATGCCATCTATTCCCAAACCCTCTGGTGATCAGATGGGCTCAGGTGCTTCAGTTCCTTGCCCAAAGGGAGAGATGTAATTATTAATGATAACCAGACCTTACAGAAGACAACTGCAGAAGGCAAAGGAACTGCTTCACATCAACTACTTACAAAAAAATTTCATCAACCATTGAGCATACTAGAAATCACAGCGCTATAAACCTACAAATGCCAAATTCTCTCAGCCAACCACCGTGTTTAAGCTAATCTTCGCCCAGTCCTTTCAAAAATCCAGTGCTGCTCACTTGACAGCTAAAGGGCAGCAAGGACAGGTTTCAAAAGATGCTCTTGGGACACTGACTGGATCAAAAATTCATGTACGCCCCTTCTAATTCTCCAGATCTGCAGAGCATCTTTCACAGACAACAGTGATTTCCCCAAATACTGCAAAAGCCCGTATTAAAAACTTGCCAGCTTTCCGATGGCAATTTAGAAACCCAGCTGAATGTGGCCATTGTGCAGCTGGCCTCCCTGCTACTTCATTAATACACTCACATGAGTAATCGACACAACCAGCCCCGAACGCATGGCAAATCACTCTCCAAGTTGGCTTTGGAGCAACAAAAGCCCAGCTCATTTACATCAATGTTTGCTACAGCTAAATTGTACCTCAGCCCGAGAAGGACCTGAGGTGAGTTTTAAAAGCTGCTGTAGAAGGACATCAAGCAAGCTGAAAGGAAACAGGAAAAGGCGACAACAAAGACGGCTCTGTCATTACGGGTCAAGCGGCTTTGGATTTGGAGGGGAGAAAAAAAAGTTTTTCCGTATGACGTCAGTAATTAGAGCAGGCGCACTTTATCCAGCACCAGTAAAACCTGGCAGAAGGTGGCTTGAAAAATATATTTTGGTATGCGTCCTAGAAGGTTTTTTTTTTATAATGTTTGACTATACTATAAATATGAAAATGGGAAAAGAAAAAAAAAGAAACACGAAAATACTGTCAGGAATTTTTGTCGTTCACGTGCACATCAGGAAAACGGGTACGTGGCGAGAGAGGCAGCGCCCTCATAATTCATCCTGTTTTTGCAGGCGCTGTGGGGCAGCAGGTGGAAATCAAAACTGTCCAGGGTGTTTTGGGGCACCCCTCAGTACGGGCTTCCCCATGGCAGGGGACTGGCGCCTGCATTTCAAGCACACTTCGAGGTGCAGATTGGAGCCAAGGGAGGGAGTGTGAGGGCTGCTGACACCCACAGCGAGTCCCAGCTTCTCCCCTCACATCTCTGTGGCTGCTGTGGGGGGGTTTCCCATGGCCCGGCCCCACGGATGATCACAGCCCCTTCCCGACCCCCGCCTGCCCAGCAGCAGAGAGGCAGGATGGTTTGCGTGAGGCTTATGGGCCTGACATGGGCAAATCACAACAGGACCTTGGTCCAAAATTTTGTCCTCAGAAAGGGCCTCCCTGTTCTCAGGGGAGAATTTCCTCCCTCGCTACCCCAGTGCCAGCAAGCAGCAAAACATCCTCAATGATATTCTTTGCTCGAACCAGGCTAAAGCTAAGGAAGGGGACTTGCCCTTCTCAGCACTGCTCAGGGGAGCAGGGGAATGTTAATCCTGTCTTCGGATGGCCGTTTGTCCATCTTGAGCAAAGGGGTGGACATGCGGCATGGCTCAGCGTACAAAAGAGACAGAGAGCTACTCAGGCTGGAGGAGACTTGGGCAGAGCACCTACTCCAGCCTCCTGCACAAAGTGGGGCCAACACTGAATTCAGACCAGTTTTTTAGGACTTTGTCTAGTGAGCTCAATTTGTGAAGTCAGTCCCTGAAAACCTCCACAGTTTTTCCCTGCCTTTCCTGTACATAAGCCACCCTGATGTCTACTCAGTCCTAGGCCAGAGCTTCAGTAACACACCAGGACGCCCTTGGCCTCATGGGGCAAGACACCAGCTTTGAAAAGCCAGGCCTGGTTCAGGTCCCAGGAAACAGCACTGTACCCCACTGGAAATTTGGCTTGCGACAGCTACTGGTGGGTAAAGCTCCTAATTCAGCCATCACTGCCTACTCTTAATTTCTGTGGCTGGGTGGGTGCAAAAGCAGGACACAGAGAGAAAAAAACCAGATCTCTCTTCCACTTGGTTGTAACTCAGCACGCAGAGGACAGGGAGAGGACACACTATGATGTCCTCAGCCTATTCCTATTTAATAGCCATGCAGTGGTGTTCCCATCAAGATTGTTCGAGGTGGATTAGTGGTGCCACTTAGTGCTTAAATTCAGCATTTGGAAGGAGCTCTGTACTGAAGCCCCAGTACAAGGAACGGGAGCTTCTGGTGGAGGCCTCCTACCTAGCGCCAGGAGACCAGGGTGCAGTGCAAGGGTACAAAGGACCCCTCGGTGCCATGTGGCAGTGTGGGACCTTGGTGTTTCTGGAGCAGGTGGCACCTCTTGGTGATGGAGATGGCTGTTTTCATCCTATACTGCTGTAACCGTTCATCTCAACACCGCAGTGGTAGAGCTGGATGGGCGCTACGGCTGTGCTATCTTGCCACTGGTACCCCAATAATGGCAGTGCTGCTTTCTGCTCTCAGGGATGGAGGATCACAGGTAAAGGATTTGATCAGGGAAACCCCAGAGATGGCCCCAGCGCTCTCTCTGCCTCCCTTTTCCTTAAGGTTCATTGACATCCAACCAAAAGAATATTAAGATGGTCTGAAACACTAAAGGATATCTGAGGCAGTATTTTGGAGAACAGGTTATGAGGGAGCAGCCAGATCCCATTGAAACGTAAGACACGGGGCAGGTTAGCCACACCTCTGCCTGAGACACCATCCTCAGCTCCTCCTGCTAATTACAGCCCTGAGTGCATCTTATCGAGAGCTTCAGGGTGGTATGACCGCAAAGCGCTGCAGTGTCATCATCCCTATTAATAAACAGGAACCCTGAGGCATATCCAGCTATTGTCACTCGCCTGGTGTCACTCAGCAGAGTTAGGGGAAGCAGAATTTCGGCTCCCAGCCAGGATTTGTTCCCTTCCCTCTAGCAATGTAAGTGATTTAAGGAAAAAAGCTTGCTAAGTTCACACTGCGCATCTGACCCTACTTGGCAGATTCTCTTCTGGTTGACGTGGCCAATTCCTTATCTATGTCTTTCAAATAGAGACAAGGAGAAAATTAAAGAGGCATAAAAACACCAATCTGACTGACATGCACATAAGTAAATAACCGTTAGTGTTTCAGGCTGCCGTATAATCTCCTCACCACTCACACTGCCTTTCCCTGTGGAAAGAACGTGATCTGTAAAATATATTCACAAAGTCAGATAGCTTGTAAGAAAAGGCCATGGATCAAGGACACTCTGGCCCCTCAGCTGACAGTTTTGCTATAATACTTTTGCGAAGTTATAAGGCATACGATCTGGAGAAAAGAAAAAGAAAGAGAAAGAGTACCCTCTTCCCTCCACTCTCTCTCCCTCCCACCCATATGACCTACATTCCTGGGAAATTCAATGGAGTCAGGTCAGACTCCTGAATTGCTGTGGCATTGCTGAAAGCATAATCCAGAACACAAAAGCACAACATTTGTGCTGTGAAAGATAACAGTGAATACATAAAATGGAACAAAAACCTGACTATACAAAGACATTTTATGGGAAGCTCTCCAGTGAAGATCATCTGCCTGATTTCTACTATTGCCCGGGATGAAAGCGCTCCTCTTTAGAAAAACTTTGAGCATCTGCTAAGATAGATCTGGGTGCAAAGAGAAAGATGACTTTAACTGCAATAAAGGCAGACCACTCACGCTGGTGCTGCTGTAGGAAAGGCAGACTTGCAGAGCACCTGTACACACACCAAAAGCATGTAACACTGCGTGTTACAATACCTCCTTTCCTCTGAAGCACCCCTATAGCTGGCCTGATTAACCTGCCCTATGGAGGCAGGGATCGCCTGCACCCATGTCCTCCTCTGTACACTCGTGGAATTTCTCTTTTAATATCAAGCCATAGACTCACATGGTCACTGCTTGTACAAATCCAGCAGAGTAAACGAAGCAATAACATGGTTCAACTGCACAATCTGGTTCAGCTAAGTATTGAAGACCGTACTGCACTGCAAACAAATGCAATTCGTATGATGACCGCCCTGCTGATAATCACCACGATGGGACACAAGGTGGAGCCATCGGAAACAAAACCTCTCTGTCTACAGATAGGCATTTACTTAGGCAGACTGCAGCGACAATAAATGAAAAAGCAGCCCAAAAATTGCTGCGAGGTCTCCAATTATGGGGAATTTCCCCTCCCATACAATGTGTTAAGTTACACGGCCAGTTACCAATTAAATGAGGATAATTTCATCCCCATCCTTTGAGGAGGGGGGCTCCAGTGTCTCACCTGATTACTGTGGGTGTGATTTCAGCACAGAAGAATACGCTGAGGCTTCCAACGGCATGCGAAGAAAACATACCCACGATGGAAAACGCCGTAGAGAATTTGTCTTTGACGCTGTCACTCATACCTGCCAAGACAAGTGTGTTCATAAAAAGTGAGAATGAGGCCAAACTTCCAAGGAAGAAAACAAGAAAACAGGTTTATGTTACTCATTCTCCCTAGACATGAATTTGAGTCATTTTTGTAATACTAATTTAAAACTGGTATTTATAAAATCCGTTCCCCAAGCACCCGAGACACAAACATACGTGAAAAAAATCATAATGTCATGCCAAAAATGACAGCGACCTCTGAATTATTTATGCCCAGCCACCACAAAAAGGTAAAACCCAAGAAAAAACACATCTTTGGGCAGTCTTTTAGGCACCAGCCTCTTCCCTCCCACGTTTGACAGACAAGCGGAGGCAGGTAGCGTTCATTGAGCTGCCAAACGTCTGGTGGAGCTCAGTGGCTTAGGCACTGGAGGGGGTCACAGGACAAGAAGGTAAATAAAAGTACTCCCCTCTCCATGCTAAGCCCTTGCAAGTGCTAAGTCTGCAAACTCTTGTAGTAACCCCCAGCGTGACAGCCTTCGCCTGACAACTCTGGGCAAGAAAAGCCAGTGCCAAGGACGGTGAAGCACTCCCTAAGTCACCGTGTCCAGCAAGGCTCTTTGCTCAATCATTTCATGGCTGGATGGCAGCAAGGTTTCCGGGAGCGAACAGTGTCTATCAAGCACAGGAAGAAACCCCAGTAAATCTAAACAAAGCCTGGCCATGATGACAATACATCCCTCACTTGATTCCTGCTCGCCACCTTCTGCGGGCAGGGGCGGGATATCTGACCCAGGGTTGTACAAGCTCATGTGGTCCATCCAGGCCAGCGAGGAGGCCACATTGTTTGCAGACTATTGCACCATACAAGGGGAACACATCGTGCCTGATGGGAGTGCCGGGGAAAGGACTGGAGCTTTGCAGCCAACGCTCCCCACCTTCCTCCAGCCAAGACCCAAGATCTGCCCAGAGAACGTATGGCTGCTCATCAGCCTGTGGTCCCAAGCAGGTGCACTCTCTGGCTTGGATCCAACAAAAGGTAACACCTGCTTTTGTTCCTGATGAACATATCAGCTCTCAGGAGAGCAAAAGGTATTTGGGAGCTCTTAGGTTACAACTTCGGAAACATGCTACAGCCCGCTCATGGCTAAGCCCTTTCTGCAATGCACCCCAAGTCTGGGGGAGAGAGCAAATGCTGCCAGCAGATAAGGACGTGAGCACGGCACCTTGCAAACTATGGGTTTCTGAAGCTCCCTGTGGGAGCTGTACCACTGACCCTGCAGGGAGTCATGACGGCTCAGCAGAACAGACCTTGGAAAAGCTGGGCAAAGGCAGGTCCATCAAATCAAATACAGAAGGGTAAATTTTGTTCCCCTGCCAGTGCGTTGCTATTACAGTACTTCAGGCTGGGATATGATGCCCAGGAAAGTATTTTCTAAGGTGCCTAAGTCCCCTTATCAGAAGGGACTTTGGCATCTCAGACCTTTCTGTAAAAGACCAAACTGGGAATGTTGCTTCTGAGAAGGAGACTTCCTGAGAAAGCCTTGCCCCATATCCAAAAATAAAGCTTGGGGGACCTCTGCACCCCCTCTCTTGACACGCAGAGGTGAGTCAGACTATGTGAGGGGATGCTACACCCAGAGACTGCACATAAACAAGCAGGCCTGTCTACAAGCTGGGTCCCAAGGCAATGCATAGAAGGGCTTTCCCCCCATACCCCTCTGCAGCGGCAGCTCCACCCTGGGTGTTTTAGCCTTGGCCTTTTGGATCTACCCGCTCCCGGCACGATGCAGACCCGTCTGTAAATCATACCTGAGTCTGGAAGTTGACTGTATTTTCCGATCACTGGATCCAAGACCACAGAAGTTAGAGTAAGATAAAAATAAGAGAGAAAGGGAGAGAAAGCAAGAACATACTGTTGTTACATATTTATTTTTCCAAAGGAAAAAAAAGAAAAAAGGTACATCTCACATGCCACGCTAGACCCCCATACACTTCTCCTTTCCCATGCCATGACTGGCACAATTTCCATGTGGCTACCAGATAGGACATGTCGTTTCCAGGCCCTTTTCAGCTGGAGGACAGCATGCTAATGAGACAGTGATAACAAATGCAGCAGTAAAGCATTTTTAAGAGCTCCAGAACTACCACTGGGATTAACACAAAGGCCTCTTTGTCATCAACGAAAAGGGAGAAGAGAAACTGCCCTGTGCTGCAGCCCAGAGGGAATGGCCAACAGGGGCTTCAGTTAGAGAGCAAAACTCTGGGCATCAGCACCATCACACTGGTGAGAGACCTGTTCCTCTCCGAAACCTCGAGTTGGTGGTCCATGTGTCATGCTAGCCACCAGCTGCCATGCATCCTAACTGCAAAGGAGCACAGGGCAGTACTGGGCAGCAAAGGGAAGGGCAATGGCACAAGCTGGGCATGGCTCTGCTGGTGATGTCCCACCAGGCTCCTGCAACATCCCAGGTGACAGCCCGGGGTCCAGAGGAAGGGCCAAACACAGCAAGCCTCAAGGTCTGCCATGGGTTTGCTGCTGGTGGAGAATATCCCTCTCCCTCTCTCACCCTCCTTCTCAAATTCTGATTTCATTTGCTAATTACACCCAAATTATGCTAAGCTAAAACACACAGGAGGCTGTAACAGATTTCCTAATCAGCAGGGTCAGTGCTTCGCTCCAAACACTTTCTAGCTCTTCTGAGGAAGAAGGGGGGCACAGTCTAGAGCTGGGGGAGACGAGCTGCTCTGAAGTTCAAGGCTGCCTTTCCCTCCTTTTCTCACAAAGCCAGGGCCTCATGGGTGCATAGCATTGAAAGAAGTCTAAGAGTCAATGTAGCAGAACGCACTCAGAGCCCATGGCTGCTCTTAGTTTTAGCAACTTTGCTCACAAAACCACCTAAACCTGTTGCAGAAAAAGGTTTTAATGACTCCTACAGGGGGTTCCTCCCCACCTCCTTCACCCCTTTTTTGTTGTTGAAAAACTGCAACCAGATTTTCATGGCTCTGGAGCAGAATAATGGCTTTGGCATGCTTTCTCTCCACTAAGCAATCGCATGTTTATTACCTCAGCCACCTCCACAAACATCTGACATCCTTCAAAAAACATAATTAGACAAATCTAGCATAGAGAGACCCTGATGGACACCCACCACCAGAATATGAAGTTGCGGGAGGTCGCACACGCGCTGAGTGCTCATCTGCTTGTAAATGGTCACAGATTGTCAATGGGCTGGGGATGAGGTGCGGCCAGGGGCTTCTCCCGCGCTCAGCTGGGACTGCTGGATGTGCTAGATGTGAGCTCAAAGGGAGTGTAAACATCTGTGCCAAGCTGGGAGCAAACACATGCGATTTTGGAGTTTCCTCCATGCCATGAAAGAGGTTCCCTGTTTCCCTCCTACATTCCCACAAATAGCGTGTTCACTAAAGGCTAACTTAGTAAACACTTTCGGGACACATGGTCTGTAAATATGGACAATTCTTGCTGGCTTGGGGCTGCCTTGAGCATGCGGGAACGTGAAATCTTTCCATCCTCAATACAAAAAACTCTTAATTTTAGTTTTAAGGGCTCTCAAAGCCTGTAGTTATTTCTAAACTTAGAAACGAAAAACAGCAACAACCAGTGTTCTGGTGGTTGTCTCTCATCCAATTTGTCCAAAGCACGTTTCAACCCTCTTCCCCTTCCTTGGGGTGAGGTTTCATGGGACAGGGGTCTAACGGCTGGCAACTGTGGGAGTGGCAAAGCACATCCCACCTTCCCTCTGCTTCTCTATTCGATCACGTTCAACTTCCTCAACCTTCAGAAAATTAAGACAAGGAAATTAAATAAAAAAAGGAAAGGGAATATTTCTGTATCAGTTTTAATAGCTGAAGCAGTTCAAAAAGGGCCAGAGAAAGGTCACCGCCTGCAAAGGAGGAGGGATGCTCTTGCTTTTGGCAGGAACAGCCCATTTGAAAAGCTGTGTCACCTCACAAAATCATGTGTACATATTCATATGGACTATACGTACACACTGTGTTAAAAGTAGGGTCTTTCAAGCTGCATATTTCCATGCTACCTGCATATTACTTGCACATAGCAAGATGCTCAGAGCAGGCAGAGGGCATACACCTACTGCTTTAACTTGTTTGGTTTAGGGGCCATTTGAGAAGCAGACTCAAGTGGGAAAGTTTCCCTTTTCCAATCCCTATCCAGCTCTTTCCCTAGAGGCTATTTCACTGAAATAAAGTATTTTTTTTTTTGTTTGCTTTTTTTTAAGTGACAGCTCTAGAAGCAGCACCAAAGCTCAACAAGCTTCACCACGGGGCCTCATCCAGAACACAGTGCCTTTTGTTTAACGAACCTAAGACAACGAGTGGGGAATCCTTCAAACAAATTCAGCTTCTTAAGATAAGCAGGGGTATGGCATGTATTATAGCGGCCTTCCAGTCCCTAAAGGGGCCCTACAGGAAGGATAGGGAGGGACTCCTTATCAGGGAGTGTAATGATAGGACAAAAGGTAACGGTTTCGAACTGAACGAGGGTAGATTTAGATTGGATATCAGGAAGAAATTCTTTACTGTAAGGGTGGTGAGGCACTGGAACAGGATGCCCAGGGAAGTTGTGGACACACCCCATCCCTGGAAGTGTTCAAGGCCAGGCTGGATGAGGCTTTGAGCAACCTGGTCCAGTGGGAGGTGTCCCTGCCCGTGGCAGGGTTGTTGGAACTAGATCATCTTTAAGGTCCCTTCCAACCCAAACCATTCTATGATTCTACGATTCTACATCAAATCTGAGGAAGGCAAAGGAAATGCTAATATTTCCTGGTCCCTTATTTGCATGTCAAACTCGTGTGGTCGTGAAAAGCTCTCATCTCCAACTCACAGTTGAGAAGGCCCAGCTGCAGAAGCGACGCCAGGGCTGTAAGGATCATGAAAAGCAGGAGTCCTCCTCTCCTCCCCAGAAACCCGACCACAGGGCACATGGCCAGGCAGGATGCCAGGGCGATCCCAGCCATGGTGTAGTAGTCCGCATAGAAGTTGTGGGTAATCGCCATCTTTGCTTCGTGCCCCATCATGCTTTTCGCAAAACAGTGGTGTATGCCGTAACCAGTCAGCCTAAGGGAAACAGGAGAGGGCAAGAGGAGATCATTGCTGAGAAGGCAGCCACACACTGTAGCATAAGTCAATGTAGGAACACGTTAATGCAGGAAGAATTTCTTCTGCTGCAGGAATACAGTGCAAAAAGACTAATCTCAGATTTCTAGGTGCTACTGTAAAAATAAGCAATGATCAAAAGAAACAAAAGAAAAACCTCTCGAGAAGGACAACTCTCTGTGCCCAGTGCATCTGCTGACAGCCACAGAGCCAGCGCTGCTGCAATGAAGCAGCCTCTGTGCTTGGACAGCAAAGCATTGCACAATACAGATGTGTCTTCCAGGAAGACCCACCTGCCTGTGGCATTTGGTTGTACTAAAGATTGCATCTCACTTCCCAAGCTAGCCTGCTAGAACTGAAAACCCCTTAGAAATGAGTATTTGAAGTCACATGTGCTGCGATGATTATTACAATTATGAAACAATAAGCCCTAATTCAACCTACACCTTTACATCACCCTTCATAGGAACATGTCTCCCCTTCTTTTAAAAGTTTCTTTGTGATGCCAGTGATCAACGTCTTGCCACTCTGTTTCACTTCTCTTTCTCCTGCCTGCTCCTGCCTGAAGGAGAAAGGGAAGGAGAAAGGGAAGGAAAAAAGAGCGGGGGGCTGGAGGTACAGAAGTCAGATGTGAAGCCCCAGCATCGCCCCTGACATGGTGCAAAACTGCAGCAGAGCTCCTACAGGAGGTCAACGCTCCCAACTGCCCCCATCACAGCATAAATACCCGTGCTGGGAAGGGCCTCCTGTCCGTGGCATTTAGACCAGACAAACCTCATGTCACAAATTAATTGTGCCTGACAGAGTGGCAGGCGCAGATCCAGGTGTCCAAAAAATGAATGGCAGGTACATTACATGATACACCTCTATCATCCCAAAGGTCAGGAATTTGAAGCTCCGTCATTGTAAACCGGATATTACCATAAGCATAGAAACAGTCGGGGGAATACACAATCGCTGCGTGCATGACAGCCCAGGGCCTGGGGAATTTCTCTTGCGATCCTGTGAATCAATGCTATAGTTCAAAAATACACTCCCAACACCAAACACTTCCCCCTCATAAAAACCTAACCCAAGTACTTGCTGTTACACAAGAATGTCATTTGCTTTGGATATCTAAATTATAACTGACTCCTCCCATAAGAGAAATATTCATCAGCAAAACAATATTTAATAAGAGGGTAGAGTGAACCAGTCTGTATCTTCTCTCTTCTGTGCATGCAAACACATTTGCTGAAGTTGTTATTTAGGCCATGACCTATAAACTAAATTAATGTATCATTTGAACTTTGCTTTCCAACCTGCTTCCCCAGGAATTACTCTATTATCTTAACTTGCTGAGCAGCTCAGAACAGCTGCTTTTAAAACTAAATACATTTATCTCCCTCAATGTCTCATCATTCCCTGAGAAAGATTCCCTCTCCACATTTGATGTTACTAAAATTTAGCACAGCCCCATCTAACAGAAATAACAGAATTAAAATTAAATAGTTTTTTTTCCACCCCCTAAAAGCAAACATACAAGCTATTTCCTCAAACACACATCTGCTTCATGCTCTACTTAGACGTCAAACAGCCTCCATCTGCTATTGCCAGAAGTCACTCTTTGGGCTGCCTAGTTCTGGTTTAGGGAATTTCCAAGTGTGTGTAATTAAAAAGGGGGGAAGAGAAGGGGAGAATTCCCCATGTAAAGATTTTTCACAAATACAGTTAACACTGGCTATTAAATCTACCAGCTCAGCCTAAGAGGAAAACCCTGTTTCAGAAGAGAGGGAGTCACCCGTGGGTAGGTGGGAGAGAGACACAAAATCATAAAGCCAGAGTTGGTTCTGCAACCGCTGTGCTGTAGACAGACCCCCGAAGCCCATGTGCTTCTGGGTGACTACCTGCCCAGCAGAGGGGCTGTCCTCTCTGGGTTACGACTGATCCACGTGCCTGTTAACAGGAGTACAGGCTGCAGAGTAGGGCGTTGAAGCGATGTAGAAAAAGCCACAAGAGAGCTATGTACTTCTAAAGGGAGCAGATGATGGGGGATTTCCAGTCCTCTCCCCACCTCCCATTTGAAAAAAAAAAAAATGGGAAAAAAAAAAAGAGAAAATCCACCCCTGCTGCCCTGCCACAAGTTGGATTTGGTTAGAGGCTGAATTTGCAGCCCATCTATTTCCTCTTTACAAGGTGCTCAGTTTTGGACAGAAGGTCTCAGAGCCTGTAACCTGCAAAACTCTCAGGCAGATGCCTGGTTTTGCCCACACAAACATGTCCAAGCTGAAGCCTCAGGACATAGGCACCACATTGCTCTGCGTGAGACCACGCATCCTCCCTGCATATGATTTGGGAGAGCCGAAGTACTTTGTAACCTGCTTTTGAAGACCTATCAAAGACAGCTGTTATACAAGGGAGTAGGCTTGTATTTATTGGCAAGCAACATCTTTCTCTGCCACACAGCTATATCAGATGTGAACAACTTGAACTTGTGCTCACATGGCATTAGTGATTTCAGAAATCCCACCCAGGATGCCAGCAGCAGCAGATGTCTGCATGTGTGACCATGTACCAGCACGTGGCCACGTGAGACCACTGGTGACAGCAATGCACTTGCAGCACGGTACCTGAGAAGACACACGGTGCTGCTGCCTGAAACAGCCAATGAGTTCCCCCATGTTTGCCATAGAAAATTCCCTGCAACAGCTAGTGTTTTTCCAGGATCATTTATCAGAGACACTAGTGAAGGGTCCCACACTAGGAAACAGAGGGGCTCCCCCATCATTTCCCATTACCGCTTCCAGTCCACCAACCACACCACTGCTCAAACAGAAAGAGATCGGACTTACGAGTTCACACACAGTACTACGATGTTTTTCCACAGGTTCCTGGTTCCCACCACTTTAACAATGCAGACTTTCTTCGGTCTCCTGGTGATCTCCTTTTCCAGCTCTGAAACAAACCAAATTAAAGTTATTCTTTCACTGGGGAGAACGAGAAGGAGAAGCTTTGCTTGTGAACTACAGATATTCTGAGGGATGTTCTGGAGAGCAGGACACTATTGATTACACTAACAGGAGTTATAAAAACTCTGAGCAACCTGCCTAAAGTCCACCTCAGGTTCCTCCTTTTCTTTCAGGCTTCCCTGAACCTCCTTGGGGCTGACAAACTGTCCAAGAATTCCTCACACCCCAAACCTTCTCCCAGTTTAAAACGTGTATGTAAAGTGGGTGCAGTACGGAGCTCGATCCCAGCAAGTGTGATATAAAATTTCCTGAAGAACTTCAGGATTCTGTTAATTTTTAAATGCCCCACAGGCAGGCCTGTGCTTGTGCAGTTACAGGACCTGCTGCCTTTCTGCAATGCACACCTGAAAAGCCATGGCATGGAAAGGGCTGGAGCTCAAGCTCATTTTTCACAGGAATCTTTTGAGCGTTGTTCAAATCCAGGTTTCAGAAAGAAGTGGCTAGGACCCTATGCCAGCTCATCCTCTTCCCCCTTCCCCATTTCAAATATTTAAAATAGTTCTGATGCTTGTCCTAAATAGAAGATGTTTCCTTAAAGAGAAATCCTTGGGCATCATCAGCTGTGATGTCTTTGTGTTTCAGAACTAAAGCCTTGCCATGTCCTTGAAGTGCTGGGCAGCTGCAAGATGACTTTTCTTCACAATGCTACAGTAACACAAAAGCCTCACAAATACTGCATCTGATATTCTTGTTTGCAGGGAATAAAAATGAAGGGCACTGCTTACTTCCCAAATACCATCAGGTTAGAGCTTGAACGCCACCCTAAGCATGCCAACAAAACCACCCTTTCCAAGCTAGTGGATGAGGGAAACAGCTGCAAGGGCAAGTCCTGTAAAAATGGAAGAAACTATAAAGAAGCATCACAAAAACGATGCACTCCTAGAGTACAGACTAGGACTATTTCTCAGGGCAAAGACTTGTACTTGCTGCTTTTTCTAGAGGGACTGCGTTTAAAGGCGGCAGCGCGGCCCTGTTCTGCACCATGCACCCCTTCCCTTTGTGCATACGCAATTAGCCCCGGTGTCCTCAGTTGTCCGCGCTGGCCTGCCCTGACCTCTGCGTTCCTCCACTGAATAGCAGTCTCTTTAAGAGATGCAAGACAGGGAAAAATAAAAGCAAGACGCGGGGGAAAAAAAAGAAAAGAGATAAATCACCTGAATTTAGAAACAAAAGACACGTTTTTCTGCTGTTATTTGAAAATTGTATCATAAAAATAATAAATCAAAGAAACACTATTTATATGCAAATAGTAGAGCTATTCACTGCTCACAGGTCACTCCTGGTCTTCTACATAGGGTAACTACAGGGAACACTTTTGAGAAAAGCAGCAAAGAGTATTTTACATTAATGATTGTACTTAAGCAGAATATTGCCGTACTGCTTTCCTTACTACCTGGTAACAACCATTTCTCCCCAGAATCTACACAGCATGAAGCTCACAAAAGCATAAAAACAGAGGTGGAGCAAAAGAGGAAATTGGTCAAATTAATATTTGTACTACAGGAGCACTCAGCAGGCTCAGCAATGGATCAGGGCTATATTAAAAACATAAGCAATAAAAAAAGATGGTACCTAATCTCAAAGAGCAAGGTCACAACGATTTTTGTAGCAAGATTCTGGAAAGGAGTAAGTGGGAATAAAATAATTCAGAACCACCAAAGCAGTTAGATAAAACACAGTTCTAAAGCCTGTAATTGAGCCCAAGCCAAACCTTCTACAGCAAAAAAGTGAAAGCAAGCACTAGAAGCAGCACAGCTGATGACTCTTTATTGTTTCAGCCCAAGGGCAACGATGAAAATCACCACCCAAACAACACACATTGCACCAATTTCACGTGGACATAAGGGTTCACTCTCAAACTGTCCAAGAATGACCAGATCTGGCCTGTCAAAGTAAAACGTCTCCTCCTCTGTCAGCAAAAACCAGTCCCTGATGCCATATTATTTGGATTTTTTTAATTTGAGGCTTTTTTGTTTCTCAAAGTAATTTTCACTTTTCTCTTTGGGAAGAGAAAGTAGATTTTATTTTCAGTATGTGCTTTGCTGAGTCACAACTTAATAAAACTAAGAGAAGCAACACAATGGGGCTACACTTCTTGGAGCCAAATATTATTTTGCCCTCCACTCTGCTTTGTTCATACATTAGGGGTTGCTACAATCCGTATGTTCTTTATTTATTTTAACACATCCTTCTCACATGCACTCAGGCCCCCTTTTAAACTTTCTTACAAATCAGTCCTTCCAAACTAATTTGCGTTAGTGTTTTTCACTGAACTGCTGTTCTACCCTCAAATAACGGAGAGCCCGTGGGTTATGTGAACTGACAAACACCTTCTCTTCCTCAGCTGTAGCAGCGAGGATCACACGCAAGGGGCATTTCTCTCCTCCTCTACGCTGCCTCATGCAGCAGTCTCCCTTCAGTGGACCCTCGCTTCTGCTCTGATGGGGATATACTCCATGGATACGGAGCACCATTATACAAAAATGTCCCAAAAGAGATTTGAGATGTAGCTGCATTGCAAGAGTTAAAGAAAAAAAAAAAAAGAAAGAAAGAAAGAAAAAGAGAAAAAGAAAGAAAAAAAAGAAGAAAAAAAAAAGAATCTCGCCTCAAGCCTTACAAAGAACACAGACAGCACCTGACTTTTTTACTAAAAGCTGGCTCTACCGGCTACTTACTCCTCCACCCCTCTGTGTTAAAACTCTGCTTCAGATGAATGAATCTTCCCAAGTCTCCAAGACCGTCTATCTTTCTGATGACTTTCTTCATCCTTTATTTCTATATATACCAGTCAGATGTTCACAAAAAAAACCCCCATCCTACTGCAAAATCAATCATTTACAATAATCAACATACCATTCAGATCGCAACAAATAAGCTGTGTGACTTGCAAAAAAGTCACCAACTACAGAACTGGCTCTCGTTTAAATGGCCTGCTGTCTTTGGGGGTAGCCTGCTTGCACAAAAACCTGCTCTGACTGACTGTGACGGGCATCAGGAGAGCGACAGCTCTTAGGCTTCGTAGGTCAACGTTAAGTGCTTGAAAGAGAAGTCAAGCCAATGCCTATTAAAACCCCATGGAAGCAAACTATTGCTCTGTCAGTTACTGGAATAACACCAGGAAAACGCTCCCTGCCCGCAATTTATCCTTTGATTTTGCACTGAAGTCATCAGTTCAGAAGGAATTTGCATTAAATGTTTCAGTTCTGACTGATGTGTCAGTAGGGGAAGTGTGGAAAATAAAAAAAAATAAAAAAATGTTACCCATTTACTCAGAGGCCCACTATGAGTTTTCCCATACTCCGGAGCCCACACACACTCTAGGCTTCCTATTCAGGGACTCTGTAAGAAAACTGTCAACAAGCTAACTCTTTATATCTCAGTGGAAATTAGAACTATTCATTGGGAGACTTTAAAAGTCTCATGGGGAGGGGAACCCTACCAGCTTCCAGCTCCCAATGCTGCTGAATTCTCATGGGATCCTCTGTGTTTCAGGAGCACAGCTTTCAAAATCAGAAAGTATCTTTAAAGCCTTCAAATGAAGCCACCCATCTCTGCATCACTTGGCAAAGACAAAATAGACAAAGCTCAAATCAAGCCGCTGAAAAGGGACATCCAAAATGACAAGTGCCCTGTGGTGATGGACTTCTGCTGGATTTTCCTGGCTGCTAAATGATACTGTCAGTAGCTCTTTGAACATGAAAAGAGCTACGGAAGCCCAGCACAGAGGCTCAATCAATCCCTGGAGCACGACGGCTCTGCAGCAGGAGGTAGAGTGGTCCAAAATGCAGAGCTGAAGCAACCTGCTCACAGACAGCCACACTGAGTTACTGATACACAGGTTTACTTATACCTTCTGGGATTTCTGTTTCCATGAGCTCCCTTTGTGCTCGCTAATTTATTTTTTTTTTAATCATGGAGGACTAGCAGCCTGATACATTGTATTTTTGAAAAGCCTAATAGTAAAGGAATATTGAAGGCCATCAAGTCACATACAGAAATTATGAGGTATATTTAATATACCTCATTATACATCATTTAATATACCTTAAATATAAGGAGATGATTGACGGATGGACAGCAATAAGGGGTAGAAAAATTGAAATCACAAGTGGATGGCAGGAGGTTACTGGCAGGGTGACTTGCCTTATTCTCAAAAAAAAAAGAAAAGAAGAAAAAGAGATCTTGTTTATTAACCTCACTAGGCAGCTTGGCACAAACCTTAGGAATGTGCCAATGAAGTCTGCTGGTGACAAAGTGAGGCACTGGCAGCAGTACAGCACAGAAACGGGTCATTAGAGGGAACTGGGTGAGCTTGAGACCCTGTGTGGCAAAAGCAAGTAAAAATGTAAAATACAAGGTAAGATGGGAAACGCTTCTGCTGGAAGATAAGCTTTCAGCAAATACTGTGTTGGACTTGGTTATACACCACTTGAACACAAGTGACTATAAGGCACCGGTTTATTGCATCCATGAGGTATTTGCAATTCAGACAGCGAAACACTGGTGCTCTTTTACAATTCTGGTCATCAATATTTGAGAAACTAAAGCTTTGGCAAGCCTACTTATAAAAGGAGAGGAGATAGAGAACTTCAGCTCAGCAAAGGAACGGGGCTGCTGTCTCCTCACATAGCATGGGAAAAGAGAAAAAAAGTTAAGATAGTCACAAATGGGGAGGGAAAAAAGCCAAAGAACCTGGACAGCTATAGTGTATTTGAATTGAATGCTAAAATGTTCCCCAGTACAAGAGCAGTTTGGAGTCTGGAATGGCCTTCCAACAAAAGCACAGGACGTAAATACTAACAGCATTTAAAATGAATCTCATTTCCTTCTCATGAGAGTAACTGTGTAACTCGATGACTATAATAGCAAAGGACTGATTGCAATAATTTGTTTCAATCGTGTATTTCTAATTACATTCAAAAAAAGATAGGAAAAGCCAGACGTAAGGTTGCCATTGCAATCTTCAATTGCTCATATGCGTTATGATACAGCACTTAATTAGATGATCACACATTAGTTTTTCCCCCAGAATGCTCATTGCAGTCAGCACATGGGCAGCTATTAATGATGCCTCTACCTTTCCCATTCAACGTGTGCCCCTCAGCCTTATTATCCAAACCTCCCAGTGAATACAAATCATAGGTTTCCTCAGAGACGTTCCTACAGTGCTGTCAGAATATTCATGTCCTTCATAAATACCAACGAAATCATCCCCACCACCTTTCTTGTAAGAGCAGGGACAAAGATTAGTCCTGTTTTGCAGGCAGAAAGATAAAATACAGAGGAATCGTGTCCAGAATGAGAAAAAATCATGCAGCAATACCCCTTGTAGGTGCCGACATAAATGCTCCAGCTTTCTGCAAATCAAGCCCCAGAATTACATGCTAGAGACAGACACTGAAGAAATCGTGATTAGTGACAGCACTGGAAGAGCCTGATTCCAGGGAAATTTCCATCATCGTAGAAGGACATCCCTGGCAGACAAAGGGAATAAGTACAGCTCTTCAGGACACATTCAGCTTCGTTTCCCCAAGACTGTCCTCTTCTGCAACCCTCTGCCTCATTCACTACACACCTTCCAAATTCTGCAACAAATGAGGAACAGACAACAGCTTCATTCCCACAGCATCGTCCATCCTATGCACTGATTCGTCCATCCTATGCCCTGTGGAAAAAATAGGTCGTAATCATGTTATTAAAGGCTGTACCATCATGATTTCATGCCAGGAGGCCAAGCAAGGGTTGCCCAGGCAACCTGACTTATTGCATTTCCCAAAGCGTGAAGTGTCAACGTTTACATTCCTCTAACATTACACAAAAAAAAAACCCAACACCAACACCACAAAGAATACCTCAAATGTCACTACGTGGAGCCATGTTTAAGCCATCAGGAGGTTTCAGACACCTCCACATGCATCGCTGCTATGTACTGCCGGAGCTATGGAGGAAACCTCAGCAGGCAGAGCAGGTGAGCTGGGCAGTACAGAGGGGTGAAGCACACATTTTAGGAGTGGATTTCACAAGAGTGCTGAGACTGAATCCTTAAGCTAGACAGCTTGTTCTGGGAGGGGGGAAAGCAAATGGTCACAGCCCCTTTGGTCTCCATGCTCTAGCACTCCTCTCCTCTTCCTGTACAGCCATTAATTCCCCCTAGTCCCTTGTCACCTTTGTCCCTTCAAGTCCACTCCAACTGTCTTTATTCTTTGCTCCCACAACTCTTTTCACTCTCTGATTTCCTCTCTTCTCTGTGCACTAATCCCCCCTCTTCCTGCGCTCTCTCTCCGCTTTGTCCCCCAGGTCTCCTCTCCTAGCTCCTCATGTCCACATCCAGACTCACCCATCCTCTCTGCTCGATGCACGTGGGCCAGGGGAACACCGGCAGTGCCAGGGCTTGCTGCCAGCCCTCCACACGCGGTTCCTGCCCTACAAAGCCGGTTCCTCTGGGAGGAAAGGTAGCGCTGCGGACAAAGAGCCAATGTGCCAGCCAGCTACAAAGCAGATGCGACAGGCTGGAGCGCAGCCAGTGAGAGCCTGTGGAGGACTCAACTGGTGAGAAAGAGTCATTCAAGCTTAAATAGAGGCTAACACCCTGCCCCATTTTGTTTTGGTTTTTTTTTTTTTTTTTCCCCCAATTTTCTAGCATACTTGGCTTTTCCCAGTGGCATCAAAAGGCACATCCTCTGTAGAGCGCTCTCTTTTTCCCCTGTCCCCTCCAAACCCTGCCGCTGTCAGAGGTCACTACCACCCTTGCTAGGGATACAGTCAGGGCACACATGGGCTCTCCTCTTCCTTGCCTGTAGACCTAGCCAGCAGAAGAGGACTTACACTGATAAGTTTTATTCTTGTTACTTGTCATTTATTATATACTGCATCTCCTGAAAGAGTTGCACAAACTCCTGGACAACAGTGGAGTGCCAGGAGAAATCCAGCCCCTCCTGAAAGCTGATTTAACATCTAAGAGGGCAAAAGAAATCACTGGCTGGTCATGTGTGAGATGGAAATCTCTGTGGCTGACACACAATCCTCTGTAAGACTTAAAGGCTGCCTTCGAGTAGCACCTTGAACTGTTTTAACTAGATTTCCCACATTTACCTAACTGCCCCCTGGGACTTGCATGGGACATTTAACTTTGGCACCGTTAAAACAACCAAGAAACAAGATCTAGTAAAGGAGCACATCTGCCAGGTTTGTACCTAGTAGCATCACATGGAGTTACCTATGTTACGGGGCCAGGGAACGAACTTTCTTTCTCTAGCTAATACACCTGGTTTTTCAACCACCACAAGCTTTAAAACAGTAGTGGAGCTGTAGGTGTGATTGTCTATGAGTAAAGCTTTGTAGGGAACGTTAATCTCTTATTAGGGAAAGTGACTTTCAGACATAAGGCTTGTTCACCCCTTCTGCTATTTATCCAATGAGATCTAAGACTCAAGCTTAGGGAAAAAAATAGCAAAACAAATCTGGAAACTAGCTTATGTATAAAAGCAAAGTCATGGCAGCATGTTGCTCAGTAGCAAGAAAGGTGAATGATATATTTGGGGTTTTTTTCCATTACAAGACAAGCCCCTGAAAACCACAGCTTTCCTAACTGTGATCCAGACACATATGCACACACAGAGTACTCGTCACCACTGTACCCCTTCTTCCTCTCCACAATGAGTCCTGCATGCTAAAGTCTTTGCATCTATTTGGATGTTTGATCTTTGCTGGCCACTTTTGCAATTACATCAATATTATTTCTTTAAGCTTAGAAAGGAACAGCTATAACCTGTCTGTCCACAGGAGCACTACAAGTTTCATTGAGAGATGAGTAAAAAGAGGGTTTTGTTATTCAGCCTGGTCAAGCAGTTATTTTTCCGTTAAGGAACATCTGAAAGATGTCCCACCACAGGAGAAGAGAAGGAGAACTGCACAAGGGTGGGTTTCCATGGAAGCATCAAGTCTGACACTCAGGTAACTGCTGATACGGCTTCTCAAGTGGTGCATTTCCCAGCACACCCAAACATGCCGGCAGGGATAGGGGCTGCTGCAGCGGAGATCAGCTTGCAGCAGTCGATCTGTTCCAGCCAAAAAAAAGATTTTTCACTCCACACGAAGTAAAAACCATGCATCCTACCAAAACAAATCAAGCCATCTACGCAACACGCCTTTAAAAGGCGAAAGGACAGTTGGCACTTTGGTATTTCCGATTCCCCTAAAGACTCTTTTCTCCTGTTCTTTAAACAGATCTCCATGCTTCCCTAGCACTTATTATACTCAGGTCAAAAAGACAGTTCTGCAGCTGCACTGAAATCTATGTTTGCTTCTTGTTCCACAGGGGAACAGGGAAGAGATAGGGAAGTTTTTGGAGAAACTGGCAGTGAAAAACCTGTACTAGATTAATATTATCAAAATATTTCATTTGCTCATGGTTGAAGCTGACTTTTGTGGATAATGTTTTGAAATATTTGTCAACAAAACTCACCAAGCCTGTTTTACAAATGACATTTCAATATGCAGCTGGATAAAAATCATTCCCTTGATGCAAAAATGAATTTGAACTTTTATTTCTAAAAGAAGGCAAAATGTTGAGCCAACTGGTAAAATTTTGAGACTCAAAACATTAGGGATGATTTAACCAGGCCTAATAAACACACCTAGATTTCTTAAAATATAACCACATAAACCCAAAAATCTCTTTATGAAGGCTAACTATTCCTGCCAAAAATCACAAGGCACCAATCAGTCAAAAATAAAGCCACTAAAAGCTGTCAAGGTAGCAGCTTTCCTCTGGTTTTGCAACCAACAACAGACACTATTTTACAACCCTGGGGCAGGTTACTGAGAAGATAAGGGCAACATTAATTTACAACACCCTGGACTCCTACCAACACCCTCCTTGTCTGACTTTAATTTGTTTGACATGCATACTCTCTTGCTGGCTGAGCATTGCTCATCAACTGAGCATTGCGGTTCAAGAAGGGCAGGGAACTGCTGGAGAGGGTGCAGCAAAAGGCTACCAAGATGATTAGGGGACTGGAACACCTCTCTTATGAGGAAAGGCTGAGGGATTTGGGTCTTTTCAGTCTGGAAAAAAGACGGCTGAGGGGGGACCTTATCAACACTTATAAATACTTAAAGGATGGGTGTCAGGACGATGGGGCCAGGCTCTTTTCAGTGGTGCCCAGCGACAGGACAAGGGGTAACAGGCACAAACTCGAACATAGGAAGTTCCACCTAAACATGAGGAGGAACTTCTTTACTTTGAGGGTGGCAGAGCACTGGAACAGGCTGCCCAGAGAGGTGGTGGAGTCTCCGTCTCTGGAGACATTCAAAACCTGCACCCGCCTGCACGCGTTCCTGTGCAACCTGCTCTGGCAGGGGGGTTGGACTAGATGATCTCCAGAGGTCCCTTCCAGCCCTACCATTCCATGATTCTGTGATTCTGTGAACTACCCATGCTGATTTTCTCCAGACGTGGGTTGTTACCACAACTGCTGACCTTTCAACCGCAGCTGGACCACTGTCCAGACATTTAGTTGTTCTCTTTAGAGACATCTCCCAGCAGAGCACTGGCAAACTGCTCCCACCCTAGGCGTTCATTCAAAAACAGCAGATAAATTTTGCTTCCTTTTTTTCCCCCAGCACATGGGCTGCCTCCCTGTGGACCAAACAGGCCTTATGGAAGGTCAGTGGCCCTTTCCACTATGGGTATGGTAGCCAAATGGACCAGTTAAAGCTTTCAGCAGGCAATGGGAATGGTGTGATTCTCCAGAAAGGAAAATAAGCCTGTTCATTGCTTGGACAGTGATTCAGAATTGCATTTTCTTCTATCGCAGAAAGCCTTTCCCCACTTAAACACTATTTCTTTTTATTATGGAACTTGTATCAGCTGCCAAAATGGTATGTATGAAAATACTGTAACTCTTGTAATGATCTGTTATATAGGATACACTAATTTGACTGGTATGCAGTAGTAAAATTACAGTGGGGTTTCCAGCTGGAAGGAACTGCAAGTGAGCATGTATTGGGAGTAATTCAATCACAGGAGGCTGTTACAACAATGCAGCGAGGAATAATAAACAGCAACACAATGGCCCCTAACTAGAGCAAAACAGTTTCCAGCCCTTTCAGATGGAAAACAATGAAGAAAACAAATCCCAAACAAATCCCCTCCACACAGATAGGAAAGCTCAACAATGGAGTCAAGGGGAAACAGGGGATATCTGCATCAGGCTCAATGGCATCCTTTCTCCCAGACAAATACCATTTTTTTTACCCATTCCCTGCTGCAGCAAGTACGTGTATGTGATTATAACACACAGAAGCAGAGAAATGCTTTCTTCTACGTACTGACCCCCAGGGAACCACACAGCCTGTGGTTTGATCACATTATTCATTTGGGATTTCTACTTTTCTCCTGTCCTCACTCAGACCGTCAACACTCCCATGCACCCAGAATGAGAGAGAAGGTCCTTCCTTCCAAAATTTTTAAGCTCATTTCATCCTTGTGACACTGCTCCTCTCTTACTCTCCCTACAGAAATGCAGCATCCCTTCAGAGCTGGGTCTTTTAAGCCTTAATGCGTGGGACTGCAGAGAGAGTTTAAAGAGAAAAAGAGAGGGAAGAAATAAAAAATCCCAACAATATCCCCAACAAATCCCGCATCAGCAAGGAGGCTGAAATGACCATGTTCTGTATCACTTAGTTTGCAAAAGGTAATGTGCTCACAATTGCTATATCTAAATGTATTTGCAGGCAGAGAATCCATACCATCAAGATGTATAATAACACTGTTTTCCACATGAAAGGGAGTCCCTCCTTAAACAGGAGTGTACCCCTACCATGAAACTGCTGGAAAAAGTAGTCAGTCATAAATAACAGTCATAAAATCATTTTGATACTTAGCATTCCTCCGTGGACAATGTCATTATACATGGCTTAAATAAATCTCTCTAGCACACAGTTGCATCTCTATAACTTTCCTTAAAGGAAACTCAGGTAATTTATTTTTTCTTTCCCCCAAATTACATTTTATTTCATCTGCAAATTCAAGAAGCTGACTAGCTGAGAAAAGTCAAATTTAGAGTTGGTTGGAAAACTCCAAGTCCATCGGTGAGACATTTCGTTGCCTCAGACATAGGTTTTCTCCAAGATCCACCATTTACTCTGGGGAAGATCTGCAAAAAGGAGGTGGGGGAGATGGAGATCACCGGGTTAATGGCTGCTCGCATACCCCCCAGCTTTTCAGAACTTTACCAGAAAAATGGCATTTGCATTGCAAAGTCACATTGTCTGCGATGCAGACCCAGGAACTGTAACCCCAGGCACCCAGTTCACGTGCAAAGAAGCTAATTAACACCAGTCTGCCAACTGCACCAGAAATCACAGCAGTGACCTGCACAGACCCAAAACAGGACTTTTTCATCCCTCACTGATGAAGACTGCTTCATTCCTTAGGCGCTGATGTTAACGGTGACATTTTTCTATTCTGGGTGAATCTGTTCCAGTGATGACTGATGCCTTTAGCACTGACTGACCGAAGCTACAGTTACCCCAGAGACCTTTGGCAGCGAGTATCGGCCAAGCGTGGGAAGTATCACCCCTACCTGTGGGCAGAGCTACGGGGTGAGGGCTCCCTGAAAAACCCAGGGTCTGAGTAGGGAAGGGTTTGAAAAAGTGTGGAAAAAAAGAAACATTTCCACTGTTTTCTGACTAGTAGTCTGATACAGATTGCAAGCAACAGTGCAAAACGGGTGTTTATGGGCACCATCAGGCCTGTGAGAAGGAAGAGGGGAGCCTGAACCAAATCTGACAGGTACTCCGGTGAGATCAAGATCCAGACACTCTTCGTCTTTATTGTAATTAGAGCCACACGCACACCCCACAGGGTCGCTTCTGCAAAGCACCCTGAGAGACAGGAGCACGGCTATTTCAGTGACAGTGCTGGTGACAAGAGGAGTCAGCTCTTTCTAAAAGCATCAGTAAACCAAGGAAAGGATAATTTAGACTTCCAACTGAAAACTGCACCCTACCGCTGTGGCTTGCAGGCTCCCCCCATCTCCAGAGCAGCATCACTCAGATGATGCAGGAAAGGAAAGCAAAATGGCTTTTGGAGCAAGGCTTTAAAGAGGAACTGTAACGCGGTTTAGGTCTGCCACGGGGCTGGCACTTTAGAATTGGGGGTTCAAGTGCTGCCACTTCTCCAAATCGACAAAATAAGTGCTGCGTGATGGGCATGATCCCAGCAAGCAGCTTCCTTAAAACACAGTTTCCAGAGGCACACAGGGCTGAAGGTGCACTCTGTAGCCATGGCAAAGTTCTTCAAGAGACGTCTCTAAAGACACACGGCACTGCAAGATCAGGCTGTAATTGCTAGGACTGTTCAACAGGCCGAGCAATTTTAAACACAGTGCTGGAGTTGGAATGGTTTTTCAAGGAAAGCAAAATGAACGAATGAATGAATGGATGGGATGGTTTTACAGGCAGTAAATAGATTATTTGACTCTGGGCAGCAATGCCACATGCAGCCTTTAGAGAAGAGCAGAGGGATTTGCGGTTGTCTGTCCGTCCTACTCACCAGGCACCACTCCTTTGATGTCACTTTCCGTGTTCATCTTGTTCTTGTGCGTGAACTGAAGGATCAGCTCCTTGGATGCCTCGAACTGTTGTGTAGCCATCAGCCACCGAAGAGACTCTGGGAAAATACTTTAAAGATGGAAAACAGGTTAGGGTGGCTTCCAAGCTTCTGTCACGAGGAAGAACTGATAGTGTTTAGCTGCTCACTTAACCATTCATGGGCTACAGACTTATTTACAAAAAGCAAAAGAATCACTTATGAAACAAATAAGAGGGAAAAAAGATTCAAAATGTGCAAATTATTGACATTTTCTTTTACACCGATTCACAAATGATACAGGAATTATCCCACCACCTAGAAATAGGACATATTAGAATTTTATAATGTATTAGAGGTGTTCTGCCTGTTAATGCAATTTTGAAAGAACTGGGAGAAGGAGGAAGCGCTGTCTGCAATAGACGTTTGCTGCCAAGCAGGGAATGAATGAGCTGTGCAGTTAGCACATGGTAATTCAGAGCAAAGAAGGAAAATAGCTGACAGAAGTGATTTGGATTCTCTTGTGAAGATGGAGAGAGGAAAGAGAAGAATTACTTTTTGGGACTATAATGGCATTTAATTTTTAAGCATGTCAAAAATCTTCTCCCACCTATGTAGACTTTAAGCCCTTTTTTTTTTTTTTTTTTTTTTAAATACAGGTCAGTATTGTGTATGCTCCAGATAACCTTCAGCTGTCACCATATAAACATATACATGCACACAGTTACAAAAGAAAAACATTTATTTTCCATCTGGTTGTTTCCTTAAAGTGCTGATGGTCACCTGAGGCATTAGCTTAACTGATCAGTCGTCCTTTTTTTTCAGATAAGTTTATTTTCATACAAAATCAAAAGAAATATGTAGGTATTAAAACCAACAAACAAACTAACCCCATATTCGTTAGATATGAAAACTTTCAGACCTGACTGCAAGCGTATTTTTCTTGCTTGTTTAGGCCTCATTTTCACTAATCTTCCAAAAGACCTTTCTAAGAACAGATTTAACAAGTGTTTTTAACTTCAAATACATAATAAACCTCAAATTTCCCTCACAAAGGACTGATCTTTGCTGTGGATGCTGCCTCAGTTCTTTTACTTCTAAGCAGTGGATCAGGCAATTGCACCAGTATGGTACTATCTTCGAAGGTTGATGCAATTTGGAAGACAGCTTAGCAAAACCTCCATCCTATATATTTTATTTTTTTTTAAGAAGGAAAAAGGAGAGAAGTCAGGCAGAGTGCAACCCAAATGCTATTAAGCAATAAAAATACATAACAGCCATGATGACAGCTATTCACCTTGACAGCTTATTTACTACCACTGGTGCTGCACAGATGCCCTGGCACAGCCTCCTGCAGAAAGTCCTGTACTGCAAATGCATGTTTTCAAAAATGAAGAACTCTTTGAATGCAAAATCCCACTGTGCTTCGCTCTGAAATGGGGACAGCCCCAGCCACTATCCTAAAAGCTGCACTTTTTGGACCGTCCACTTACAATTACCAAACAAGAAGCACTGTGGGGAGCATCTGCTCCCAGGGGAAGAAATAGAGCCAGAGGGACAGGCATTGCGGGGACAAACGCCATCTCTGCCTTCCAGCTCCTACAGGTTTGTAGGAAGTGCTGGAGTCTGACGTCTTTCAGCTGCTCCGTTACGCACTGTGAGCAGTGGGAAGTTCATTTAAGGAACTTTAAAAAACCCTGGGCTGCTTTGAGCCCAGGTTATCAGGCACAGCAAGGGGAAGTGCTGGCAACCCCATCTCTGTGCAAGTGCCTGAGCTCCCTTGTGGAGCACGGACCCTGCTGCCAAGGGTCATCTCTGCGCACCTACTGTTGCACCTTCTGTTGCCAAACAAAGCACCAGTATCAACTCAAAAAGTGCCCCCCCCGCTCCCCCCCCCAAAAAAAAAAAAGCTCACACCAACCCCCTGGCCCCTGTGGATTTCTGCACAGAATTTGGTCACATCCTTGTGCTTCATCATCTGGCATTAAATACTAATTGAATGAAGCTAAGATGGCTTTCAGATCATGAGGCTGAGCTGACTGCAGACACCTAGTCTTCTACCTCCTCCAGCAGTGAGGAAAGGACCAACCTTTTGCAGTCCAAGAAAAGAACAGGGGGTGGATAGGGGGAAGTGTTCATCTCCTGTTACGCAGCTGCTGCCTGGGAGAGGAAAGGGGGAAGAGTAGGAGGGACACTGGGGAAAAAAGATCCTAAACCCAAGAAATCCTAAGAGCAGAGAAGAATCCTTGACAGACAGAAAAAGGCCTGGAATGAGAAGCATGTTCCTGTCCAGACACAGAGCAAACCCATGCCCATGGAAAGGGTGTAGTGTGCCAATTAGGGGTCTGCCCCAGGGCGACCAGCCCACTTATTACAAAGTTTGGGTCTTGATGAGGGTAAATCCTATCTAAGAGCACCAGAAAAGAACTGGCCACCCCTTCCCAGTTCTTCAGTTTTGGTTAGAGTGAAGCAGTTTATTTCGGATTAGTGATACCTTTGCTGACCTTCATGGCACAGTCCTGTGAGGAGCTTCCTGCATCCGAGGGAGAGGTAATAATGCCTCTGTATAACTAGAGCTCCCTTTCCCTTATGACTCTAACACACGCACACACACACAGTTTGAAAGGAGCCTAACTTCCATAAACTTATTTTTATACGCTCGTCACCAACCCCTGTGCTGACTTCTGACTTTTGTGGGTGCCTTTCTGCCCATCCAGAATGACCCGAGAGCTCAGCAATGGCATCTGCTCCATTTGCAGGTGTCCCAGCCCATCCTTCCTAGGCAAATCTGCTGCTTCCCTCTTCCCCCCGGCCCCGCAATCCATGCCCAGCTTATCCTGTTCTTGTGCGTGAACTGAAGGATCAGTTCCTTGGATGCCTTGAACTGTTGTGTAGTCGTCACTCAGCCACACACTTCCACAGGGACAGTATAGCCTGCCATGAGCATGTGGCCTGGAGCAGAGCAAATCTATAGGTGGGAGAAGGCTAAGCTCCAGCCTGGAGGGACAAACAGCTCTCTCACAGCAGGAGATGGAAGTAAAGAGAGGAAGGAGGAGGTAGTGCAGGGGCTATCACAGCATCTGTTATTGAACTCACTGGTTTGGGTACAACGATGGGGAATTAACAAGCAATGCAGTTTTCCAGTTCTGCTTTTATTACAAATAAGTCAGATTTCTTCCTTTCATATCTGTAACATATGCTGAGGGTCCATGCTCTGCTCCCCAGCACAATGCTGGGGGAAGAGGGGAGGAAAGGATAGAGGTAATAAAACGATAGCGCTTTCCAGAGAATACGCAACAGATGGAAGAGAAAAGCCTATGAGAAACGTGCATACTGTACCGACAGTATAATTAAACAGGCATCCTAACCAGAGTCCATTTCTGCAAACGCAAAAACCCCAGGCAACGCAAATCCTGTTACTTTGGCTATTACCACTACTTATCAAGCTGTCGTATCACACATTATATAAGGGGGATCTATTTGCATGGTCTGCCTGTCCTGTCCAGCCAAAAAGCCACCGAGCTCTCGCGGATTAGGAAATAAATGTTAGCATTTCCTATTGCTTTCATTGTCACCCAGGAACGACCTCTCAACAGGAATGGACGAGACCCTGACTCTGCCACCTGGAAAATGTGCTCTCTCCAGAAGATTGCTGAGGGGTTACTGTGGCCCATGTCATCTTATCACATTCGCTAGGTGTCTTCATACCACTGTACTGTCCTTTTGGACACAAATATCTGTAAAGATTATGTTTGATATTGGGTTTTATCCGGTGGTGGATATAATGCTTTCCAGCTGGCGGGCATCCCAATAGGAGGTCTTGGAGCAGATCTGCACGTGTTTGTATGTGTATAACATATGGCAGGTTTGGGAGAGCGGCATTGTATATTAACAACAACACTCTAGCTTATTCATCATCAAGATTAACACTGACAAGATGAGACTATTTAGATGTTATGTGTTGGAAAACCCGGGGGGGGAAGCTGTTATCTTGCAAAGGACTTGTAATTTTCCCCTGTATGCTGCGTTTTGCCCTCAGCCCAAGCTGCGGCATGTCTGTGAGCTTGGGGATAAGCAAAGAAATCCCCACTGAGGGTTACCATGATGGACTCAGGAGAACTCTGTGATGCCTTAATGCATTAATGGAAAAATATACGACTGTTAAAAATTCTTACATACTATAACAAGTTTTTACATGTTACAACTTGTTGGGCATTACAACTGGCAGCTTGGTTCCCCACGGTACATAAACAACTTGGTCCTGCATGGTGTGGTGCCCTTTTTCCTCATTTTTTTCAGTGTACAGCAACTAAATATTTTAATCCTGTTAGTATTATCTTTAAAATGAACAATCTAGCATGTCCTTACTGTTGTGGTTTTGTACAACACTGCTCTCATAAGCCTCGGTTGTGTTATGCTGCCACTGCGTGTCACTATTAAGACAGAACAACAAAGAAAGATTTTTTTGGACATTATTTATAGAGTCCTGGTAGGGATGGACCTGGCACAATCCCCAAGGTGAGAGCCACCCTATTTCTCTCAGGACAGCCGTACCAACGCCACAGTGCCACCAGCACAGCAGGCAGAGAGGAGTGGGAGCAGCCGGGAGGGGAGGATTCCTAGTGGGAACGATCCTGAGCCACTGCCTGGCGCAGAACAGCCACCCAGGCTTCGGCACGGCATGCGCTAATTCTGGCAAAATCGAGCAGGCAGTCTAGTTGAGGGCTGGCTACCTCATGCACGCAAGACGTCCAAGTGCACTTGTTCACAAGCTGACACGTGTTATTTTTAACCTAGCTTGACTAACCCAGGCCAAAGAAACCAACAGTGACAGCCCAGAACCACAATATGGGTTTTAAGGGAAAAACGTAGCTGTACTGCCACAATCTGACAACAGCTAGGCTGAGACACATCCTCTCAAGAATTGTTTTCATCTTTAAAGGGGAAGCAGCAGCCAGAATAATTGCAAAGTACAACTTGCTGCTCAGCAAAAGGGGACCATCTCCCAAGTTCCCACCATGTTGCAACATGTAACCTATGTGCGTGCTACAACAAATTATAAAGTTATTATTTCTTATTTCAAAGTCAAATCTTCACAAAAGGTGAATGGAAAAACAAGGGGAAAGGCTCATACATATTGTGAAACACACATACTTCCTGACAGTGAAGCACTTCCCAAGTCCAGCGTTAGGAGCTCGTGTTGTCTTTGAAACGACAGGAGGAAGAAATACTTACACCCAGTAAAGCAGCATCAGCAGGAAAGGACAGATGATGACTGCCTGGAGGACCTGCCAGTCCCTGCAGAGGGCAGCCAGCCCTGGCATGAGGAACTGCCCCGCCATCTCGATGAAGCTCGCCACCATGGTGATCATGAACCGGTGCCCAGGAGGACAGAGCTCTATCCCTGAAACACAGAGCACACACAAACGCATTAGCTCCCCATCAGCAAAGGCACACGGAGAATATATCTTTCTGAAACTTTCAGAGAGTTGATGTCCTTCAAAACCTTTGGCCAAAGTTACACATGATCACATAAATCTTATTTCCTCGTGTATTTAGGCTTCAAATACTCCAGCAGCAATAGAGAAGCTCATTAACAGCTGGCTGAGAGGTGAACATTGCAACTTCCATACACCTATCGCATCTCCTGCAGACCTGCTGTATCCTCACTGTGAGCCCAGTCTCCACCTAGAGAAACATTTTACCAAATTGTAAGATATTTGTTGTTTTTTTTTTTTTTTAAAGGAAATGTATAGGGTGAAACACAACCCTAAGATTTTGGGTAAAGCCTTTTCACAGTTCTCAGAGGCGTCGCATGCCTTTCCAATCAGTGTGCTGGGAGGCAGAAGAGTACAGCTCCCAGCGGGATAGGGGCTCCCAGCTCGTATGGGATGCCACCTGCCCACAGCTTAATATGCTACGACTCAGCCAGTTTCAAGCAGGATTTCGCTGACTGGTTTGTTTCTGGGTTTGCTTTTGTTTTTGCACTAGCTAATCTTGATCAACTTTCGAATGAGCCAGCCTTCCATCTGTCTTATCCTGTCCCCCATCCTTCCTTTAAATTGCTGTGGGGCAATTTACTACCATCACTGGTATCATTGGTTGTCTCAGCTGCCCTGTGACAAGCGAGTTCAGTAGATAAAAACTTTCCTTAAAACCTCAATTCTGGCTACCTTTATTCAGTCCTCAGGAATTAAGATGAATTTATCAGAATCACAGCTTTTTTTTTTTTTTAAAAAAAAACCTCACAAACCAACAAAACATAAAAAAAATCACAGAAGTAGAAGCAGAAAAAATGGACTGTCTTGTGGAAATATATTCAAACAATTTTTCCGCTGGTAAGACTGCAGTAGAAGCCCCTATTTCATATTTCCCATTTGCCCACATTCGCTTCTACAGATTAATAATTAAGCACAATAAACCTGCCACAAATGCTATGTAGTACTTATCGGCATGCTGATACAGAAACATAGGCTCATAAACATTCATGATATGTTGCTCTCAGCATTGTTGCTTTTCCTTGGGATGTTTCCTATGGTTGCTTTAAATTAGAATTTAACAGTTGTTAAAATTGTAATTGAAAGGCTATAAGATAATAGGAAGAGATGACAGCTGCTCCTTCATTCACTCTCTCATCTGTAGCTTTTTCAGCATTTATCACTGTAACACAGATTTAAACTAGCTGACCAGGAACTAGCTTGTAGATCAAATGTAGGATAAAATACCACACATTTTTTTCCCCTTTCTTTTCAGCCAATGACAAAAACTATTAATGGATTTTTGCCAATACGGAAGGAAAGTGTATCTGTTGCGAGGCAGCCCAAATTTTCATTAGCGTAACCACAAACACAACAGCTTTGGAAAAGAAAGAGGGGGGGAAAAAAAAACCCTCAAAGACTCTCATTTGCTATAAAAGGCTTTTACATTTTAATTACGAAAACAAGATTAAAACACAGAGCTCCTTATGACATTAATATGGTTTCTTTCTTACTAATGAAGTATCCCAAGCCTAGGCGATTTTTTTTATTCTATGCAAAGAGGTCACTTCCGTTTTATTTCTCTAATCTTCAAATATAAAGCAGCTCTGTTTGTTTTTCTAAACCTCAAAGTCACAGTTGCTCACACTCCAACATTCCTTCATTAAGTACAAGGATGAGTTTTGTTGCTATAGAAACAGGAAGTCTGCATTAGATAGGTAAGGCTTTGGCATTTCAATTGCATTGCTTAAGTTAGTATCAGATAAAACAAAAATTAACCAAGAGAACAACTTTTATGTGAAGTCAGAAAGAGGTGTCCAAATAATAAAATTATATTTTATTAAGTCACTGGTGCATAGTACGTAATTCCATATGCAGCAGTTATTCATTGTACGGAAAGGAAACAACTTCAGCGATCGTTTAGCACCTATTTTCTTCTTTGTATTGTCACATACATACATGCATGCAATTTTTGCCCTTTCCTCTAAAAAAACACTGGAAAAGACAAAAAAATAATCCCTGCTGCAGCTGGGTGAGCCTGACTTTCAAGTGACATCAGCAGGCACTCCGTGGTATGTCAAATTATCACATCTCTGTTGAAACGTTCAATGTATTAGGACAGCCTACTGACTTTCCGACACCTCTGGCATCAATTTTATACGATAAAAGATTCAGCACCGCAGTTTTTTAACAAGTATTTAGTCAACCTCTTCCCACCTCTGCCAGCAAAGCCACCCCCCTCAACACCTCTGCCCCAGCACCAGGAAAGGCACTCTGCTGATGCTCACACCGGTGCCGCAATGCACCCAGGTATGAGGCACCCCTACGGCCGCAACAGTTTCCACCCAGTTTGCACAATAAATTACCAACTCACAGGAAATCACTACAAGGCAGAGAACAGCTTTATCCACCTGTGGCAAATCCAGCAAGAAATCTCCAGCTCCCCATGCTCAGTGAAAAGGTTTCCACCTCAACTTCTTTGTGGAGCATGGAGAGTTGAGTAAAGCCTTGTCTTACACACCAATCGTGAAAATTACCATCAGTACCAAAAGCTCCCAGACACATCCATTTGCTGTACTTGGAAAATTCTGTGTGGGCAAGGAGACAGGCATGGAAAGGATTTTGCTTCCTTGCCCAGCGTTTCTACTCTAGGCAGCACAGTCAGAGCAGCAGATCTAACTCAGATGACTAACTTCCGTAAGTCCCAGGGAAATGATTGTATGGGCAAGTTGAAACCTGCACACAAAGTAGCCCTGCAGTACTTGGGCAGTGAAATCACACGTGCCCAGAACACGTGGGACATATTTTCTCACCATCAGTAGACAGTAGCAGTGGACACCACAAGCACAGAAGCGGGACCGAGCCAAGCCCTGCTGCAGAACTCCTCCGCACATGCTGCAAGTACAACCCAGCCTGAAGGCAACGGCCTCACCACATGCTGGGTGCAGACCTGGTCCCTGTAGGCATCACTGACACGAGACAGTGAAAACACGAGACTCATTGCACAGCATATGCCTCTGGCTGGGAAACGCAGAAATAAAATGCAGACAGAAATCCTCCTTTTGGACCCTATCCTGTATATCCTTCCTCTACAGAAGTGACCAAATCCATGTTCAGCAGCCTCATAGCCCACAAACCTGTGACAGGTAGAGACGGTGTGAACTATGCCCCTTCTTACAAGGGATTCAAGCATTTTTGGGGGCTGCTTGATGCACTCAAAGTAACCCCATTACTAACATGGAGGATGAGCAAAAACACATTCTGGTACAGAAGGAACAGCACTGGGGCCGGATACCCTACTCCATGAGTCTGCATGCAGTGATTTGTACCAGAAGAATTAAAACTGGTGATGAACAAAGGCACAGTAAAAGTCTGTGTGTGTGTATGGAGTGTATGCATGTGTGAGAGAAGCGAGCAGGCCCCAGAAGGATGGGTAGAGCACGGGTTAAAGGAATGGCACATGCCCATTGTGCCAATCGCACCCTACCCGTGATTTCATTCAAGTAACAAAAGGAGGAAGAACAACCTGACCTACAGATAAGGTACCAAGAAGACGAGGAACAGAATTGAAGTCATAAAATATCTAGACTATGAGAAAAAAGAACAGAAGAGAAATTCATTGTTTGCCTGAGAATTATGAAGGATGAGAAAAAACAACGAAGCAAAAAATCGTGAACGTCATCAACTCCTAAAGGGTATGAAAGGCAACCCCAAACTGGTTTGGTTCCTGACAAAAACAATGTCAGGGATGTGACGAGGGTGCAGCAGCCACTGCCTCTTGTCCTCTGTGTCACACAAGTGACCCTGGCCAGACCATGTGGACATTTGCCTTGGTAATTGCGAGCGCATGGGTGTGAGAACATGCATAAATGAAATCCGTGAGAGAATGAGCATGGTCGTGCAAAATCTGCCTCCTTGGAGACTTCGGGGTAGGAAAAAACACGACAACTTTGTCCTTCTATATAGTATCTCACTGAGTTATTTAGAAATGCCATGGGAAATATTTTCAAATATTAACCAAGGGAATAAGAACCACAGCAGCTATATTGGCTGTTCCCAGTGACAAAGGCCAAGCTCAAGAAAAGGACCTTCAAATCAACATTTTTGGTATGCTAAGAGGACAAATTCCAGAGCAGCTCCCCCACTACTTCATGCATTGTCCTTTTTGCTTACCCCTAGCTTTGTACCAATAGCCCTACTTGACCCCTAAGAAAGCCACATGCACCCCTAGGATGTGTTAAACTCTCCCAATGAGGAGGGCTCTGTCCCTGATGCTCCCCACACTTCCTTCTGGAGACTGCCTCGGAGATGTCCTGGGCTGGCTTCCCTCACTGCTGCGCTCCCCCCGGAGCAGGGACAGCCCTTGGGTTTCAGAGGAGTTGAGTTTCACAAGAAATGCTGGCCTGAGAAAAACTGCCTCAGATGCTGATGGACCTACAGGGCTTTGAGCTTGGTCAGACTTTCTGACCATCTAGCTTTAACAAGCAGGTTGTCAGGGTACACTCTTGCACCTCAGAGTCCAACAGAGGTTTCAAACCTGCAGCGTTTTCCAAACACCTCTGAAAAGCATGATAAGTAGTTTTAGGACCAGGAAAACTATGGGCTGAAGGCAACATTATCACATGCGAGTCCTCATTTGATCCACTATTGTATGCTATGTGACAACAGCGGCAAGGTTAGAGTAAGATTTTCTTGACAGACCAAAACAAATAAACAACTGAAAATGAGCTCATTGTTATTTCATAGGAGCCAACCCACAGCACACCACCAGAGTCAGATTGGGTAAGATCTCCTAAGCAGGTTTTGGAATACTGAAATTACTTTTCTTTAAACAGGATTCATTTTCTCTCCTTCAATCCCTCCCTGTGTAGCCCTTTGGGACTCTCATTAGAAAGAGGAGAAAGCCTGAGAAAGCCTTCACAGGCAAAAGCAGGTCCGTGCCACAGAGCACATGAAGCGCTGGGAGGCCCTTCAGCAAGCGCATCTATGGGTTTTGCCAAAAATAAATTGCATATAAACATCACGAAATTGATTCACTATAGTTATACAGTGTTGAAACCAGCGCATGCCATTTGTCATCTCATCTGGAAACAGGTGTGCCAGAATGCAGGGAGCAGAGCAGAAATACAGACATTTCTGGAGTCAGACCATAGGTGGATGAAGTATGGTACATCTTGGACCTGCACACATCTTTGGAGTGTCTGCAGAGAGCCATTAGTCCTGCATATGGATTTTGGAAACCTAGAAATAGCTTGCAAAAGACGACAGGGCTCTAGATTATTCCACATCAAAACCAATTGTCCCTGACAGCTGACAAAAAAAGTCTGGGATTTATGGAAAGCAACAGGAATATATCACAAATCTCTGCACAGCTGGCAAAATTTAGGAAGATCCCAACACCGCTGACAGCTCAGATGGGATAGCGGGGGGAGTTAGAGCACCTGCTCCGAGCAGGACTGGGGCACTCTTCCCACCAGGGCACCAGACGAGCTACACGGGACACATGGATGGCCCAGGATGGCTCATGGCTCAGCCTTGCCCGCTGCACGACTGTGAGCACTCGAACTCGGAATGTGGGCGAGGAGGGAGCTAACGAAGAGCCTCTGCAACACCATGGGGGCTCAGCCCCACCATATGCAGAGCTCCTCCCTTGCACAGGAGGTCACTGCCCCTGGGCATCAGCAGAGGAAGGCATGATAAAACCACAGGTCAGACAGCAGGCTACCCACACAGCAAATGCAACTGACGCTGGTGACAAGGGGCACATCGATTTAAGATTGGAAAGGGCAAGGAGCCTATGCTAACAGCTTCTCCTCTCACTGGCACCGGGATGGAAAAACCCCTGGGCTGATATCCCTGACAACAATTTTTCACGCAACCTCTTCTGAAAAGAAGACGGAAAATTGAGTTAAAATTATCCAAGTGTGCCACAGCCTGACATCTGCAATGCTGCCCTCTGCCCTTTCCGGCCGGCTCCTTTCTCCCATCTTCTCCTGTGTGTAAGAAGCAGTGGAGGAGACAGACATACAGACAGGAGACCAGAGAAGGCTACAGTAACACTGGGTTAACATCAGCTCACTTTGCAACAAAGCACGGCTCTGCGTAGCCCACCTCCTCCAAACCCCACCTAGTGATCTGTCATCACCATGAAGGGACTTAAGGGCCACATCCCATCCTTTCTCATTCAGTCTTACGCTTGCGCACTAGTAACAAATAATTTGTTTCAGATTGCAGAAACCCTCTCATTTGTCTTCAAAGACTGACATTTATTTTCATAGGATATTTGCACAAGGATGAATAGCAAATACTTTTATTTAAAGGGAAAAAAAAAAGAAAAGTTGTAAGCCATTTGCAAACAATATATCAAGAGGAAAAATAGGTTAAATCACACTGCCTGAACAACTCTCCAGCATTCACTCACCGATCTCCAGTCCCAAAACACAAAGCAATTCTTGCACTGCAGCCCAAGTGCTAGCTCCATCAGAAACCACATGCTAACTGCTTTTCGTGCCTCTGCAGTTTTCTCTCCCCACCCACTTTCAGTCTGTGAGCCACCAGGACTGTAATTATATAGGAGTATCCCTTGGAGAAAATGGCCAGGACGAAGCACCTGAGGTCCAGGCAACAGCATTCCTGCCGAAAAAAATCCCTGAGGAGGCAGTCTGATTCAAGATTCACATTCACAGTTTCACATTATATTAAAAAAAAATAAAATTAAAAAATTACGATTTTGGACAGTTTCCCCCATATTACTATACACCCAACACTCTTAATTTCCTCCCTCCAAGGACCCCTCAAGATGTTCCCCTATCCCAAAAGGGAGGAAAACAATCAGACTCAAATGAACAAGACCCATACCATCAATTGAGCAGAAGAAAGCTCAAGCAACACAGTTTTAGGTGTAAAATGAGGGACACCAGAAATTCCTAGTGGTGGTAGCATCCTAAAGCAGCAGGGCCAGGTTTGCCTTTCAGCCCCAGCAGCTGCCCAGCTCAGTCAAGAGTGAAGCGCAGGCTGCGGCCCTAAAACAGGATTTTGCATTTGGACTCTGCTTTTCAACAGAGCACAAAGAAAAGAAAAAAAAAAAAGTCCCAGAGCATTTTATTTTCCAGGCTGTTCAGCGCTTCCAGCATGTCCCACCACCTCCGTGCTCCCCGAGCTGAGCCTTTTGGCACGAAGCGTTCCGTCACGGCGATCTTGAAGACTGCTGGGAGGTGACCCAGTCCCTGCTGCTGCCGTATTTCCTAATTCCCACCAAGCTCTCTCAAACCCCAGGGACCTCTTCTTTCTCCTGCACTCTCTGGGGGATTTGTCCTCTGCTGTAAACAGATCAACTCACTGGATATTCCTAGAATAACACGGCCCTCAGGCTGGCTTGTGGCTAGCTACCAGATACAATTGCAGCAGAAACTATTAATAACTTGCAGACAAGCCTTTAAGTTTGCAGCTGGCTGCTAGGAGAAGAAATAAATAAAATCCAGCATATCCGCTTATATACCCAAATTTCCAGGTGGTTGCTAGACACAAACTTCTAGGAACTGCTAGCCCTACCCATGGGCTATGACACATCTCATGCCAGTTAGCGCTGGCTGAAATGGCCCAGGTGAAGCCTGCACTCGCTCCCGGCTAAGTTAAGACACGGAGCACTTTTTCTTGATCACCTTAGCTGTCACCAGAAGTAAGGGAGGAAGCACCACGTGTAAATAGACTTGATTAGAGAAGAGCAAATGAAGCAGCACGTGGAAGAAAAGGTTATCATGCACACGGTGGTGCACAGACAACTGCCAATTGATGTAAACATAGGACAGAGACAGAGTGGAAGGAAAGGAAAAATCTAATTTCCTCTTTGGAGAAATCCAATCCACTGCCAAGCTAAGAGAGCAGTAATAGACTGAACCTCCAATGGTCAAGTAAGAAAAATGGGATTATTTTCCCCCAACAGCACAGCAGGACAAAAGTTACTCTGAAATACATCTATGAAGTGACATAGGTGCTCCTTCAAAGGTACTTTTCTGCACATCACAGATTTGGCGAGGAGTTCTATCAAACATACGCCAACCCATCATTTATATCTAATTAACACTTCTAATGTGTGTCAAATCGGTCATCCACGCACTGACATAACCTGAGCGGATGGAGCCGTAGGGCTGGCTCCAGGGCAGGCAGCCAGGGTGACACCTCACCAGATGTGCACTGCCACTCTTCATTTCTGACCAGGACGGATATCCCATATCTACTGGATGGGGCTATCAGATAGGTAGATATGTAACCAGAATAGTTATCTTTCTGTCCTGGGTTCAGCTAGGATAGACTTTACTTTTTCCCTAGTAGCTGCTGTATTTTAGATTTAGTATGAGAATAATGTCGATAACACATATTGTTTTAGTTGCTAAGTAGTGCTTATATTAAAGTCAAGGACTTTTTCAGCTTTCCACAGAAGTTGAGAGGGAGCGTGGACAGGACAAACTGGCCAAAGGAATATTCCATACCATAGACGTCATGCTCAGTATATAAAATGGGGGTTGGTCGGGGGGCAGGAATACACAGTCGCTGCTCGGGATGGGCTGGGCAACTGATGACTGCGTGGTGAACAATCGTATTGCATCACTCATTTTGTATACTCTTTTACCATTATTATGATTTTCTCTTCCGTTACTGTTCTATTGAATTGTCTTTATCTCAACCCACGAGGTTTTTTTACCTTTTTCTCCCTCTTCTCCCTACCCTATCTGGGGGTGTGGAAGGGGAGGGAGGGAACAGCCAGAAGTCCTAGTTTCCGGCTGGGGTTAAACCAGAACACTTACTTACCAAAACTAGATCAGATGTTCATTTTGTGTACCAGTACTAGGGTAGTGCTAAAACTGATGCTAGGCAAAATACCCTTTAGATACACTACTTAGCCTCTGCTGCTGTGAGCACTACAACGTGCATAGAGAGGACAGCATGAAAAAAGTAAAACACTGCTATGCCTGTCCTCCAAAATCCAACCAAAACACGAGGTACGATCTTCCCTCAATTTACTGCCCACGCACACGACTCTCTCCTGTAAGGCAGAAACAAGTAACATGCCAACCCAGTGTCAGGCCTGGTATTGCTCAGCTGTGTCGGGACACTTCAGGAGGAGCTCTCCTCCCAGCTGCAGGCAGCCCGAAGCTACCCACAGGCAGAGGGGTTTGGACCACAGACATGGAGCCAGCTCAGGTTGGATGCACGTGCAGCAGTGGCCCTTCCCGGGGCCAGGCTTGCTGGCAGCAGGGAGCTGGGCAGGGCACGGGCGAGCTCGGCTCATCCAGGCACAGGAGACCCCGAGCAGAGACTTTCTGACCACTGTGTGGGATGCAGTTTGCCCAAGATCATGCTCTGGATCCAAGCTGGGTCCCAGGGAGCATCCATCAGCAGCAGAGATGGGAGCAGGCATCCTTCCTCTGTTCATCTCATAGTATCAGTATTCGCTGAGTTTTACATTGCACAAGACAAACAACATCTTACAAAACAGACGTCTGACTGCATAAGAAACCTTTAACATACCATGCTGCCTGCCGTTCACAAAGTAATAAAACCAAGGAATCATTAAATCACATTTGTGGTACTGCAGTTGCCATCTATCCTACTTCCAGGGGAAAGCAGCAGCTCCCAGCCAACACTGATTTTTGTTGACAGTTCCTGTGTGTGAATAACGGCATTATGAAACAAAACCAGGACGCCGCCCCTGGAAACCTAAACAGCAGCGACAACGAGCATAAGCAACTAGTAGATACAGAACACACTAACTGCAGAATAAACATGACTTAATTTAAATGTGATTAAAAAGTGATTAAAAAGCTTTGCCATGACATACGTCCTCATATACGTTAACTGCTACCTATAAAAAAAATATTTCTCTTCCACCTCTGGTCTATAACTTCCTACTCCCCTATTATCAGAGTGTTCAAACCCACGTCCATATTTGTTGATTTTTGAAAATAACTAAGATTGCATAGAAATCTATTGGATTCTTCCTTGGTCCAAAAGGTGGCTTGCTCTAAAGGAAATACACAGCCGATCACAGGGATATTTTGCACATTGAACACCTCAGCTGTTCAGAACAGCTGTCCCCTTTCCTCTTGGCAGGACCTAAATCACAACTGGCATCTTTTTTGACAGGAATGAATGAGAGCAGCTGAAACAAAAACTGGTGTGAGAGGTAGCAGACGAGCTCGTTTTCTTTGATGCTTCAGATGAAAGGTTTCTGCATCTGTATTTGTAAGTGATTTTTCAACAATATTGTGGCCAGTTAGAATAAGAACAGAAAAAATTCAATAGCCCCAAATCTGCTATACTCTCTTAATCAACCAAGTGGCAAATAATATTCCAACAGCAGCTACTTCTAAATCTCAGTTTGCAACCTCCAGACAGATGACAGTCCTCAAAAAGGCGAGAACAAAGAAGTAACAGCCTAACATCTTGTTTCAGGTTTATTAAATATTTCCCAGCTCGCTGAGGCAGCAGGGCAGTGAGGGGCAGCCCTTCTCTCCCCGAGCACTGATCCCACATGAGACACTCCTGCAGGCGAGAGCTTTTCGCCATTACCATCATGCTGCTGGATGAGTGAATAAACTGAGCCCAGATGTGGGCACATTCCCAGCAGAACCGCATATTACTAATGAGAATTTGACACGGGAGCCTCAAGCTGTTCGCAGCCTCGCTTACCAAGCAGAAAAGACAAGCTCAGAGGAAACCTTTAAGCAGAGGACCAAGAATTGTACTCGGTGCTCCCTAGCTCTTAATAAAGCACTGCCTGCCCTGCGCGCCCTCCCTCCAACCGAAGGAGGATGGCTTGTCTGAAGCATGGCACACCAGAGACACAACCCCAGGAACACACCTTGCTCCTTTACCCTGTGTCAACTTAACAATAAGCCCTCGAAGTGCTTACGTACACAGAGTCTAAGCAAACGTTTTGGGTGGGTGGTTGTTAAACTCTCAAATACAGCTGTAAACCCATACACACGTGAATGTATGAACACACACATATATATGGAGCTGTGTGTGTATATAGATGTATACTTAATTATGAAGGCAAAAGCCCCTCGTTCCTTTTCCTTCCCCGACCCCCCTCTCTGATGTCAAAAGCAATCAGTGGAAATTTGAGCGATGGCCTGAAGAACCCCGTGCCATTTCAGAGGACCTGAACTGCTCAGGTGGCACCACCAGTGCCGGGGAGAGCCCGCAATACCACAGCACCAGCTGAAAGCCTGCACCAAGGGCCAGCAGAAATGCGGGCGATTTAATCAAAAGCAATTAGTGACCGTCTTTGTGAAAGGCTGTCACACATTTGGTCTCCAGGGCGTCCTTGTTTTTAAAGATTTATGCCAGGGAGTCTGGATAGATGTTTCATGAATGCTGTGAAAGGGGAACTAGGGAGATTCAGAGCCAATAAGCTACTATATTTTGGGTGCTTTTAGCAATACGTGCATTTGCTGGTGAAAGAAGTTCCAGTCAAATTAAGGGGTGATTTCACATTAGTAGTCCTCTGTCTCCAGAATTCATCGTCAAGCCTGACATAGGTCTGGGGAAGGCAAAGGCAGGCAGACAGAATGGGAACAACCACTGATGAGCAAGAACTGTGCCGAAAAGTGCATGCAACCATTGCACCAGAATCAGCACAAGCGGGATGGCCCCTGGTTGGATCTCTGCTAATTTTAAACCTACGATGATACAAAAAGAAAGATGAGGCTGTGGTAGTAAGCAGTAAGAAAACTTCTTCTGATAAAAAAAACAGCCAATGCAGTTAGAAGAAGTACAGGTATTGTTTTTCCTCTTCCATTTCCCAATGAGCTTTTATTTTCCGAGTAACATTCCCGTAAGGGAGAGGAAAAAAAATATATTGGAGGGGAAAAAGGAAAGAACAGGGAAGATTTCCTTTCAGTCAACTGGTTTTGAAGTGAAAAAGATACAACATCTAACCTTAGGAAAAAACCCTGCTTCCTGAAACTATTAAAGTTATTGTAATTTTCATTCAAAATTAAGTCTGAAGTTTTTAGTTGCAGGGGTTTTTTTTCTTTATATTAAATACACGCATTGTGTGCTGTACAGGACACTTCCACCACTCTGCACACGAGGAGTGCTCTGTACAGTGAGCTCTGCTCGTGGCTGGTTCGTGGGCAGTCCTGCAGCAAACAGCATAATTCAATGAGTTCATCGAGAGTGCAGAAAAACCGTTGGGGAAAGAGCATTCACTTTCCAGCCGTCTGCGAGCACACCTCTATTTCAAGCCAAGGTTAACTCAGGAGAGGCAGCACCTGTAGTTGCATGCACAGGGGTGAGTGCAGTGGAACTGCTGTCACATACATAACAAAAATGATCTCATAATTGCCAAAGCTTAAACATTCCTTACATTTCTTCCTTGCTAACTTTGCAAATACCATCTGTGAAAAGTTTTTCCCCTGAAGTACCACAATTACTTGAATTGGTAAAACCTGACTTGAGGGTGAAGAACAGTAAAAGAGCAACTGGCATTATAATGCCTCCAGCACCCTGTGTTTCCATGTAAATGGCTGTGCTAAGGATGTCCTGTGCAATACCAAACCAGAGCACCCAAAAACATCGACTGGGATTTGAAGTTTTCCCAGGATCATCCCTGAAAAATGGGCGAGTTTGTTCAAGGGTATCTCACAGCTGAGAAGAATACATAGCTTTACAAGAGTAAAATACTAATATACCCTAATAAAGCTGTGGTAAGAGCTATTTCTGCTGACTGGATGGAAAACCTCCTATTGCTTTGCAATAACTTTGAAAAAGAGAAAGCTCACATTTCTTAATATCCTCCTTCCAAGGAGGCTGGCAAGTATGCTGGGAATACACCGATCTCCCGGAGCAGAAACCATCCTCCCGCGGAGGATGCTCGCTTTCTACCGTGAAAGACCTCTTTCAAGAAAACTCCTGCCACTTACAGAAGAGTTCAAAGATGGCAACAGTCACTGATTTGTTCCAAATAAAACCAGAACGAATCACTGAGCTAATTAATAACACAACCTTGACAGGAAACCAAGTTCCTTGGAAAGAATCTAGCTGCAGTTCACAGAAGGGGATTTCACTCATTCTGATTACGTTCGTAAACTTTGTACATATCACAACTACACCTAAAATCGTGAAGATGTATATATGCCCCTGGGAGATGAATGACTGTTAACATTTTCTTTCCAATTCCTAAGTATTTTTCTGTGTGATTCTCTATGTTTCAAACGGCAGTTCCTGTTGAGTGATGCTTCACTGTAACTGTGATGGTGCAAAGTCCAAGACAAGGCCTGTGGGTAGAGGCAATACTGCCTGGGAGACCAACTGGCGGAGCCTGGTGTAGACCTCACCTTGCCTAGGTACAGCCAAAGCCATGCTCTTAAGGTCAGAGGATTTTGGGGAGGTTGTCTCTCCAGTAAGAGAGATAAGAAAGGGCTGAACTGGAAAGGTACAAGACCTGAGCTCAGTTTTCAGCTCAAGCACTGATTTGCTTCATAACCATATTCAACCACTTAAAGGAATGTGGTAAGCCAGACAACGATTTGCATCCATAAGAAAAATGTTGGATGATGGGAGAAAAAAGGCTCTGTCGTTGAACCTGCTGTCCCTGGTGTAATAAGGGGTCCTCAGCATTCCCACACAGGGCTCGGACACCAGCAGCTCCCCAGGGTGGTCCCCCGTACCTGCTGGCACCTGCCAAACCTAAGCGCACCGCAGGTACACGTCCCCTCCGGCATCAGCACCACAGAAACGTCTTAGGGACTGGTTTACACAGGAACTAAGCATAACTAAATCTGTAAGACCTGGTCTTACGGGAAAAAAAAAAAGTATAGACATAATTTGAAAAAAAAAAAAATCAATGTCCGCTTACATTTATATATGTTTACAGAAGCAGAGAAAACACAAACTGCTCCTCTGTCTTGCTGAGTGATGTTTCTAATCAAAATTTGAAGAAAAAAAATTAAAGACATTTAGAAGTGCTGTAAAACCTTCAGCTATAAAAGACATGCGGAGAGTGCTCTGCCAAAAACCAGTCATATTTATTATACTGAACTCTGATGTTTGCTCAATGAAGGATAAAACTCAGAGGGCTACATAATTGGGATGCATCTGAAACTCTGAGCCAAGGGCAAAAATAAATAAGTAAATGAGGAGGAGTAACACGAGAGGGTGATAAAAATAAATAAAGAGAAAAACTGTTCAGAACTACAGGTCCTAAAAAATAAAATAAAAAAAGTTATCAGTTACAAACCAAAAAGCTTCCATCACATATCTAAGAGGAATAGGTATATTATGCCATTTAAGAACTAGAGTAAGAAAAAGAGCCTTATTATTTTTCTTTTTAGTTTTCAGTACTCAAAATGCAGTCTTGGAGGGAAAATATTTTTGTCTGCTTCACGTCTGACTGAGGGATTGGAGGAACTTCTGAATGATGAGATTTGAGGATTGCAGAATTGACCAAAAGAAATGATGCCTGCAGGTCCCATCTGGAGAGCCTGCCCCAGGATTGACCACTGCTCCGCTGTGGTCCCCCCACCTGGGAGCGACCAGACCCCCGGAGAAAGCCCCTGCACGAGGCTGTCGGGAACCAGACAGCAAGCAAATCTCTCTGCACATCCCTGCCCATTTGCATGGGTGCTTCCAGAGACAGGGAAAGTTTAATCACAGTTTTCTCATCTAAAAAAGGGGTAGAGTTGGAAATCCTGGAAAACTCACAATTCAGGCTGGAGCCACCAGGTGCTGGGGCTGCTCTGGGTGGCTCCAGAGTGATGGGAGACATGCTCACCATGGGTGCAGAACACACACAGGACATCAGCCTTGCCTTGGGGCAAGTTTATGCCCAGGTTTCTAAGAACATGAGCCTGTGTTATTGTTTCCTTATTTTAATGCATCTTCCTATATAAAAGATGGAGATTCCACAAAATCACTCTATAAAGAGCAATTCAGTTAAGACATTTCTTCAGCCACTTCCTCACATTTATAATCCAGCCAGATGTTTCACATGGAAGGAGGAATGCCATTTCTACCAAGAGTAAGAATAGAACTGAACAAAAAAGCCCTGTTCTAAATAAACCGGCTTCCTTTCCAGCTCTTGCCCAAAGGAGAGCCCTGGGTGACCCAACGCCCTGACCCACTCACAGGTGAGCGAGGTGTTGGGCATCTGCTGCTCAGTGCCCAGTCTCAAAGGGAACATGCTTGCACTTATTTGGTGCTGTGTTATCCCACAATGCCGCAATAACTCTAAACACCAGAAAAAATCCAGCCCCTACAATCACCAGAGGAAAAAACTCCATTCAGGGTGAGCCAGGGCCACAGGCTAATATGTGCTGTGTTCCTCTGTCGCACACAAAATCACCATCACAACTACTCCTCTCTGTGTCCATGTACCAGCACAACACACCATTAATTTTTTTTTAGCATGTGAAAACTCACAACGCAATTTGTATCTTTTATACGTCATTATGATTTCTTATGTTGCTTGGGATGCCTGTGTGTCTTTATAGACACGCTTGAATAGGTCAGAATTTGCTTGTGAAAGAAGCATGGGACTCTGCAGTCCTCATTTTAGTGCAGAAAAAGATGCCCATCAGTCAGGGTGTATAGGTAATATCTGTGAGTGAAGAACCAGCGCCACAGGATTCTCGTCTTGAAATTTCTCTTGGTTTAATTTGAGTTGATGTTAAGTGCCCTGCTACCAGCACCTTTTTTTTTTTTCTCAGTAATTTGCATAAATAATCTCAGGAAACAGATCTTCTAGATTATAAATTATAAATTCAGCTAAATGACAAATGTGAAGGAATGACTGAAAAAAAAGTGGTCTTCCCTTGCAGTGGCTGAGGGTCTGTTTGCGTGCAAGTCCTTGGAGACAGCTCTGAGAGGCAGGGAGTTTTTCACAGAATCATAGAATGTGTTGGGTTGGAAGGGACCTTTAAAGGTCATCTAGTCCAACCCCCCTGCAAGGAGCAGGGGGCTCCTGCAGCAAGCAGGGCTGACTGCATCACCATGGTACTTGTTCAGCTCTCGCAGGGTTGCTCCCACCACCCATGCCAAAGGCCAAGGTCTGCTGAGCCTGGACAGTGCGCAGCCCGCAGCGGTCCAGCTCATCATCATCTCCCTGGAAATCACAGCTGCTGGAGCAGCCCAAGCCATGCGGCAATCGCCCAACTTTGTACGCAGTCGCTGCAGGGCAGTATGGGAGAGTGCAAACACCACCAAGTCTCAGAGCAGTAGGAGGTAAAGGGTCCTGTCGTTTTGCCTGCTCAGCCTCCTGCATCCACAGGACGCACAGAACAAGTGCACTGGTGGTGCACAGAAATAGAAAACGACCTTTTCATGAAGAAAAAAAATTGCAAAGCAGCTAGCTGGCTTTTGCCTGCTGTTTCACTCTCCAGCAAGAGACTAGCAGCTCCCAGTGCACGGAGATGTTCTCCATCATATACTGAACCACAGTCCCATGCCCCAGCCCCCCTTAGTTGCATTTTCCAGCATTCACTGCCTGAGGGTAAATTGCCAGTAAATACAGAGGACAGTACTCCGACAAATACCCTGCAACAGTTTTACTACCAGTAATAGGTTTCCCTCACCCCAAAATTCAAACACACATCTGTACCTTTGCCTACATGGAGTTAAAGCATAGGTATAACCTGCACCATGAGGTGGTTTTTCTTTTAGCCTGTCCAGAAGCTGTTGCTCAGATCACTTTGCATCTGATGCTCTATAAATAACACATCCACAACACAGCCAGGTACTCACATGCATCTGATTAAAATAAACTCATTTAAAAGGGAAGCCACCTTTGAAATGGAAACAAATGGATACAGGAAGGCTGAAGGATTTAAAAGTCTGAGAACTGCTGAGCTAGTTACTGCCAGGCTGCCATCACCATTGCTGAGCTGGTAGCACCTGCAATGT
>VWZL01005755.1:2639367-2672585 GCA_013396915.1 Stercorarius parasiticus
GTTGTTGTTTGGTTTTTGTTTGTTTGTTTTTGGGGGGGGGGGGGGGGGGGGGGTGGGGGCAGGAATTGAGGGAGGGAAATAAAATACAATAAATAAAATCAAACAAACACCCAGGTACAAGCCTGGCCACAACAATACACTCACTTACGACTAACAGAAAGTGATATGCAAGCTCCTAAAAGGACCAGACAAACACAGGGAGCACAGAGATGGAACAAGGGAAACCATCACTGTCTGCCGTCCTCAGCCCCGTGCAGGCAGCACGGCCCACCAGCAGCAGGCTGGCGACCAGGCGGCTGAGCCTTGTAACTCGTGGCCTTTTGCCCTTTCAGGGAACTCATTTTATAGCCAATTTCTGAACTCCAGGTGTGAGAAATTGGAAACGCTGATACAAACAGTGTCCCTGGGTTTTAGGCAGCACAGCTTGGTTTTAATATTGACCCAGTCGACTGGCAAAGAATCATCAGCAAACAGCAAAGATGATTAAGATCTGAAGTGTGGTAGTGACTTCATTCCCAAATCCTTCTTCAAAACAGGAAAACTCCCCATGCAGTTCACTGCAAAAAATATTCAAGTTCTGTGCAAAGAAGGAAAAGCGTAGGAGTGCGAGGCTTGCACTGATTTATTACTGGCTCATCAGTAGCTAACATATAAAATTAACTATAAAAGGAACAGCTATAAAATATTTTCCTTTTTAACAATCATTGCACACTCTTCCTTCCTAGAAGATACAAAGATCCAAACCCGATTTGTCAATTTGAATAAATGCCTGCAGAAGCATAACAAAAAGGAAAAAAATGTTAAGGAGGAAACAAAGAGACCCCCACACCTGCTTTTTGGTATCCTCTCCCTTGCCTAAACACGAATAATATCACAGGGGGTCCCTGCATGCAAGTACAGGTCCTAAATATGTAAACTCTAAGCTTCACTGTTTGGGAAACCAAATTAAAGTTCTTAGGAGATGCATGTAAAGTAAATAACAATGTTTGGAATTGATGCTAATAAGGGCATCTTCGTGTCTAAATATTGTATATCTACACTAACCTATTTATATCACATTTAGAGGTCTAGGCCTAGCTGTTAATTTTCATACATCACACCAGATTCAATTGCCTATTAAAAGGATCTTCCCTTTTTCTCAGCAGTCAATTATTCATTAACCTCTTAGAAACATTCATAGAAGGCACAATTTATTTCAGGAAAGAATAGGAAATTGTCTTTATAAAGACATCTGAATTTAATATTTCTTTATGACAGAAACAGAACAGTAGGTCATGGGACATTTAACTGGCCAACATCAGAACAAGCTTCAGAAGAATCGCTTTGGACATTATTTTTGATATTGAAAGGGCCATATGACCACAGCATCTGCAAATCAACATTTGCAGCTAATGAACGTATTTCCAACAAAAAGAGCGCTTTTAAAAACGTTCCTGCTGATAACGTGAAACAAGTTATCCTAGATCCGATGCTTCAGTTATGCTTCCACTTAGTGACTGACCACATGATTTCCACTTCAGCAAAACATGCCGAATGTTAAAGGAACCAAGCAGACATTTGTACCACTGCAAGCATTGCCATGTGTAACAGACAAGGCTTAATTAAAACAAGAGCATAACATGTATAGCCAGTCACCCTAAGAACGTGTTTCTCTTGATTATACCTCGCCCCAACAGGTATTTCACACCAAATAGCAGGTGGTCTCTCTGTTCCAGCCTCTTCCTTCCGTGGTTTCACACATAAACCACTAAATGACTACGTGATGCAGCATATTCAGTCAGTTCATATGTATCCATGTTTACACTGCCTAGCTTGTATCACCAAAGGATCCTAACACAACAAGTTCTGTCTCTCAAAATACACAGCAGTTGTTTCCCCTTTGCTTAGGGGCTGTCGGCTCCTGCAACAGGGTAGAGCAGCTTTGAAAAAAATCCACAGCAACGCTTTACTCCAGCTGAAGAAACTAGCACATAAAAAAAACGAAAATTAATCCTTGCCCTGAAATGAGATGGGGAAGTTTACCTCAGTAGGCATGTGGCTTGTCATACTCCTTCACCATGAAGTGATCTGGGCTTCTCCTTCCCATCTTGCCAGAAAGGTGGTGGGCTGAGGGGGGTGGGGAAGAGTCCTTCATCTTCATCTCCTGACTTTTCTGTCAACGGGGCAGGGCAACTGCAGCTGGCCCGTGGATTTTGGAAATGATTAATAGTGCTTCAAAAGAAGGGGAAACTACACGTGTTTCAGTACCCAGTAAGTAGCATAACACAGCTGACATCCATTGCAGTCACTCTCCAAAACCCAGGTTAATTAAAAATACCCAGTCTCTGGAAGATCCACAGGTTGGGGCCCGCAACAGCTGAAGCACATTTTCTAAAGTTCGGACGGTTAAAAGTTGATAGTAACAAAGAATATTTCAGACATCATTTAATTCTGAATTTGACAGAACTAAAGTATATCGATTAAAACATGGCTGAAAATGGCTAACTGCAAAATTCTCTGGAGTGTGATTAACACCTTGCACTCACCAGTGCTATGTGCTGCTGGGACACCCACATTATTTGATCCCCTTTTCAGGAAAGCAGAGTACATTTCTTCCACTTAAGTGAACTCCTTCCCTCAACCAAAGTTTTTTGCAGGGAGAATAGAAAATTATTTCGGCATTAAAGAGTTTTTTTGTTTATTTGGTCGTTTGGGTTTTGGCTTTTTTTTTTTTTTTATTTTAAATAGAAACACACACCCAAAACTACTGCATGCTTTAGGGAATGAAAAGTAAGAGCAGAAGTTGGCAGTCTCCAGCAAGGGGGTTGTGGTCCTTCCAGCAAGCACACGTTTGAGAGCATCTTGTGCACACTAGACCTGACCAGGGGTCGCTTGGAAGAAGCCTTGCATGCCTGCGGTGCCATGAACACCATCCCTCCAGCGCGGTGGTTTGTAGGGTATTTGCACCGATGTCAGCCCACTTAGTGCCCTCATCCCTCCACCAGCTCTGGGGCTGCTTCAACTCTGGGCAGGCAGCAGGGATTATGCTGAGCGGCAGCAGGAGGTAAAACAGGGAGAGCAGGGATGGGGAGATGTTGGCAGCAATCAGAGCCACCTTCTCTAATTAAAAAGTGCAAAACAAACCCCAGAGATCGGGGCTAACACCACCATGCCACAAATCATAGCCAGTTTTCAACAGTGAGTGGTTAAGGTATGCTGGAAAGATTCAAAGCACCACTGGCATGGCAGGGGGAGACACTCCTTTCTGTGAAATACAAATGATCCTCACCGCATTCCTTGGCAGGTAAGCAACCAAAGCACTGAATTTCCAAGTATGTGTGCAAAGGTAGATGAGATGGGATGGATACGTCTGAGTTTTATAATGCTTTAAGATAACTAATGATGTCTGCAAGTGTCATAAGATATTTTTAGATGAAGCATTTAATAAAAAAGCTATCCACAGGATCACGGAAGAGTCTTACATTACAGTACTGGTATTTTCCACACATATTATTGCTTGAATTAAAATTGATTCCTATAATAAGGCATACACTGGAGCATATGAAGACCCAAAGCCCAAGAACTAATGCACTTTATATAGGATTAGAATAAGCAAAGCTGTGGCTAAAAAATTAAGTTCTCTGTGACTGCAACGCGTTCCCCACAAGACACTCGCTACAAAGTGCTGTATGAGCTCCAAATGTGAGTGTCTGTGTTGGAGCAAACGTAACACCCTGGGACACTGACTAAGGGGCTTAACGTCTTTGGAATGAAACAAGGAGAGGCAATAGAGAAATAATTTCTTAGCATATTTACAATGCTGTCAACAAAGGAGATTTCCATAACTTATATTAGAAAACAAACACATACCAATCTGTGGTGTTACACAGTTAGTACTGTGGGCTAAATCCGCTCCTAATCCAAAGGCACAGATCTGAGTCTTAAGAAATAATCCCCCAAAATGAGCAGCCTGACCTCCCCTCCTTCCCTCTTCCCATTTTCTTCAGTGTTAGCTGTTATGTGAACACTATGTTGAAATGCTTTAACGGCCACCATTGGAGGCATCTCTGAGAGAGGTCAGAGTCTCCTTTGCATTGCGATAAGTCTTTCAAAGAGTAAGATCTTTCACTCTGAAGTCTCAAGCGTGCACAGGCAAGCAACTAAAGAAGTAAAGGTTTGGAGAAGAATAATTTCCCCCTCAGGAGCCAGATGGAGGATGTCCTCTGCTTGGGAAATCAAGGAACACAAGCGGTGCCATGAAGGAATTAAGACATTTCTTTTCCTAAGGGGCATCCTTGGAGACACTGTCCAAAATATGCAATTTGCCTATTTCATTGCTGCAGTTCTGCTCATTTACAAAACTAGGCAGCATGCCAGGTCTCTGCACCAAGCAGAGCCATGGAGTAAGGAAAGGGATGGATCCTCATTCAGAGATCACAGTCTTACCTTCCAAAGGTGCCACATCCCAAGTAGCCTGGTACCCAGCCCCTTCCCACAGCGAAACCCCACCCACCCCAGACATTTCTTGCTTCTGTTACATTTCAATGGAGTGGAGCTCCACAGAGACTTACCTACGACCCTTTGTGCTATTTTTATAGCTATGGCTTAGTTGTTTCCAGAACCTGAGAACAGGTTGTGGGTGTCCACTGTGTCTGCAAGGTAGCCCTATGCTCCAATGACAGAGCTACCTTTAAGTGACGGCTAAAGGCCACTGAAATCTTAAAGTGCACTTTAAGTAAGCTGATGGTGCTATGGTGAGCTTTGACTCAGCAGTTTCATTCAGACCACCGAAAGAAAAAAATTTGAAAAAAAAAAATAATCAAGGAACTGTTAAAGAAGAAATGGGAAAAACACTTAAGACTGAGACCACTTGGGTTTTTTCCCCAGAGAAATTCAACTAAGAAAATCTAAAAAAAGAATAAATAATCCTTATCCTTTCTTACTAAACCACTGTTTCTCCTTCCCCCACTGGGCACACACCCACTCGCACAGATATACTCTGACCTTTCTTGTTCCCAAACTCCCGACAGAGGAATTGTGCCAACCTCCCTGCAAACACCACTTAAATACACAGTTTCCCCTGATATCAGAACTACTGCACACCACAGGAGTCAGATAGAGAACAAAGATAAATTTAGAAAGTCAAATGCATTAAAAGGCGTTCTTGTTGTTGCTCACCCCCACCCTTGAATGACCCAGGCATTCCCGAGAGGGGGTGAGAGATGCTCCTTCTTACACGATCAGCAGTTTCTGAAAGGCTTCAGTTTTAACCTGCTGACAGATTAAGTGCATTGCAGAGATACCAGGTAGCCCAAGAAAACCTCGCCTTATTTTCAGAAATACCCCCTGCTACTTAGATTTATCTCCGATACTTCACTGCAATACATAGGACTAGCCTTCCTTTCTAGAAAACCTGTTCAGGTATGTTGCTGTTCATCTGGGGATAGCTCAGGTGTGACAGTTAACCTTTTCTTAAAACAAAAATCAGGTCACAGCAAAAGCAAGAGCCGCTGGGGTAGGTGGTGCGTTAGGGAGTGGGGAGGAACCCTTCAAATCCAAATCACACTTTTACAGCTGGAATTAAATCAGACCTATTTGAATCTCTTAATCAAATCTTTTTAATTCTACATTTGAAATCACAGTATGTTTACTGTAAATTAAATTAATCCTAAAAAAATTAAAACTAAATTAATTCAAAACAGTGTTCAAGCAAACAACAATTTGCACTCAAAACTTCAAAGGAAATCAGACACTGAGCGTGCAGAAACCACTGACCAATGCTCTGAAAAAAGAGTTTGCAGAAGGTCTAACTCAGCTTTTGACAATGACACTTTTCCCCAAATGGGCAAAGTATTTTGTAAATTTGAGTTTGCTTAAATTAACCTATTACTATGGGCTTTGAACTCACCACCGAGAGCAAGCTGTGAGAGTGGGAAATTTTCAGGATGCAGAAAGCTTATTCTTCTCTTTGCTCCGGTACCCACTATGTTATCCACCGTAATATCTAAAATCTTGAAGGATGTGGTGACCAGAAACAAAAAGCCACAATGCTTCCTTTCTTTAACGACATTGGGTAGCTTTCAAGCAAAAAACCATGCTTTGATACACTTTTTTGCTCAAACAGGAGAGCATTCGAGCAAGCTTTTACTTCACTAATAATTAGTCTTTAAAAAATGTTGGTGCTTTTTAATTCCATTTTCCTTTCAAGTGCATCTTGGCACAAACCACAAGGAAAAAACAACTACTAATCAGGGATCTGAGCAAGTGTATGCTGAGCCCTACAACTGCTTCAGTGAGCATGCATACACATCCAGCACGCACCCACCCAGTTCTCCAGGAATGGTGCCAAATGAATGTGGAAACTATATTTAATTACAAGTCAACACATTTGAATTACTACCAGCCAGTGACCACCTACTTCCCTTTTGAAAAGCTTCTCTAATAATTAAGTTCTGACCTTAAAGTTGGGTTTCAACCTTGCTGTCTGAAGGCAAGAATATAAAATATGCAGGCAAATCCTCGATGTTCTCCATACCAAATATCTTGTTTAGTTTAAGATGTGATCCAAAATTGGAATTCAGAGTCAGCAGCAGGAAACACCTCGTGCACCGACAAGCAGACCCACTGCAATTTTGTGTGTTACGTGAACCACTCTGTGTCCTCCAGTTCCCCCCTTTCTCACCAACTATTTCGTGTCCTTCTGGCTGACAGACAAAATGTTCAAGGTTTTTACATTTTGAAGCTGCTCTGCCAGTCCTTCCATTAGAGAAACTGAAAGGTTTTCTGGCTCAAAGATGTTGATGGTTGTCACCAGCCATGTTAAAAAACACCAAAAGAGGCTTTAGACCTTGCTTCATTAGGCCAGCAAAGCCTTAGTCTTCATGCTAAGTTAAAAGAGATGAAGTAAAAAAGCATCAACTATGCCGTCAGGTATGTGGAAACACTCACAGTTCTCTTACAGTGGCCAGCCAAGTCCAATGCTGGACAGGACTTTGACAATACTGTTCAAGGCAGGACAGCAATACCTGACCTGCACGGTCACAGTGGCAGACACACAAGAATTGATCAAGGTCTGCTGGGGGTGGGGGTGGAATTAAAAAAAAAAAAAAAAAAATAGCCTTCATATGTTCTTGTGCATGCAAAGGAGAATTGTCAGAGTGAAACTGTGCCAAACAAACCTATCAACCCACATGGTTGCAGAGTGCCTCTGATCCCACAAAAGCCATCTTAAATCCAGATTTATTGAATCACTAAACCACAACCTTAATATCCTGGCACATGGTAACCAAATTTTGATGATGTCTTTTTTGTTGAGACAAAGAGCTGTGGGGCAGTGGAAGGAGGTCAGACCACTGCTATAACTTTCCAAATTTTCTAACACTAGAAAAGCTCTTCCTCAATTAATTTGGGGGCGGGGGATGTTTATTTTACTGCTTTGACATCTAAGGTTTGGAGATATAAGAAAGACGATCCTCAGAAACAACAACTCTGTATACAGCTCTTAACCTGGATTAAAGAAAGAAAGAAAAAACCTCTTACATCTCAGAAGCAAAAACTGACAGCACACAACTAAACTCACACAAAACCAAGCCAACAGGTAAAATGCATTTATGGAGGCAAATGATACTTTTGCCAGTGAGATTAGACAAGTGTATTTAAATTCAGTTAATTAAATTTAAATTCACTTGCTTGTGGGTTCACTGAAGTTCCTCTCTTTAAATATATCCCTAAGCAGATTCATTCAATTTCCCAACACGGAGTCCATTGCCAGGCAAGCAAATTCAGCTCAGTTTGATGATCACAACACATTCCTCTCACCCTCATGTTTAAGGGGAAGCCCAAAGATAAGTAAGAAATTGCATATCCTCACAAACAGCCTCTTTCTGACCTATTCCAAAGAACAAATAAAAGGGAACCAATATATTTGCGTTCAAGTGGGTTTGGTTTTGACCTTCTGATAAGTGACAGTTTCAGACAAACGAATTAGCCAGATGCACATCAGTAAAAATCTGAAATTCAGAGATTTCTACAAACTATCCAGTTTCCTTTCCAGAAGGAGAGATATCCCAGTAGACATCAGAAATCTTAAGAACAGCAATGGAAGGTGCAAGGATTTTCTTGTTCTCGTGGTCTGTGTGTTACACTTAACTAAAAACTCTTCCTCTAACTGCAAATACATCTTGGTCTGAACCAACAAACCAGAAAAGCAATGGCTCAAGCTTCCCTGTGGGCCACTGGTCTGGGCTTCTCCAGTACAATCCAACATGTCTTTGTGCACACATGAAGTCCATCACTCTTTTCCAATTTTTTCTGTTCCCAATAACTTCAGAGAACTGAAACAAGTTAAAGAAATCCTGGTCCTCCCACACACGGTCTTTCCGTGATCAAGTCTTCCCTGTTAGTGACTGGATAGAAGATGTTTTTTCCTGTCTCCCCATCCATCCTCTCTGTCTGCCTTTCCTTACCCCTCAGACAGCTGGAAGTGCATCCTCCTCAGTACCATCTGTTACAAACACGTTTGTATTATGCATCAGTTTGAAGACATAACAAGGATTTTGTCTACAAAATGCAGAGACTTGTTCTACAAAACCACCTGTGTGAGAAGCAGCAGTCTCCACTCCGGACACTGCTCTACCAACAGCAATCTCTGAAACCGCTTTATCAAACAGTATTTTGACTTTTCTTCACAAGATCACCCTCAGCTCCTGAGCAGCAAGGCAGAAAACAAGCTGCAGGCTTGCTTTTGCATGGGTCAACACCTACGGCTCCCAAAGCAGCCTAACGAAGAGAGGCTTTAAGCATGTCGTAAGCAGTAGATGACAAGCCAATGACAATGTGTAGGTGTAAAGTCCATGGCACCATTTGCAGGTGTGGTACCTCAGAAACATTGTATAGATAAGGGCATCATCTTGACATTTCTCTTTCACCAGCACAGTTAAAGGGAGCCCAAAAATGGCACTGGGCTCCGAGATCTGATGGGATCATACCACCTTCTCCATTTGAGCTCTTCTTTTCAAGAACAGGAAAGGGAGGGCTCTCCTATGTTTGAGAGGAGTTATGTATGAAGTACATAACTCACAGGAGACTCTCATTCCCCTTGGAAAACACTGAGGAGACACTGAGGCTTGGAAACAGCATGGGCTCCTGACAGGCAATGGCCTTTGCTTGGAGGACGGAGACACCCCGTTGTGACTGCCGTGCCACCCCTGGCTAAACTCTGCTGCCACGCTGGAACGTATTTTATCAAAAAGCACCAACCACCTCACGGCCAGCAGGTTACCTCCACCTGCATCAGTGACCAAACGTCCATCCGACCTCAAATGAGCCAAGTGCCCCAAGCCCTGCCCAGTATGGGTTTCAGTAAAGCCTCCTGTGAACGAAGTCAGAACAACCACCAGCCTCAGAGCTTCACACCTACTTATTAACCTAAAAGGAGAGGCCACTTCCTTTCATCTCCAGGCTGTGCTACTTCTTTTATTCATCTGCCTTTGGTGGACTCCTCCTCTCCATGAATGGGAAGCGTTTCACATCACAGCAGTTTGTCCAGGAAGCTTTGAGATGCGCAAGCATTTCCTAGCCCTGTCAGCCATATAACAAGGCTTGAAAGTTATAGTTTAGTTTGCAGAGTCATCAGATCAGTCATTACCATGGCTGCACACAGGCATTTACAGGGTTTTTAAGTGAAACTTCCATGGCCACCTACACCGGAGGAGGGTGTGGGCTGAGAACTTGTTTACAGGAGCACCCGATGTTACAAACATGTGGAAACTTGTCAATGGGTAGCAAAGCTTAAATGCCATATGAGCTTTTACCTATTTTGCTAGCTACTCTTAAAACCCGTGCAAATTCCTCCTCCTCCTGCCCTTCAGCTGAAGCTGAGCACCCTCTGAAGGTGCCGAATGCCAAGCATGCTAGAGCTGCTGGGATGGTACCACTCTGAAACAACACATGCAACCACTCCAATGCGCTCTGCCCTGCAGGCCTGCTGACCTCTCCAATTCCAGATGCACCTCCTCTTTGATTTCCTCCTTCTGACTTCCCAGATTTCAAGCCTGGTAAGGACTGGCTTCAGAGAGAAGGCCAAGGTAACGACGAGGAGCTGCATGACAAGTTAGTGGTCTGTTGCTGGTGCTGAGCCTCACAAACAAAGGAGATCAAACTAAATCCCCAGAAGGGATCCACGATTTACCACGGTGCAAACAGTACTTGGGAAACCTCATGTTGCTTTGTGCATAAGCTCAGCCTCCACTGCAAATTGGGAGTTAGAGGGAGGCAGGCGTCTTCTCCATCCCAACTGTGCTGGTCCCAAAGTCCTACTCTTCTCTCTGAACGGCTCTTGCCAGAGCAAATAAACTGCCTGTGAGCAGAGCACTAACGAAGCCTGAATCATGCCAGGTCCTTCCTCCACCTTGAGGAGAACCTTGAGGATTTTGGCTTGCTTTTGTGTGACCAAAACCGGTCAACAAGCTCAAAAGTGATGCGGGCAGAGGAAAAAGGAGAAAGCAGTGGGGCAAGGAGGAAGATACACGGTAACCGAATGAGCTACTTTAGTTGCTTTTCTTCAGAAAACAAGCTTTAAAAAAAAAAATAATCAGTTACATGGAACAAGCAGCACCTTGGCCTGGAGACACAGAATATTTAAGGCAAAGTTGAGAAATTCAAAGTGCTGTTTCTGATTGTGGCCTGTGTTAGAACTATGTGGCAAGACTTTATTAGTGCTATTTTCTCCATTAGACAAGTCTCTACCTGACGCAGCCACAAGAGACAAGCTACAGAGCTGCTTTCAAACTACAAAGTCAGAGAAAGGATACTCCTAAAGAAAATCGCTCGTTGCTCTTGTGGGAGCTGTCACACCTTCAAGACTAAGTGCTCTGGCCTTCTTGGCACACCAAGGAGACCTGCCAGTGTGTTTAAAATGGCTTGGTTCTGATTAACACTAATTTACGCTCTCATCGATTTGAGTAAGCCACAAAACTTGCCTGAAAAAAAACACATCCAAAAAGTTCAGTTCAGATCTGAACTCACAAAATTAGCTCCCAACCCATTAAAAATAACCATCACTTAGCCTTGGTGCAGCAAGGTTGGACCTTCTTCTCTGATGTCCACCCAGACCTAACAATTACCATAAGCTGCTCATGATCCTTCCCTCACATTCCCAAGGTACCTACTTGTTTTCTAGTGTCAGATTTGGTCTTTGGAGTACAGAATCAGTTAATATAGGAAATGTACAGAAAGCTGTGATAACTCAAAAAGAAAATTGTTTTTCCTTCAGATCAAGTTGGTCTGATATTCCAGAAAAAAAATCTGCAGTTAGTATGTACGATATGAGATAACAAGTACTACTCAGAAGGGAGAATGTGTTGGCAGCTCAGAGCATGAAATGACATCGGCAATTTGGCTGCCAGCAGGAAAGATTGTTTGGATTAAATAAAAAGAAGTGTTAAATGTTTGCCTGAGCCAAGAAAGCTTGACCCCTGCTTTTGAGAAGGATATATAAATTGCTTCAACAATTTAACAAAGTTTCAATTATGCAGTACTTAGTGCCTGGGAAAAAAACCCTTTATACTTAGTACTTATAAACTCGCTGAATCCTTGCAAGTATATTTGCTCAACACTCTTGGCACTGCAAAAACAACACCAGGAACAAATTTTTTCCCCCTCCGCTTCTGCAGGGTTCATTCAATACTGTCACAGACGATCAGTTCAGTCCGACACAAGACAAAATGAAAACTAATCAAAATATTCTCCCCATTCTTTCCAAAAGCTTAGTGGCACAGATAAACTAGCAAACTGAGTTTCATTTCAGCACCTTAAAATAATACCCTGAAGAAGTAGCACTCTTTGCAACAACAGTTCTGTGCGACGATGCCCAGAAGAGTATGGAGAACGTACTGCACATGTCAAATCCTATCCGATACCTATATTTCTGCACCAATCTTATCAGTCCTTCTATTTATACAACTGGCTGTAAGCATTACCTTGAAGAAATAAGAGCGCTGACTTACATCAATAATGAACGCTTCAGATGGAGACAGAGCCCAACCAGGGAATCAAAATTAAAAACAAGTAAAACAGAAGAAAAAAAAAAAAAAAACAACCAACAGTGAATGCTTTGTCAAGTTGGCAGCCAAGCAAGCTGTCTTCCCTGCACTCCCCCCCTTCTGTCAATCATCTGATTTCATTGCAGTTGCTTTTACTTCACATATTACAATATGACACCTCTATGCTTGCAGGAACACGATGATTACTAATAAAAGAAGCATGGGAAATTAAGTTAAAGAAAAGAGGCTCAGGATAAAGTGGCTTGTGTAACTCAGTATGCAAGATGCCAGTTTTTCACAATGCCAACTATATGGCAATAAGCACAGAGATAAATACATGCCAGCTCCAAGCAAAAACCCCACAAACCCATAGCCTACCCAATGCAGTGGTGTGTTTGGGAGGGTTTTGGTGGAGGTTTTTTTGTTGTTTTTATTTAAAATTATTTTTTAAAGGTTGTGGGTTTTTCTTTTTTTTTTCCTTTCTCATTTGCAATCAAATAGACATGAGAATCACAGCTTGCCGATGCTTCTTAGTCATGATCCGGAGCTGCTTGTTCTCCCCATACATAAAAAATTTCCAGCAGGCAGGGAATCTCACCCTGAGCATGAAGCAATTGCAGCTTGTGTGCACCTCTGCTCTATATGAAGCAATCTGCTCATTTGCATCCAGTTACTTCAGATGGCTGGCATACTTGCCAAAGAGCGTGCAAAGCTGCTGGGACTGTGGAAGTTCATTACCTATATCAATTTGGACTATTGCTCGCAGGCCAGTGTGTGAACTGTAGCGTAACAACACTGTAAATTTTAAAATGATGGGAATAGAAGCACTTAATTTTTCCCATAGTCAACCCGCCAGCATCAACTTGGGCTACATCTTGGGCTGAAGGAAGACAAAAAAAATTAAAAAAAGAAAAAGCAGCTTTATTTTCTGAATGGCACTCCATAAGAAAACAACATAGTTTAGGGAAAGGCTTCGCGTTTGAGAAGAGACACTCTTCCCTCAGGAAGCCTTTCCCAGTTATAATGAAGGGGCAGTGGAACATGCTCAAAGAGCAGGTAAAAGATTAAGCAAAACTACAACAGTTTGGTCAACATCCCACTGATTTTATCCATTTAAAAAAATCTGAATGACGCTGCAATCAAGAATGTCATCCTCTTACAAGGAGAGAGTGTAAACAATTTTGATTCTTACAGAAAGCACGCCTCTTCAGAAGTCAGAGTGGCACAGCCCCACGTGCACAGAGGGCTCTGGTCCTGCTGGATGCAGCCACTTAGCTCTGAGGATGCAGATGCTTCCCTTTCATCCGTTCCTCTGGGCCACATGAACAGTAGTGGATCCCTGTGCAGAGCTAAAAGTGACATAACACCAGAGCCTTGCCAAATTAGCCCGAACACTAACTAAGAGCAAGAAGCCTAAAATACATCAGACAAGGAAGTGCCCGAACTCAGCAGATTGAAGATAGCTAAATGTAGGGTCCTATAATCTGAAAGACTACAAGCAATGGAGCAGGCTAGATTGACCAACTACAGCATTGTCCCAGGACACAAGACTATTTGAAAATGCAGAGGAACCAGAAAGATGTCTAAACGACACAAACATAAGGTCATACAACCAAAACCAGAGCTTTCCAGAGCTGCAGCAACAGGAGATGACAATGACAGCCATTTAGTTCTTTACTGAGTCAGGCACATAAGACTAAATTTTCTCCCGGGTGAAGTAGGTAGGGACAGCTCCACCCCTAATCATTTTGGGGAAAGAAATATGTGCTTAGCTTCCCAATTTGCCATGATATCTCTGCAATGTCTCCCAGGCTATAATAATGAGAAAGACCTGTGGTTTCCACTGTAGACCCTGCATAATAGTCTTCCTCTTTGCAGAGAGCCATTCACATTTTATTTGCATGCCTATCTACATGCCCCTGTTCTACCTCCTCCACTGGTATTTCTCAGCTTGAGAATCAGACTCTCTTGCAGTGTGGAAACGAAGATACTGAGAAGAAGCACGACTGAATTTAAATGAATTCATCAAAAATGAAGGAAGCCTAAAATACTATCACAACCTGAACGTTCCAAATAAAAGTTTCTTATCCCTGAATCAGCACATTTTGCAGCTTTTTTTTCCTGTCATTTCTTCGGATGAGCTCCGCACCATAGGAGGTGTCAGCACCAAGAGCACACAGAACAACTGCTCAGGAAGAAACTTCTCCAACATATCCCCCATCCTTCCCAAGCATATCTAATAGAAACGCCTGTCCAAATTTTTTCAGGTTTTCATTTAAGACTGAAATTGATTTTGATTCTTCAATGAAAAGTTCTTTGTCTTTTTTAAGTTGCTGTTAAAGACTCCTTCATCGTTATTTAAAAACAGATCAAGCAAATTCTAAATTTAGAGGTTTTGCTCGGATGATCTTCCAAAAATATTCACATATGTTTCTCTATTCATGCCTCCGTCAAAGTTATTTGGAAAATAATTAGCAGTATCTTCTTTGTTGTGGCTGTCTAGGAGCTATATATACATGCAGAATGGCATAAGTTTCCTGGGTCATTTCTAGTTCATTCCATTTCTGGCTCTACAAATCCCCACCCACACAATGATTATTATTAATTAATATATGAGGGAGAGAGAAAGGGCGAGGGGGAGAGAGAGGCACAAAAAAGCATCTTCATTCCAAGAAATGCTTAAGTCCTCCTACAAACTGACCAGCTTCAAGGATATTAACTACTATGCTGAATGCAGACAGGCTTCTACTCAAGCTCTAGCACTTTTCCGAGTTAAATCACACTGTTGTAACATCTGAGCTTGTCATCAAGGTTAAGGCAAGGCCTTCAGGTTCATGAAGAGAAAGACATTGCCTGAAGCACTACTAGTGACAGAGAAAACAGACTTAACAGCATTAAAAAAAGCTTGCAAGACCTGGTTCTCCAACCCAGCCTTTCCACAACAGCATTAAGAAAGACCAAAACAAAGAGGAAAGAAACCTCTTCATCACTCACCTATTCTAAAGCTCTCAACACATCCTTCACCTTTGCTCTGAAATGCAGAGAGGATATATGCATGGAAGCAAGACTCCCACCTCTTTTAAAACAGTCAGAAAATACTGTTAAACCTGAGATGGTTAAAAAAAAAAAAAGGCAGCAGCCATCAAGCCATTGATTTTTACAATGCTGATGGAGACAGATTCGAGCATACATGTAGTCAACAGCCGAAAACAGAGCTGATGCAAGAAGGGGACGCAGAGGAGGCCGACATCTCAATAAAGCTAGCTATAAGCATTTGCAGGACAAACAGCAAGGAGAAAAACAAATGAGAAAACCTAAGGGAGTTACAAGAGAACAAGAGCAAAGAGGTTCCGATTGCTGTTACTTATTCACCAGAGTTACAGCACACTTAACTGGCACCGCTGTTACCTATTGCTAATACAGACTGAGTCCTGTTTATTTTAAGCTGCTGAAAAATGAGTACAAAGCTGATGAAAGCCTGGCATTGTCCTTGTGCAGAAGGTGTTGATACGCACTCAGGCAGCTGACAGTGCTGAACTAATTGAGACTCTACTGTCTTTCCCCAAGACCCTGCTGATATTTTAGCTTGTTACAGCCTGCAGCAGGGTGTGCTCAGTTTATGTCTTTGCGTATTCTTCATTTGGTATTTTGATGAATAATTTAGTTCAGATGACAAACCCTTTTGCGTATTTCAGGCATTTTCTCCTCAAGACTGTCGATGTGGTACCAAAGTATCGAACTGAAAGGCACTTAAGCGGGGCTGTTGACCGCTCCTCCCTCGTCTCCTCGCATTTTTCCTGTTTTGTAAAAAGTTGAGTTCAGAACATAGGTCAGTCCACGACTTACAGAGAGATGCATTACCCAAAGGAAACTGGAAAGATGCATCGTACCACATTGGTTTAAGTCACGGTTGAGCTGAAGAACAAGAGAAAGGCCAAGTGCTTTTGCCTCACTAAAAAGCATGCTTGCATTATTCAGCTTCCCAAATGCCCGGCACGCATGGGAAAGTTTGTGTGAGGTGAACACAGGAAGGTTGAGGAGGTTCCTGGTGGGCTCAGCTCCACTGGGAGCAGACCAGCAGATCTGCTGGGATCTGCCCTGCGCTGGTGAAAGAGGCTGCAGGACCTCACTGCCGGTGTCCTCTCACCAGCGTGTTGCAGCAGCTTCCAGCTGTCCAGACAGGTCCTGTCGCAGGGACGGCTGCCTTCCTGGTGACTTTACCCAGCATCGTTCCCACTGGATCTGCTTATGGGTGCTCCCTGCGTGTCTGTCGCTGGCACCCAGCTCTCCGTCTTGCCTCTGGCACCCCCTCCCAGTAGGACATGTTACCTTGCAGATGACAGTACATGCTCTCATTTGATTTCGCAGCAAACCAGCTGGTTTCTTGCACACACATAAGCAAATCCTCTCCTGCAATGCACAGGAAAGATTCCACCCGAAGTCATACAGCCGGGATAGAGAAGGTGCTTCAAGGGCATTTTCTTATTTAAAAAAGAAGGCACTACCATGCCGCACACTTGGTATAATAAACACTCTTCCTCCCCCAATATTGAGGCAAACTCAGATTTCTCACAGAACTGCATGGAAGGCAATCTCATGAACATCCACTTGGCCGTCTCCGGTAGTCAAAAAAAAAAAAAAAAAAAAATCCTTCTCTACTTTATTTGTCAGCCTGACCATGAGGAAGCTTTGCATCAAGACTGCTGAAGTCCTTCACACACAGCATGCGCTCTCCCTGCAACATGAAAATTGTGCCATGCTTCCAAATAGCATCACAGGTTGTTTACAGAGACAAGCCAACTCAAGATATTTTTATCCTCATCTCCCAAGACCAATTTATAATTAGTACAGCCTTTGAACAAGATGCACTTGCAGCATAGCATCAACATGCTGACTCAAAAGAGGGCTTCTCGTAGTGCTGGTGGCCTCCCCAGGACAGCTCTTCTCAATGACTTTTTGTGTAATGGAGTGCTGAGCCATAGTAATACAGACAGGGGCTGTCTGTGGGGCACAGCACAGATTAAGAGCTGTACAGTGAAGGAAAGGACCTTGCAGGTGGAGTTGAGAAGTCCCCCAAGAAGAGGTATTCCTTCTCTGAGTGAACAATGCAGTCGCCACTGCTGCTCTCTCTGGCCGCTGTACCACTGGCCTGATGTCGAAAAAGTTTCTTCCCTTTCACAGATATCCTAAGACTTACTCCCATGCTACGTGAACACACAGCAGTTGCTCTGCAGAAACACTTCCATGGCAGTTATCAACAGTGTGTCTCCACACGGTGGTCCCTCCCTTCATCCCCAAAGCCTCCCCCCAGCTCTGTTGCTGAGCTCAGGGTGTGCAGGCCACACAGCTCCTGTCTGAAGTGTCCCCAAATGCAGTCTCAAATACAGGCAGCTGCCGTAATGCTCCTCACAGCATACAGATACAGCACTCCAGCTACAACAAAGGCTCTCTTGTGCTGCTGCACGGCCTGAAAGGCCACGGGATACGGCTGCCAGGAAACTATGGAGAGGTGTGAGGGGGTAGAAAAGCAGAGGAATGGAGCCAGAAGAGGGAGACCAACAGGCAACCTGGATCCAGCTGCCTCCTCCTCCCCCCAGCTTAGAGTGAAATACACGGGCACCCACAATGCACAGCATTTTCATTGCCGCATCTGCATTTCTGAACAGGAGAGCTGAAGAGCTGGAACAGAGCAAGGGGAGCCTCCAGGGTCCCACCTTCTCTGAGGTGCTTCTCACGTGGAGCCTCCTGCTCCTACAGGGGCAGGGAGCAGGCCGGCACCACCTGAAGGGCAGTGTCCCTTCCTGCCCCTGTGCAGAGGGCAAGGGAAGCCAAGATCAGGTGAACCCTTCAAGTCTTATTTGTGGGATAACACAATTATAACCCTCCTTTTGCCCAGAACCGTCAACTGTCAAGCAGGCAAGGCAGCAATTTACCAAACCACACACAAGTCACAGAAGCAGAAGCAGGGAGTAAAGTCCATAGACTGCAGCAACATCCATCCTGAATTCTTCTCTTCTTAAAAAAGAAAGTCTGTGGGCTTAAATGTGAGCAGAAATATTTATGACAATCTAAGCAACCCTCCTAAACATAATTAGCAGTCTCATTTTATTCAATTATGAGGTCACCAAGACTCCTTTCCATTCTCTGCCAGCTTTCACTATGGAAAAAAAGCACCAGAAACCTCATAGGTGAAACCCATACTAAATTAGCTTGGCTTTCTGTCTTCCTTTGGCCTCAAAAAAGCAAAATCATTACCTCAGGAGAAACAAAGTTTGCCACCTGCACCCATGGCACTCTAGGACGGTTTTAACACAAGTGAGAAAGCAGGCACTGTAGTGAGATGAGAAACAAACACTGTCCACTGAGACCTGCTTAATTAGATCTGCCCATGCTGTTACCAACAGAATGTTGTCCCGTGTCCATAAGTTTGCCATTTCCAGACTGCTGAGGATCCTCTTCCTATGCTAAATTTGCCCTTCAACCTGCAAAACTTGCTCTGTTCTGCTGGCAGTTAACCAAAAAGTAGTAAGATCATCTCCTAGAGGATGCTCTGTTATCACAATATAGCGCTGATCCCCACAAGCAGAAGTCCTCACATTTCCAAGGAAGGCAAAACATTAAGTGCATGTAAGCAAGAGACAGCACTTGTTATCTCCCATACTTTGAGCAGTGCACACTTCTGGGCTGTAAATTAAGGTTTCTGAGTCCTGAATTAGCCTTCAGTGTCCCAAAACCAACAGTTGCATCGCTTTCCCTAAACCATAAAGGCTGAGGGATTTGGGTCTTTTCAGTCTGGAAAAAGGACGACTGAGGGGGGACCTTATCAATGCTTATAAATACTTAAAGGGTGGGTGTCAGGAGGATGGGGCCAGGCTCTTTTCAGTGGCACCCAGCGACAGGACAAGGGGTAACAGGCACAAACTTGAGCATAGGAAGTTCCACCTAAACATGAGGAGGAACTTCTTTACTTTGAGGGTGGCAGAGCACTGGAACAGGCTGCCCAGAGAGGTGGTGGAGTCTCCATCTCTGGAGACATTCCAAACCTGCCTGGACGTGTTCCTGTGCAACCTGCTCTAATGTGACCCTGCTCTGGCAGGGGGGTTGGACCAGATGATCTCCAGAGGTCCCTTCCAACCCTATGGTTCTATGATTCTATGAACGATCATGACTATAACAACTTTAACAAAGAGGAATAATCCCATGGAAAACACTGGCCAGTTTCCAAGACAAATAAATAGCTATAAGCCGAGAACAGCTCAAATAGTAATTACAGACAATAGCGAGTGGGGTGGTGTATGTGGAGTAGCCAGGGAGAACGGACAAACTGATTCTCTCTAACGCAAAGAGAAGCAAGAGAGGCAGCTTATTAGCTCTACAGTGCAGATGGGCTACAGCCAGGGTGATATAAGGGAAAATAGCGTGTGTCTCAAAACAAACGTGTCATGAACCTGTACGTGGTAGACCGCCGTATACAGATCTGGCTCCCTAAGAGAAGCTGTGTCTAATCATGGTATTAAGTCATCCTCTTCAGCTCTTGGAAGGAGGAGTACTTGAGCACTATCCAATTCAGTTTTCCACACCACCAACACAACTAAAGTGCAAGCCACTAGAGTTTTGATTTTATACAACTATCCCTTACAAGAAGCTAAGTTTTAGAGAATTAGTATTTTTTTTTCCTAAAATAAAATCCCTATGCCTTTACAAAAAAAGAGCAGTATTTCTGATAACTGGAAGTGTCACTGCTACAACAGCAGTCCAAGATAAATTCTGTTCCTCAGCAATCCTAGAAATGTATGTGTTCAAACACAGTTAAAATAAAATGAAGAGCCGTATATTTCTATGATCGCTGTGGGAATGGCATACTTTGTTCTGATGGGGCATCCTTGCCTTATTGGTGGATGTTTTGCTGCAAACTGACAGCAATGACCAAGAAAAGCACCACATTGAAAAATAATAGTTTTTTGTACTAGCCATCAATTCTAGCCAGTGCTCATCACATGTGCAGTTACCAACAGCACCGCAGGGAACAAAGGAGCACAGGCCTGGTTTTAACCAATTTGCTTTGCCGATTCAGAAAGAAACACCCTCCCACCAGCGAGGCTGGGCGGTAGCCATTCAACTGAACTGCTGTATTGCTTCTAATCAACCTGTACAACCTTATTTGGAGACTCTGAAGAATGCCCAACCGAATTAAAAACAGTTCAATGAGGCAGAAAAATACTGCCTTTTGCCTCTGGGAACCCAGGCTAAAACATGGTTTCAGCCATGAAGGCAAACATCATGTGGTCTTAACTGTGTGGGCTACTATAAACAGAAGAAAAATGACCACCGACCGATGAAGACTCTATTTAGATGTCATTGGCAGAGCTGAAGAGACCTTCAGAATTTAAGCTCTACATATGCTGAAAAAATTAAATACAAACAGAGCAGGGAGGGGATCTATTCAAAGGGCTTATATTGGCCACTGAGTCACTCAATGTACTAGTTGGAAACAAATTTTGTTAGAAAGCAGGGCTCTTACTTTTTGTCTCCTTCTACTCCTTGGGTTTCAGAAATAAGTTATTGAGTCAGAAACCTGTTATTACTCCTTTCTACCCTAAGTTTCTTTGCCCTTCCCTCTCACTAATGTACAGATGCAGCTTTGCCAGCTCCTATTTTCCTTCCTTCTGGTTCTTTCACCCTCCCACGAAGCCTGTCCCAGGGGTATCCTTCCATCCATAGTTAGGAGGGCTTGCATTAATCGGCCGCCCCAAAGTAATTGCCTTCAGAAGGACACTTCCTTCTTGGAGGCACAAAAGCTACCTTGAGAGGTTCATGTGTTGCCTCTGCCACCCTCCACACTTCTGTTAGCCGACCTCCCAGTCTTGCTTCCCTTCAACACAGATCAGAAATCCCTTAAAGCATAAAAGATGTTTTGCCCTTGCCCCATCTTGCCCAGCATGACGTGTAATGTATGGACAGAGATTCCTCCTCATCAGACGCACCTTGGCGCCAGACTGCACAACATGCAATCCATGGTGGGCATTTATGGGAAAGCAGAAGGGTGAACAGGGTAGAGCAGAGCAGAGCACACAATATTGATTTTCCCACCTGAAAAAAGCAAGAGCTCATTTCAGAGAGCACCACCAGGAAACCTAACAGGATCTTGGGAAAGAGCAGTCGAGCATCCCGCTTCACACCGCTTTCACTGTGGCAGACATTACATGCCGATTCATCACCTTTCTACACCAACAAGACAGAACAGGAAAAACACAAAACACACACGCACTAACAACCTGCAGTGCCTGCTGACAGATTCAAACAACACCTCACTACGCGAGGTCTCTCTCAAGAAAGCACAGGAAGGCCCTGAATAGAGTTTGACTCAGCCTTTCACATGGGGGAAAGAGCTCGTCCTCTAGGCAGCAAGATCTGTTCATTAAGAGTGAGTGTTTCCCCACTCCTAGCCAGAGACAGGCACGCAACAGCCCTTTCAGCCAGGCACACGCCTTCTTTCATAGCCTCGTTTAGGGAAAGCTGCTAGTTGTTAACGGACCAGGCTTCCTAGCTAATGTGGAAGAGATCTGCAGAACCGAACAGGAGATTTTATGTCTGAACGTGGCAGCTGAGAGGGATTAAAAATTCTTTCTATGAAGATATATGAACATACGGTCAAAGATGGGACAAGCCCCCTGTAGCAGATTCTTGTGCTACCACTCTGCTTTCAGGACGAGGTGGTAGACATGAGGATGTTAAGAGTACATTAATCCTAGACAAAAAGCCTGCAGCTTCCGGAGGGTAGATTAATTATTAAAGCAGCAGCAATAAAAATATTCAGTAGTTCAGAGATATATACCTATATTGTAGGCAGGTAAGTGCTCTAATAACCTTGTACTTTAATCTGTAGATTCATTCCCCCCTCCCTGCAGGTAGCACCACAGCCATTTAAATTACCATTTTCATTAACTTCTCTTTGTAGGAATGAAGTGAATTAGAAAATATAAGTAAGAGGTACCCTGTACACAGTAGTAGCATCTTCCTCCCACCTTTTCCCCTCTCAGACCCCAAAAGACTAGAGCATGTTTGCTTCACCCACCAACAAACCAAAACAGGGATCATCACAAGAGCTTTTAAATACATCTATTTTTCCTTTAAGATAATCAGGATGAAAAATACCAGGAGATTAAAGATAACACCTGTCAGAGTTTGAACAGACACTCCTTAACACCCTCACCTTTCACAAGTGAGGTTAGTCACTACATACCCCAAACTCAGATATTCAGAATGGGGATGGGCATATGTGCCCTCATGACATCATAACTTTAGGGGGTGAAAAAAGACCGTTGCTGACATGTACACACAAAGATCACCTAGTTTTGTGAGTAAAAGCAGAGCATATTCTGTGTTTGAATGAGGAATAGTTGTCATTAACTGACAGGAATTAAAATTTCACCTCAGCACGTTCAACCCAACTGAACTCCAAACCACCCCTTTGCAGATACAAATCGCAAAAAAGCAAAAGTAAAGCCTTCCAGCACAGCTGTGCGTCATTGAGTTGAACAACTTCAGCTAGCAGTATTTAACTTGGTTAAATTAAAAAGTTGGTAGGGAGGCTGGAATCTCAGCAATTTCTCAACAGATTAATTTACTGTATTGTCTCTTGAGGGGAGAAGTTTTAAGTCTCTGATATGTGTATCACCAAACACCACAAGTATTAAACAGGAGATGACAAAAAATCGCCAAGCTGGCTGTCCTCCAGTTAATCAGCCTGCTTTGATTCAGATTCATCTGTGAACTGCTGTTGAAAACCAATTGCTTGTTTAATGGGGCAGAAAGATGAAATCAATTTCAACATGCATCTCTAAAGTATCCCTCTTATGCAAAAGTGCTGTCTGGGGGAGTGAGGGACATATACTTTTCCTGTATGTGGCAGTTTCACTTCCAATTTGCTCTCCCTACAGGTACCAAATTATAAAATTACATGAAGAAAGAAGCCGTAGCTGCATTAACAGCATCTCTTTGGTTCACAGCATCCTCAAGACACAGACAGAACTTCTGTCTGGTCTCCAGGGAGGTGACAGCCATACACCCAAGTGAGATTAGTTAACACTGACTCATCAGGTGTTTCATTAAGAAGCTGTGTCAATGAAGAAACCAAATACTGAGCAATGCTAATGCCAGCTGCTGCCACCGGCACCCTCCATACTTCAGGAAGAAGCGGTGACTGCTGGGATGGAGGACGTTTCAGGGACAGATCACACTGGCGTGGCTGGGGAATTCAGCCCAGGCCTGTCTCCACACAAACAAAAGCCATTAAGTGGCACTGCCAGGAAATCACAGTCAATAGTAAGGTGCACGCGCGCACACTCCCCCCCCCAAAATCTTTTCCCATACCAAGACAGCTAAAGGTAGTAACACCTTTTTGTACTTCACTCTTTTTTGCTCTTCTCTGTTAAAGAAAAGAGGTTTTCTAAGCTAAGAAATAATTCAATTTTACACACCAATTGTGGAATTAAAAAGAACTGCATTAACAAAGAATTTAGAATTTTTGACTTTGCTGTCGTGTTTTTTATTACAATTTTATGACAGAAAGTCCATACGCACAAACAATTTATGTGATCCTTTGCTAACATAACAAACCAGAAAACGAAAATTTATGCTACTTTAGGAAAGCGTAAGACAGACCACAGTCTGGACCAGTGGTCAAAACACCACCTCCACAATCTGCCCACACCCTCCCAGTGCTTTCCAGTCACATTTCATTAGTTTATAGCTATTATACAGAGAAATGTTCCTATTTCATGCAGGTAGACACAAGCAGGTCTGTGTCCCCCACCAGCCGGGTGCTGCACAGCGCATCGCCTCTTACAGAGGCAGCGGTACATTCTCTCATGATGGCTTTACACACAATTTCAGGGTGCCAGCCCATTTTCTACAGTTATTTTGAAAGAAAATGTTCCCAAAGGCATGGCGTGCTCCCTTCTTCCCTGTCCCTCGCCCCAGCACCACAAGCAGTGTCAGGGTGCTTAGTCCCACCAGAAGCCAGGCGATGAAAATGACAGTGGACAGCCTACCAGCGCATTAATATTCATCCTACTGTCCTCTGTCATTTCAATCAAAGGCTTCAGGTTCACAGAGAAACTACTTGATGCCACAGTAAGGAATTTCTGTCCCTTAAGACAGCCTAAGAGATCACGCACATACCCAAAAATGAAGTCTCCTCCTGTGTGGCATGCAATGTATTAGCATTGCAAAAAAAACCCATCAAGCACTCAAGCATACCATAATTAAAAAGCCTGTGTTATCTCCTTGTAAATCTAGCACCCGATCTCATACCATTTTTATCATCACACCGATAATTAAGTTTGCAAATTCTATCTGCCAATCTTTTATTCAACACACTATCTTTAGGGGAAAAGGTACACAGAAAGATTAAGTGTTTCCAAGCCCTGCAAAAAGGGTACAAAAGAAATGAAGAAAAACCACAACCCAGCACTTAGGGATTTGTTTCCCTCTGGAACAGTAAATTCCACCTCGAACCTTTGACTCCGCAGCTCATAGGTTTTCCGGGAGCTTCCAATAAAGGCTCTGACTTCCCATCCAGAGGCTTTGGACTACCACCCTCAGTTATCCCAGGTGAAATGAATGGGGGGAAGAATACTCAGGGGGTGATCAGGTGCAATACCATGATAATAATGTCTGCAGATTTTGGGAGAAACTGCCTCTTCCACCGCACACCCACGCAGCACACAAGTATCGCCAAATATTTCAGGCCATTCTGGATTGTGTTCAGTCAGCATTTTCTGTAAGCCAGTCTCTGGTCACTAAGAACTTGATGCAGAGGAAGAGAAATGGAGGTATTGCATGGGAGACTATGCCAACAACAACTTATATATGTTGTGTGCGTGGGATGGGGAGCTTCTATCCCATGAAAAATTTTAATATTTTGACACACGCTTTCACCTAAGTCTGTCCTTGTTGCTTAAGGATTCCCATGATACAACAGACTAGTTTAGCAAGGAAATAAACTGCAGTGAAAATATACAATGTAGGAATCCAGGCATGAGGAATAAAACACATATAGCATTCAAAAGAACTACTTTATCTCCAGAGAACACAGATACTAAATTTGACACAGATCAAAATATTTACAGTTTCCCCGGCACAGGGAGATTCCAGAAAAGTCAAGCATTTTCTGTAGAAAGTTTCTATCTCAACACAATATAGTTTCCAAAGAAGACATGTACATATATGCGTTTTTAGGCAATCTTTCCCTCCTCTAAATCATATGCTCCCATATGCCATGCTTTTCATTTAGTGTCTCATCACGTGCCTTTTACTCCTTTGCCACTGTTAACTCATACATCCATCTTTTCTAGGTCTGTTGCTAATATTTCAGAACTCCAAGTGAAAAAAGACCATGACTTTCCACTACAAACAGTTGAGCAAAGAGAATTTCTTCCCCTCCCTGACCTTTCCAATGGTGGCCAGCTCAACTGGAACCCACACGTGCACCGTTCCTCACCCACCATGTCTTTAACTTCCTTTACTGAGGTCCAAAGACTGCAGCTATGTCAAACAAGGTTGCATGCTGCCATTAGAAAACATTATACATCAAGAATTCAGTTTTCCTCATAATACTGTGTTCTGATGTCTTCCCTTTTGATTCTACTCCATCTGAAGTGTACTCTGCAGTACATTAGAAACTCATACGCGTACAGTGCATCCTGAATGTACACAGTCAATGTGGTGTGAGAAGAGCACGCTACAGATTACGGTTCCCTCATCTGCACCAGTTCCACTGCTGATGCAATCACACAATAATCCTAAAGTGGATCTGTTAAAAAACAGAGCAGAGCAACTGGCGGTGGTGGGGTGGGAGTAATATTTCAAGAGGCACTTTTTAAATTTTTTTGTTTAAGCCACATCACCTTGCACAGTTGATTTTGAGTGCAGTTACAAAACCAGCTAAATCAGCAAAATTTAGGAGGTGGTAACATGTGGCAGAAACTTCTGAAACTGACTGTGCCGTTCGAGGGCTGTAATACAGAGCCACGCCTTCACTATTTTCAGATTTAGCTGCACGAGACAGTGGTGGTCATGATGCAGTTTGCCACCTCATCAGCAAAGTCCACCTCCCGGCATTCTCACCTCCCCTGACATTTACCTCTGATGTTTGCATCTGTTTGCTCCCTAATTGGATATTTCAACAGAAGAGCAGAAAAATCAGCTCAGCAGAGAAAAGCAAATTTTTGTTTGCATGTTGGCTGGATTCAGTGGCTGAAGAGGATGAGACAAAGGTTAAAAGCCAGCAGAAAGCAAGCAGCTGCCAGGAGGGATGCGGGTGAGCCGGGCTGCTGCTCCCAGCAGCAGGAGCTGCTGAGTGATTCCCCCAGGGCTCACCTTGGGAGTTAAGGTGCAGTTACAAGAGCATAAACACAGCTCTCCTACATGGTGACCACAGTAATGGGAACACTATATCCAGGAAGTGCTGAACCTTAGTGTCTTACTGGGATCACAGTTGCAGCACAGCTCCCATGCAGTAAAGTGTTTCCTTAAAGACCGCCAGGAAGAGTGGTACCCTGAGGATGGGATATTGGGGACACATAGGCAGTGGCTCTGCTGGCCCCCAAAACCCGCACTGTGCTGCCAGCACCTCCCAACACATACCTGCGCTGGGGCAGGACGAGAGGGTTTCAGAGGAGAATGCGTCGCTGCCAACCTCTCCAGGTACCGACAACACAGGATGGCTTTGCCAGCCACATCCCATCCCTGTCCTGTACAACTCCTCAGTCAACAGGAAAACAGATTATTTCTGACGATACACTAGTTTGCAGCACAAACGGACAATGAAAGTTTTGACTGCTTGTATGTTTGTGTTTCTCAAATGTATAAGTGTATACACTTAGCTTTTAAGTGAAATTAAATCTAATACATTTTACACTGAACACCTTGAAATTGTCTCACAGTTTACACCACAACAGCACTATTTCATACCAGTTACACATTGTACAAGTGTAAATGCAATGTAGTATGAAAAAAACCCTTAGAGATTGTTTGGTTTGGCATTTAACCTTGTTACAGTAACATCTTAAATTTAAGTGACTAAAATTCTATTATTTGAAATTAGAATTACACATAATATTTTGCAGGCCAGTATTGCCAATTCAGAATCACCACAACAAATATATTTTTGTAGAAATCTTACAAAATCTTAGTGAATTCCCTTAATGTAACAGTGTTGTAGTGTACCTTTCTCATACACGTCTTTTCCAAAGAATAAGCGTTATTCCCTTCCAGTGTTGAGAAAGTGAAAGTTGCTCTTTTCAGTACTACCATTTATAACAAAACAAACGGAAGACACAGCTGACCAGAAACTTCCCTTTGTATTTTCCTTATTTTACACAATATAATATTTTAAAAGAGACGGACATGCTGTGGCAGCCACCTAAGTGGCAATCAAAAATTAATTAAGCAAGCAGAAATAAAAAAGGAACAACTATGACAATCCTAAAGACTTTTCAAATGCTTCAAGTAGAAGACCAAGGTCATAGGAGCTGGTCAGACAATTGAATGCAGAATATCTTTCAGGATCTTTATCCTGGACACAAACATCATCATCTCTGCCTCTCACAGTTCAAGCCCTAACCATCTTTGCTATCTTAAAGCCAAAAATAAATTCTAGTCTCCTTAAAGGGTAAAAGTTATGGAAGAAAAACTGACTGGACAGCAACAAAATGACCTTTTCAAAGAAACTGGGTCTTTCCAGTCCTGTAATATCAGATTGATGGTCTGCATTTCTGCTCCTGAAGGTTTAGGACTGCCAAGTCCATGATCAAGATGTTTTACTCTGAATCACAGATTATTTGTTGTCGGCGGCAGACTGGAGGCTTCTATTTATTCACTAATTTGGATGTTGCTAAGAGAAGCCAGCCAGAAAAGTGGAAATCTCATATCCAAGACCTGATCATATTTGGTTCTCCAGCTGAGCTTTAGACGTTTTAAATAAATCCAAAGCCAGTTTCCTCACTCCGAAAGCTGAAGTAAATAAAGTTAAAGCCATGCGGATCTCTATAAATTATTTTTAAGAATCCTTTTCTCTACTGCCACTCTTTATCCACTCTTCTCCAAGACAAGTTAGTTAGTGCCTAGAAGTGGTGGAAGGACTTCCATCTGCTACTACTTCAAAGAAAGACAGCTATGCAGGGAGGAAACGTCAACCTGTCCAAGACATACATTTCTAAACATATTAGATCTGCTGTCTCTGCCAAGATGCAATTAAACACTGTCTAATCTTTAAAAAGCCTGCAAGAAAGAAGTTTTAAATCCCACATTCAAGAATGACCCACACTGAATACAGGCAAGCTTCACAGTGACTTGTAACAGCCTAATCTGCTTCCACCAAGAGAATTTCCTGACCTAAGGTTGCTGCAATAAGCTTGCAAGAATTGATTCATCTGCGCTACGAGCAAGCCACAAGGGCTCTTAAGCTGCATCTGTAGCAGAGCACCACGGCAAGTCGAATTAGCTTTGTGGCTCTTGCAGTCCGTCCTCTCTGCTTCACTCCCCAGTGATCCGCTCCGGCTCTTCACCTTTATCTGCCCACGCTCGTCCGACCCTGCGGTGAGATTTTGCGGGGAAGGAGACCAGGGGCAAACTGACTTAAAGCCAAACAACAAAAATCGATAGTTTTATGCTGGTTTACACCCTTGAATCGGTTCACTGTGGGACCAGCAGTAGGTGTGAGCACCAGCCAGGGAAGGACGGGAAGACCCAGGTCAGCTTAGGCTGGTCCTGAGCTGCTGTCAGATTCTCCTGCAGGGCAAACGCTTCAGCCAGTTCCTGCGCTGTCATTTTGAGGTTTTTAACTACTCCCAGCAATCAGAGCAGAACGGATCTTTTTTTTTGTATATGCACATAAATACAATGCCCTCTGCCGCTTGGATAGGCAAGTGGGTTATTTCTCAAAGCAGTCCACTTCCGTCAGGTATTTCATGTGCGCTGCTGTGAGCAAAGACACCTTGCAGCTGAGTGGCACCGGGCAAGTAGGACATGCGTCAGTGGCCTGAAGGAGGGACAGAGTCTATGAGTAAATAAGTATTTCCTAATCAGAACAGAAGTCATATGCAAAGCTGTCCTGGCAGGAACAAGCAGTAGTATCTCTGGTGCAAGTCCCACCAGGCACTACAACTCCCCGCCAGGATCCCAGCAAAGTACAGCACCGAGGCAGCAGTGCGACTTGGATTCACACAAGCTAGCATGACACACTGCCTGCTTTGTCTGGTCGTGTTTTTGTTTCCAAAATAACTAGGATACGGAATCTTTAATTGCTGCTATTATTCTTCATTGGAGACAAGCACATCTCTTCTTTTAGAAAAATATCTGTCACGTTGACTCTTATCAGCAGCAAGAGAGAAGAGACAGCTGTTGTATATATTACATATTCTATTTTCTTTATTTTCCCTCTTTGGTTTGTGCATTGGCTATTCTTGTTCTCTGCTTTGCCACACGTTACTGACCCCAGGCCCATGTGAAGCACCTACCCTCAGCCAAAGAAGAACATCAAGGAAAAGTCAGGGAAGAAAGGCAGCTGCACGAATACTTATTTTACTCAGTCAAGAAGGGTGAAGCTTATCTCCTGAAAAAGTCAAATCCATCAGGTTTAAAGTTTACAAGATGCAGACTGACCTTCACATATTTTCTTCCAGACTTAGCACAGACACTAAAGGAAAAAAAAAAAGCAAGAATGGGACATCACTTCAGGCTGATTCACAACTCTAAACTGACACATGGCATCTGAAAAGACTCGTATGCATAGAGTCAAGGTTCATATAATCAAAGCTTCTCCTGCCCAAATTCCAAAGCATTGGAGTGCAGTAATTGGGTTTCTCTACTGTACAGATACAAGAGAAGCCATTTTTTTCCCCAGTAGATGACTAACACTGACAGCTTTATTTATTTATTTAACTTTCAAAGCACAGTCATTTTTAATGCATCTATAATTCAAAAGCTCTTTAATTAATTTTCTTCAAGCTTCCTAGAAACACAGATTTGGTTTTGTGCCTTGAAAAACAAGTCAGTCAAGTTCTAGACAAAACCCCCTTTTCAAAGTCAAAGCTATAAATGAAACCAAAATGAGATTTTATCAGGAATGCTGGTTGCAATTTTACCACATAAGCTGCTTCTACCATTATACAATCTTTTTAAGTTGCTCTTGTTTTTCCTCCCTGCCTTCAATCCATTTTTGTTTGCTATAATAAGAAAAAACATCTCTTCCCTTATATTGCTTTTTGCCTCACCACATTATTGATTCTGCTTCCTGTATGTTTTTTGTTACTTTTCTTTCTTCTGACTTATTTTATAAAGCTGTAAAGTGAGTGCTCCAAGGGAGAACAGCTCTGTCCCCCAGGAGACAGCTACGCTGCCTACCAGCATGGGACTGAAATCAGGGCAGAAGCAACACTGGAACTGGAGAAGGCCCTTAAAGAGGAGCTGACAGAGCTGCACTTTGCTCCTTCTGGACAGCCGTTTCACATCAAGTAGAACACCGTAGGAACTCATTTATTTATTTTAGACAACGATCCCTGGTCCATGTGCTTGAATATCTATTGAACTGAATGCTACATGGAGAAAACACCCTCCTCATTTCTCCAGGGAACCGGTCTCAAGTGTTTGGATAACAGATGGTACATAAAGTAATCTACCTATGCCTTAGTACTGGGGCACACTGGTCTTCCAGTCTGCATTTTTAAGAGAATTATTAATTACAGTGCAGAGCGCTCCAGCAGAGCTTGCCCTCTTCCACCGCACCAAGGCACTTCCTCGGGTCCCCAGCTGGCCAAGGCACGCACAAACACTGCGCTCCCCCTCTGCTCCCACCAGAGATTATTCTCCTCGGAGGATAAACAGCAGCAGAATGAAATGCATGTCCTTAACCTAGTCTATTGAATATGTGAGGTAAGTTGTTGATGGAGATTTATTTGCACTTAAATGCCCAACTGTACGGGAGAGGACTGAGGCATTGGCGTACGAGCTAATTATTTGCTCTGCAAGAGTGTGATCTCTGCCACGGGAACAGGGCAGAAAGCTGGAAGGAGAAGCCACAAGAAAGGCTAGATGCCCTGAATTCCTCCAAACACAAGATAGTTAGAGCGAGATGCTGAGGCATCCAGGAACTGAGGGCACCACCCACAGAGGTGCAGGAACGTGGATCCAGAACTTCTGATGCCAATACTGGACCATGCTCCCTCCCGCAGTTCAGCACAGACACTGTTCATCAAGGGACAGCTACATTTCCAAGCCTTCCTCATACACCTTTTTTCTCTAGGACACTACCTGTTTTATTACCAAGCCTAAATTCAAGATTAACTATAGTTGAGGTTCCTTACTGAATATATGGGTGACTAAAGCAGACATACAGCACATATATGCAAAACTGGAGTAGTGCTTGCAAAGATTTGCACATCATTCATTAGACTTGATAAACTGATTTCTGCTCTCACAATTCATACCATAACCAGAATTCAAAGAATGTGAGCAAACAAGTTTTCAAGATACTAACAAGCACTTACGTCTCAACTTATCTCTAAAAACTACGTAAGTGTATGCACAATTCATTTAAGGGACCAGATGTTCTCCAAAAGACAAAAACATAGCTCACGCTTTTAGGTCCATCAGTAATTGCAGCATATGACTTATAAAGAAATTCATCCACAATGCAACATCGAGCGGTTTTCTTTAAAAAGAAAAATGAGTTATATGAGCACTGGTGCAGCAGGTATGATTAAATTCTGTAGACTGGCAACAAATAAAACAAAGAATTAAAACAAAAGTGAACTTTTTATTCTATCTGACTAAATAATATGCATTTGTAGAAATACTGCAATGAGAGCTGCCTGCAAATTTCATGCTTTGAGTGAAATTTAATTAACTTGAACTAGTAAAAATCCTGCAGGGTTACGTTATTTGTAAGAGAGAAAATAGGAGTCGTGTCTGCGTGACTGGGGATGGAAATTTGGCTAGCCTATTTAAATTACTGTTCCTCTTGAAAGGCACATAAATATTTATGTGAATTTGCGTGCTGACATTTGTTGCTGGACTTGAATATTCAAGTCACTACATATAACTTCTAAATCCACCGTCCTCAAACACATGGTTCTTCCTCTGTGCACATCCTGTTGCCACGATAATTTGGCTTGCATTTTCCTGACTACCTAACCTGTAGGGACAGGCAGGAAAAAGAAGTAAAGCACTATTCATTCATAGGTGATTTATGAACCTATGCGTGCTTCCTTTTGCAGCAGAAACACATGCACACAAGAGAAATGCGCATTTGCCTGTGTCTCACTGGAAGAAGCAGCTGGGGAAAAATAAAATCCAACCCTGTATGCTGACTGCCTTAAGGGCAGCTGGATGCTGCCCATCTCATTTCCAAGACTAGTCCATCCGTTTTTCATGTTCTGCTAAGAGTAAGGACACAGCTGAGGAACAGGATAGCTAAAACTCAGTAAGTCAACAGATTTAGCAGAATAGGCTCTATATGTATGACTTCTCTCTGATGCTCTCTGCAACTACAGTTTCCTCCTAGGGAAAATAAATAAATCAATCAATCAATCAATCAATCACAAGTGGCAGAGCTTTTGCATCTCTGTCCCCGAACCACTTGCATTTCTCAGAGAAAAACAAACCACAACATACCTCCCAGGTCATGGAAGTATGGGATTAACCATAAACCCGCAACAGTATCAGACATACACCAGTGCTATGATATTCCTGCGCTATCAAAGCCCTGTAACTGTGCGGTACATAGCCCTTTTCCAGCCAAAATAAGCAGAGCAGGTGAAGCTCAGACACTGGGCAGGGCATAGTGGGAAGGCTTGGATTAGCTGGTGAGAAGGAGCAGACCTGACGATGGCGGTGGTAGCACTCTGCTCTCCTGCCAGGAGGACTCCTCAGCAGTACCAGCGAGCCCGGCCCTCAGGAGGGATGGATGGCTGGCAGTGGCCCTGCGCTGGTGCACAGCGGCCGAAGGACTCTGCAAGACACAGACCACGCGTGTCCTGACGGCTGCATCAGTCACTTTGGACAGGGCTTGCATGGGTGCGTGCACACGTGTTATGCGAAGCTTTTGCTACCAGCAACCCTCCACAACGCTGAACGCCAGCTTGGATCTACGTAGGAAGGAAAAGCCATTTAGCAGCTGTCTTAAAACAAAGGGGG
>VWZL01005755.1:2672595-2703890 GCA_013396915.1 Stercorarius parasiticus
GGGGGAAGCAGAGGGAACAGACACCTTAAGGTTACAGTAAGGCTCTAACACCACTTCAGCTGAGTCAAAGAGCTGCAAAGTGGAAGGGGACTTCCTGGATTTAACTATACACCCATCTTAAACATCCCCGCCCCCCGTAGTTGGAAGCCATGGGTGTATGAGCAGCTGAGAAAATGCAAAGGAATTTGGAGGGGGAGGAGAGGAACCACCCCCATTTCCTCTCAGTGGCAGTGATCTCTTAGCTGCACAACAGGGCTGAGCGGACCTGTGAGTCTATTTGCCATTGCTCAGATTAAAAAAAAGAAATAAAATAAAAATCCGCTAAAATGTCATTACAATACTGAACAGTTACAGTTACAAGTATTTGCATGACAGAAGGTAAGATTTCACATACGGAGCGTACCCAAACTGCTGGAGCTCGTTTGGAACAACTAAAGGACAGACGCTGTAAATGGTAACTGCAAGCTGTGTTTTGAGCTGGGGAAATCGCAAGTGTGCTTTAATCTCGTCTGATTGTCATCATCACAAGTGTAACAACTGCAGTGTTGCACCCTAATTGCATTCCCAATTGACCAGTCATACAAGAACCACCTCAAACAAAATTAATTCCTTAGGCTTTTTGGTCACGTGGATAACACACAAGATTTTCAGCAACTGAAATGAAAAAACTGATTAAAATTTGATCCTGCTACAATGTCTGCATTAACCAAACATCTTCTAACCTCCCAAGGAGCTTTAGAAAGATCCCCCTTTCATTCCCATTTGGCATACTTTAAGAGTTTGTATAAATTCATTTCAAACAGACTGCCTCAAATGGTATAGTTTTTCCAGGGTTCGGGATGGTATGTTAGCAATGCTTCAAGGGTACCTCTGCTACAGAATACAGATTTTAGGAGCTAAAATAAGAATGACAGCCCATGCCCTAATGGCAGATGCCACGTGCCTAGAAGAGCTCATACCTGCTCTGACCGTCAGAAAAGGGAAGGAAATTCAGAGGAAGTACTGAGGAGAAAGAGGCCAACAGATTATACAAGGAGTCATAATTTGATTGTACTGAAGGAAGCAATGAAGGGCAAGGAAGATTTATACTTATAAGAAGAGTACTGTAATTCCAATAACCTTTTCCACTCTTGCATAAATTGAGCCCCCAGGCATTTGATAAAAGGCATGCACATTCCTCTTTTTTTTTTTTTTGAGCAGCTGGAGTGCTCCTACTTCATACTATTTTTTTAACAGTTCTTGCATAAAGCTAGTAAAAATATAGAATCACAGAATGGTAGGGGGTGGAAGGGACCTCCGGAGATCATCTAGTCCAACCCTCCTGCCAGAGCAGGGTCACATTAGAGCAAGTTGCACAGGAATGCGTCCAGGAGGGTTTTGAACGTCTCCAGAGATGGAGACTCCACCACCTCTCTGGGCAGCCTGTTCCAGTGCTCTGCCACCCTCAAAGTAAAGAAGTTCCTCCTCATGTTTAGATGGAACTTCCTATGCTCAAGTTTGTGCCCATTACCTCTTGTCCTGTTGCCAGGCGCCACTGAAAAGAGCCTGGCCCCATCCTCCTGACACCCACCCTTTAAGTATTTCTAAGTGTTGATAAGGTCTCCCCTCAGTCGCCTTGTTTCCAGACTGAAAAGACCCAAATCCCTCAGCCTTTCCTCATAAGAGAGGTGTTCCAGTCCCCTAATCGTCTTGGTAGCCCTTTGCTGCACCCTCTCCAGCAGTTCCCTGCCCTTCTTGAACCGGGGAGCCCAGAACTGGACACAGTACTCCAGGTGCGGCCTCTCCAGGGCAGAGTAGAGGGGTAGGATGACCTCCCTCGACCTGCTTGCCACCCTCTTCTTGATGCACCCCAGGATGCCATTGCATCCAGCATACAGAACTCTGTTTCCAGAAACTCACATCCCATCTCAATGTTAGAACAGCCACGGGCTGTTCTTTAAGCAAAGATTTACCATTTACCAGTTAATGGTCACTATAGGATGAGCCAGTAAGGTTTTCATTCAGTGGATCCTTCTGTGATCACTCCTACCAGATCTGCGGCAAGTGAGTCAGAGCAAGGAAAGGCTGGTTACATAAACAGAAGGTAGGTGGCTTAACAACCTTGATCTTATCACAGACCTGTCAGTGGAGAGAACTGCACGTTACTGCAGATCTTAAAGCACATGTCAATGCACTGGAAAGCAGTCAGATGTTTTCCACACCGTCCGATTTGGGAACGCGTTGCAGAGTTATTTATTGAGCCAGTTCAGATTACACAGAATAACTTCAGAGCCTGCAGTTTCCAGTGTTTCACCTGCCTTGCCTAGCCGAGGCCATGCTTGCTGATGAAGAGTCAGGAGAGGAAAACAGAGAGTAAATCAAGCAATTATATTTAGACCATTCAAACTCCAAGGGAGGTGGGAATTATAAACTTGGGATGCTCCAGGAGCTGAGCCTATACACTTCTGGGAGGGAGGGGAAGAGGAGAAAAAAAAAAAAATGAGGGGAGGGGGTGAGATAAATCTCACCCATTATACTGAAACCTGACTGGAAGCAAAATTATTTTACAAATCTGACATCATTACAGCCCAACACCCAGAGGCTTCCATGTTCCGTTTTGGTACTTGCTCATTCTTCAGCCTGGAGCAAGCTGTCTAAGCATGCCATTCTAGCTTTCCAGGATACATGTTAAAAAAAAAAAAAATTAAAATCTTAAGCAGCCGCGTTTAACCTCTCTCAGATCAGTGCCTGTGCAATTTACAGGAGTAGCAGGTTAGATTGACCTAGCTGTAAATGAGAAAGATACATCACAGCTGGACGTCTTAACTAGTCTGGAAGCCTTTGCCAAGCTTCTCCAGGCTTTTGAAACACAACCTATGATTTTCAACAGCTTTTCTACCTTTTTTTCTCCTAACAGCATAAAAGAAAACAATGTGCCTACTCATCCTGCTACTACATATCGGAGGGGCACCCCTGCTTCCTTGCTCCAACCTGAGAAGCTGTTGTCTCCCTTTCAGCAAAGCTATTTCCAGAGCCTATTTACTGGTTCATTCAAGTCTAGACTTTCTAATTTTGCAGCGTAATCTGTAGTTCAGTCACCCATGAAACTGCTGAACAGCCTGCAATCGTGTGCAAACCCGCGCCATGACTTGCACTGTCTGAGCTCAGGTACAGTCATTAGCAATGGCACGCAGCACTTTAACGGGAGGCTCGTTAAACCTGCCAGGAGCATTTGCCAGAAAAATATGACTCTTCCCCCCCAACCTGCCCTTCCCCCCTAAATAGTTTAATTAATATCATCATCCTAGCTTTGACTCCAGAAAGTGACAAAAGCAGGGCCACCGGGGAGGAGACAGATATGGCAAAGGAAGTGATCAGCTGGAAGGGAAACTATGCTTGTTTTCACCAATTTAACTGGCCCTGCATGGTACGGGGCCACGCTCCAGCTCTATCCTCCAGGCTCGGGCACTGCATGGGACGCAACGACCAGCAGAAAATCTCCCAGGGAAAGAGGAGACAAGATCAGAGGGCGCATCCATCCTGCTGACAAGAGATCACTTGGTCTTCTCTGGAGGGAAGGCGGATGGTTTCTCCCACAGAGGGCTCGGGCAGCAGCACGTGAGAGGAGAGGGGGAACTCCCACCCTCAGCCATGAGAGCTCTTGCATCAGCTCACGATGGCTCGTGAAACCGAGCCCTAAGGAAGGGAAACCACATGGAGAAAGCCGCAGCATCTGGCCTTCTGCACAAACACACAGGAAAAGGCTGCCCCAGGGTCACAGCTGAGGCAATGCCCCAGCGAGACTAAAGTGACCCAGAAGCAACACCCTCCCCACCCTCAAGATAATCAAATTTGCTTTCTCCCATGACTTCCACATTTGCCAAGCGTACTTTGCCCCACATGAGTTGCAACCAGCAAGCAGAGCTATTTGCAGCAAGAGTGGCACACCTTGCCTGCTGTAGGAGACCACAGACACCAGCTGAGGCATTATTCAGGCACAGGTATCCCTGCTCTTGGCTCCCACACCTCTTCCCCTCACTCTCAGCCAAAGCAAACTCCTCACAGGACCAGCCACAGGACTTTCCACCCCAAGCAGTAAACTCAAACCTCCCTGTCTTCAGCTGGGCAGCAGGCTACAGCGCCGTGCATCCAAGCGTGCCAAGCCAGCAGGTGCAGGATGTCCATCCTTCCCCCTTAATGTTCACACAGCAACAAGTACTGGGACAAAAGACACTCTGGAGAAAAAAAAAATACCTTTTCCCCCGCCTTTTCTTAAACAACCTGTCCTCCTCCAGTCCCCAGATCAACACTTTTTTCTACACTTAACTGCCGGGCAGGCCATACATCCCCTTCCAACCATGGCAGCCAGAGTGCTCCTTAGAACCCCTCCACTTTTTCTCTCTCTGGGACATTTTGCCTCCACTCCCAGTGCTCTCCTCCAACAAGGGGTGGCCCATTTCTACAGAAATCTGCTCAGCAAACATAGCAAGGACCTAACCTGCATATCACAGCAAGCAGCTCCAGCTCTGTGCATCAGAGCATGGCATATCAGGAGCCTCCTGGGGAGAGCTTCCCAAGGACCTTGCAGGTGCCTCACCACACAAGAGGTGTACCAGCTGCTCAGGAGCACAGGAACTCATTGAAAGTTGGGTACAGGGCTGGAAAATGCTTCTGGAAGATGGTAGAACCTCCCCCCACCTCCACATCAGCATGAAACAAAGGCCGTTCAAAGCTGTGCACTTTTGTTCAGTGGAAGGATTAGCTGCCTTTCATTCATTCTCCTAGATGAGCAATGACCCACAGCACCTGGGAGGAAAAAGCCCTGGGTCCACTCCTCTGTAGCAAGCACCTTCACCTGCACGAAGCCTGTCTCTTCCTGCAGGTTCCTGAGAAATTTCACCCAAAACACTTTTTCCAACAGAACTACCAGAGCTGCAGGAAAGCTTTTCAGCTTAATAAATCAACATCCAAAAGTGGTTTCTTTAGACAAGTCCCGAACATCTCCAGGCAAGAGGCTATACTTGGAGGCCACAAGATGCTAGCTCATCGCAACACTGAGGAAAGCCCACAGAGGGACGCAGGCGGCTGGGACTCAGTGCTGACCCTCCACAGAAGGCAAGGCTCATCCCCAGGCGCACTCTGCACCTTAGGGCTGACAGGTAGGAAAACAGCATTAGGCTATTAAGAAGAGTGTGGTTTGAATGGTGAGGGCAGCTCAGCCCTGGCAGCTCTGTGTTTTAAAGACAGCACTTCGGTGCTCTTCCCACTCCCAAGCATCCAGGACTGTTATTTACTATTTCCCTTAGGCAGGCCATAAATCCCAGCACAACTAGCAAGCTCAACATAGTGTAAAAGGATCCCTGTGGCAGGCTAATTACTTTTGCAGGCTATGCAAGCCTATACAGTTTGCTTCTGCACAGCAGCTTTGAAAACTTCGGCTAATGACTGCGTCTAGCAGATCAAACTTTCCACTTTTTATTGTTCTGCTCAGGGCAGCCAGCCGGGAATTCAGGGGCAGCAAACCTCCAGGGGAAGAAATCAAGGCCATTAAAAGAAAGGGAAGAGGGGATATGAAACAGAAGATGGCCCCACAAAAGAGTGCAATGGCATGCTACAGATTGTAGCAGAAAGGGAAAGATAGTAAATCTAAATTGAGAGGAAGCCTAACAGATTGAGTACTAAAATCAAACCCAGCAACAACAACAAAACAAAACAAAAAAACCCCAACCCTGTTCCTCCCATTCTTTAAAACTCTAGAGATTAATCCTCTCCCACAACGACAACTATTTTTGTTTGTTTAAATGAAAATATTCGATACAGAAAAACCCACTCCCCTCAGCACCCCAGCCAGAAGGTCAGAGGTACAGGTGCTGCATCTTTCACATTGTCCCACTTCCATAGAAGTGCACTGATGTTCAGGTTGCAGCTAATTTCACTCAGATCTCTCCTAACACCTACAAGCTCTATTCACGTATTGTCTATCCAGACAGCTGCCCATTTGCAATGGACACACGCATGCAGTGGTTATAGCAAACACTTGAATTACAAGGGGGAAAAAAAAAAAAAATCAGACTCAAATCTTTGCTCTGGATCAAGCAGAGCATAAACTAACCAGTATCTCCCATTTGCTGAATGAAAGCCTTGGCTGGCAAGCTACTGTCTGATCTAAGGTGACACATGCACTCTCTCGCTCTCATCTCAGAAGGTTCATAATGAAACTTTTACTTAGATGGCATTTCCTCACAAAAACCTTTGGTTGCAATGACTTGCTTAAAAGTAAAAAAACCCAACATGCTGCATTGGGCAGTGAAAAATCTCAACAAGCCTAATTTCCAGCTGAATGTCATACTGGTAATGGCTGAAGCCCACTGCCACAGGAACCACACAGGTTAAAACATTTCCCAATAAAAGTGTAATCTCTTCAGTGGTAGATTTGGTTTTTAGTGAAAAATTCTCAATACAGATTGCATAACCAAAGGCAAGAGAAGAAAAAAACATATATCTTGGGTACCATATCAGCTATAATAAAGAAATGCAATACAGAACAAACTTTTTTATATTCTAGTCTGGCTCTTTTCCCTTTGGTGCACACCAAAATCAAAACAAATACTGTGAAACTTAATACTACAAAGCACTCCATGCAGAGTAAGGATATTGTGCAAAATCTTGATGGGTTAGATATCATCTACAACAGGAAGTAAATAAAAATTTATGAAGATCTGCACAGCAACTTCCAGGACATAGTTAGATAATACTTTTCCAGAGTCAGAATAAAAAGAGAGAAATTTTGTGTTTTCCTTGGTTGGTGCAGGACTACCTATTAATTACAAACAGCCGAGGAAGCACAAGCAGATGGAGCGCTCTGGAGCATATCCAAGGGGTACAAATTAGGCTGGTGGCATCCCTCATGTACTCTCCAAAGGCAAGGCCTCAGAAAGGAGTTTTGAAATGTTTTGGCTACAAGTTTACCAGTCACCCAAGATATGAGCATGTAGACATTTGTTACAAACTTTCGCCTAAATTTCTCTCAGTTGGTTTTTTTTTTTCCTCCCATGAAAAAGACAAAAATCACAAAACCCAACAAAACAGTTACTGATAACAGGACGTCAGGGTCTTCTCACATATTTTTGTTATACTTCACAATCCTGACTCAGGAACATGGGATCTCTTGCTGTAAGTAACAGAGGAATTTCTGAAAAAGTGCCGAAATACATACCGCTAGAGACAGTAAGACTGGGGAGTGTCCTACTGAGCTCGATACTGCAAGGTGAAATGCACTCGCATTACACACTATGGCCACAACACAGATGACTTCTAGGTTTAAATAACAACAAGCAAACCCAAAACACTTTACAACTCTTTTAAAATGAGCTCTCAAACAGCTTCACAGACTGCTCTGTAGCAACCTAAAGAGACAGCTGCAAAATCCCTACCTCCTTAATAAAATTCAGGCTAAAGCTTTTTCAGACCCTACGGTTCTAGTTTGACCCGTTTGGATTTAAGCAGGAAGCCAGAGAACAGGAAACCACGCACTCAATAAAGACACAGTTGAATGGGTGATGAAGGCATACTCACGTAGTGCGTACAGGGAGAGGACTATTCCAGCCAGGCAAAACCCCTCAAAAAACCTGAGTGTACTGAACATGGTCACATTCACTGAGAGTGCCACAGTCAGTCCAAATATCAAAATGAATATGACAGAGAAGAGCAGTACAGGCCGTCGACCAACCCTAAAAATAAGGAAACAGGGAGAAACACTGTTAAAAGCCAGAAGGGACATAATGCTAGATGGACATAACACCTAGCAAAGAGGTGAAAAAATCATGCAATCTATTGTAAATATTACCATCCATTTTTAATGTTTGTTTCATTCTTCTGAGTTTTTTTTCCTGCGTGCTAAACCCCAGATTCCTCCATCAGCTTTGCATTGTCAAGTTCATTTCCGATGGGATTAAGCAAGGGCAGCACATAATACATTACCACTTGATTTAAACTTCAGTCTCAAAACACTGAAGGTGAAAAAGGAAGCATCTAGGAACTACAGCAAGGCCATAAACAAATACCTTGGAGATGAAAAACACCTTCTCGGAGTTTTCTGTAGTAGCACAGTAGAGTATATGGTATTACTTGTTATATATAGTATGGTATATTATTATTTCTCCACAGCATACAGCCACAGAGCTTACTGCAGAGCTCCCTTCTTCCCAACAGACGTGTGCTTCTCAGCCAAATATCTGCAAGAGGAGCAGGCTCAAAAACCTATTTTCCTTGGCCTCGTTGTTGAGGGCAAGCCTAACAGACACAGACCAAGCATTAAGCAGGGCTTGCATCACTTCCCTGAGCCTTACAGAGCTGATAGTAACGCTCGCAGGAGAACGGTGAACTTCCAGACCCCTCCACCTCACATCCTCACAGCTGAGATCCGCAAAACCAGCCCAACTGGAGAACTAGGAAGAAACAATTGTTTGTGTCTGGGAGGAGGTGCTGCTGATGCCTCTTAGCAGAGGGCTTATTTGGCCTCAAGTTGGCTTTCACAGGCCCAGGAGGGTCTTGGATTTCCTGATTCTTCATTAGCAGCAACAATTCATTTGCATAAGTTGCATAATGTTAGAAGAAATTCTATGTCCTAATGATGGATAACCTCGAGTAAAGAGAGTGGGAGGGGGAGTCGCCAAAAACGATTACTGGCAATGTGGGTGTGAGGAATCGCAGTCGTCCTTTGCAGGCAGGCTTTGCAGCTGCAACCTGCAGTTGCACATGCTGGTGCAGCGCTGACGAGGAGGAAGAGCTCCGCTGCCACTGAACATGGGGGCGCTTGTGCAGAGTTTGGCTCTTTTATGTCAAAGGAATAGGAGACTTTTACGTCTCTTAGTCAAATGCTTAGTGTTTATAATTTCCCTTCCCCCTCCCCCTCTTCCAGTGCAAGGAGAATGATACAAAGCACCAGGCTATTTTTAAGCAATAATTGGATCATTATGTGGAGATTTCCAAAATTTTTCAACTTGTCAACTCCCACAAATTTTCCAGTGGAACCGAGGATCCCTTTTAGTCAGCTCCATATGCCATTTCCACAAAGAATATATGAACTTGCTTTTCGTAGGCAGCTTTCACAGACCCAAAGCAGCCTGTCAGCTGCAAGCCAGCCATCAGGTTGAATGTCAGCACAATAAAGCGCATTTAAATCTCACAATTTAGTCCAGTTCCACATACTGAAGCATTTCTATTCGATTATTTCAGCAGATTGTTACCAGTAGCTATAAGGTATATTGTATATATGCATTCACAATTAATACCCTGGATTTTGCTTTACTTAAAATAGAACAAGATCAATAAAATACGTGGTAAAGGGCTGAAAGGGAGACATTGTTATAATTTTTGACATTTTTGGGAACCAGAAGAGTGCGCCGATACATGTGTTACTATTCACGCTTTTTCAAAGTCACGCCTAAGAAGCTGATGTCATGGCTTCTCGTGTGAGGACAGGTTTATTATTTCAGCTGTAGCATCACCTGTGGGGCACCTCAAAGATTTCACTTGTTGGCATTAACCGTTAAACGTTTTTAAAACAGGAAGCACTAACGTGCGAACTGAAGACAGCAAGGTCAAAGGAGATGGCTCTTAGCCAACGTACAGACCCAGTCCATGAGAAGATGAGCAGCTTAGGGTGGGAACACAACTTCACCGCCCCAGTGATACGCGATGCACTGGGAACATGCTGGACATGGGGGCAGTTACTGCTGTGTGTACACTTCAGATTTTGTATTTATGGAACACAAAGCACTTGGGCAGGGAGGGGAAGTACCTCATGTGAAACCTTGAATACAAACAACCTACAAACTTTGTATTATCAGCGATCCGCACAGATTTTCACAGCCCTATTTTCATAATAGCCAAGCTGTAATTCACACTAATCAGTATTTGTGGAAGTGTTTTGTAGATGAAAGGCATTATGCAAACACTCAGAATTAGGAACTTAATTCTCATCACAAGCCTGACCTGCCATTCCCTGATGTTGATTTAAAAAGACCTCATGCTTAGCATACATCAGTTCCCTTCTTCCCCTCCTCCCACTCTCTTTACTCAAGGTTATCCACCATTAGGACATAGAATTTCTTCTAACATTATGCAACTTATGCAAATGAATTGTTGCTGCTAATGAAGAATCAGGAAATCCAAGACCCTCCTGGGCCTGTGAAAGCCAACTTGAGGCCAAATAAGCCCTCTGCTAAGAGGCATCAGCAGCACCTCCTCCCAGATACAAAACAAGTCTACTTCCTCATCAAGGTACGCAGCACATTCCTCAGAAATCAAAACTCCAGGGCAGCTATCAGCTGTATATTTGGTGATCCAGCAGCGTTCTGACAGGACGGTGTCTTAGAGTACAAAAAAAAAAAAAAGCACGTTTTATATGTAGACACAGTTATCTGTCTAACATTACATGGAAATGCTTGTGAGAAATTAAACCATACACAATCTCCCTGGTAAAACAGCCCCGGGATGCTATCTGCTGTCATCCAAACTATTCCAGAGAGAGATTTCTGTGCCACAAAAGTCTCAGCCTACACTGCATGCTATTATCTAGATCAAATGCTAAATTCTGCCTGCACAGGCAAATAACCAGGGATACAAGCAACCCCAGGCTTTTGAAGAATCTGCAATCTGCACGGTGTGATATGCAGATGCATCAAAAAGATACTCCTAATATCATCAGAGTTGCACCACAGTGGGGAAGTGAATGGGTTTGAGGACAAGACCTGCTCTTCTCATGCTCCTACGTATCTACCTTGCCACCCTGAGAAGGCTAAGCTTTGCTCTTACTGCTGGTCAAATTGCTCTTCCCACACTATTCTTTGCAAGTTTTGGGACTTGAATGGGCACAAAGGTTCCATAGACCACTAGAGCAGGTGCAGAGCAGGGGCAGTACTGGGCAACGAGAGGCAGGGACCTACTGTCTCGAAGCTACATGAACACCAAGCCTGCCTGCTCCGGAAGGAAACCTTCCACAGAGATCTCAACAGGCTCCGTCCAGAGCAGGCAAAACTGCCAGCAATGCTCTGCCTGTTGAACAAGTAACTTATTCAGGTGTTGGACACAGTCAGTCTTCACAAGGCCGAACATGTTTACAGACCTTCTTCCTATAGACTTTCCACACAGAGCTATCCAAGCATGTGCACCTACTGTGTTTTGAACATAGACCACTCAGTTTACTTAGCAAATGACCTTAAGACACACTATGACTTTGCCACATACAGCTTTGAAAACTTTCTTTCAGAAACAAAAAGCAAAGCCCCAAACCCTAGTGCTACAAAGAAACCAAGGCATCTTCTAATTATCTAAACTGGGCAGTGGTATATAAGTGAAATGAAAACAGATTTTGAAACTTTGTAACGCTTTTATACATTACACTGTTTAATCTCTGCTCTTGCTTGGGACCGACATCCTTTTTTTGTTGTCATTCTCTTTTTACAGGTACAGTCCCCTTTGTATCTGTCTCTCCACACAACCCCCTGCCTTAGTGGAAGCTCAAGTTATGATTAAATAGCTAAGTAAATCCCATTTAAGCTTTCTTTTACCAGCCCCAAATGCTATTGCTAAATGACAAAGACTACCCAGCGAAGGATCCCTGCTGGGTCAGTGACATCAGATGGCAAGGATAGGGACTGAAGAGGAGCACAAGGAGTGGGTTTGCTGGCAGCAAACCTTGTCCTTTCTGGTCACCCACGAAAGGGCAAGGAGCTCACTTGTCCCTCCAGGCACCAAGTTACCCTTTTTCTCCTTTGCACCACAGCTGGAAACCAGATTCTCCTTAAACTCACTAAAAAAAACCCACAAACAAACCAAACCTAATTTTTGTATCAGGGTAATTTTATGCTGCGTTAGCTCAGCTAAGCAGCTTGCAGAGGGGTCCAACAAGTACACGTGGCAGCACGAAGTACACGCTGGGGATAGAAACGGGTGGAAGAGCAGGATGCTCCTTCTTTTGGTGGCAGAGAGCTAATAAATCCGCTTATTGCATTTCTCTCTTGAAGCCAGTGCCTTAGGCAACAAGTTGTTCACTTATTTGTGACTTATTTGTCAATTATAGCAGCATTTCCCTAACTTGGGTATAAGTCTGCTTTCTCCACACTGATTCCTTTTTAGGAAAACTGGGCAAGATCCCTCATTCATTTCCCCACTATACTTTCTATGTGTTGTTAGAGCCCTGTTTCACTTTGGTATTTTAATCAAATTCAACTGTATTTCATCACGCGTGCTCCCTACTTCATTGAAAAGTCATGATTCTGCACTTGCCTAAAAACTTTTGACGACTATTCAAGAATTAAAACGCAATTTTGCTACAAATGTTTTGAGTCAAATTACTGCACAGCTGCAGGGGGCCTTTTCTCTCCCAACTGACTGGTGAGTTGCTGAGGCTTTGTAAGATTTCCCTAATAGGCAACTCTTCTTCTTCCTTTCCTGTTTTAATGAATGGCAAAAGAGTTAACTTGGGGCCATTTGAAGCACCAACGTTGGCAACCGTGCTGGAAGCCACTGAAATGACTGGGACAGCATCGCAGAGCTATTGTTTCAGATGCTGCAAGTTTCCTTTGAAATCACTTAAGTCATGTCTTTAATTTTTACCCCCTCTTTTACACTACGAGACCCTTTCTGAACTCTCGGAATAACTGGCGTATCCAATAATGTTTTCACTACTGCAATTTAAGGAATTGCATTCTATGCTTTTCAATTTAATACCCCAATATTAACAGCACATAAGTCAGCGATTCCTTAACACTACATCAAAATGTTTCCATAACAAGAACTTTAAAAATAGAACAATGGAAAGGTTTGCAAAAACCAGCCTTCTAGGCCCTGAAAGATACTGTGTATGCACAAGGTTGACGTTACACTAGTCTTGTATTCAGTCAAACCAACGCCACTTCCAATTTCTTTTGGCCCTATTTCTTGGTTAAAAAAAAAAAAAAAAAGAAAAACCTAAACCAAAGGCTTCGTTTACACAATTAGAAAATACTTAACTCTGTACTAGCATTACAGCTGTAATAAATTGTGTCATCAGGAAATAACTAAGTCAACTACCAGATAGCTTATTTTCATGTTATTTACCTTGATATAAATTAGTCAGTTCAAGCAATTAACGCACAGTTTTAAACTGTTTATTCATCATACTTCTTTCAGAACCTGAAAGATCATTATGCAAATGTTCTTCATGAATATAAAGTAGAAGAAAATTGAAATAATAATTAATATTTTATTATTTATTTATAGTTACATTAAAAGATTTTTCACTTACCAGTCAGCTATACATCCTGTTATTAAGTGGCCGAAGATTAATCCTACCAGTAGGGAAAATTTAGCAATGTGGACTTTCCAGGCAGAATCACAAACAAGATCCCACTGGAAGAAAAAAAGACAAATAAACTGAAACAAATTAGTTATTCTCAGCTGCGTTTAAACATACTAGTCTTGGTGTAGAGTTTCTTCCAAATCGCAGTCCTAGTGTGAGCGCACGGAAATGGCAGAGGAAAGCTTTGCCCCTCAAGTAAAAAGTCCAGATCCCAAGAAGCGAATTAAAGACTTGTTTACTTCAGTGAGTTTTATCAGGCCTTTAGTTATAAAATGACAATATCCAATGAGTGATAGGTGAAGGAATCACCAAATGGTGAGCTAGCGTCTCACCATAGCAGCCCCAGACATCTACTACCAGAGCCCTGGGAAGCCCACCAGCAGCGAGCACAACAAATTTAGAGCAAGTTCCGCTATTGACCTCCTCAAGGCCACTAGGAAACACGGGAAAAAAGCTACTTTGTCACATATCCCTGATGGTTATTGGCTCCAGGCTCCCCTAGACAAAAGGTCAAGACACTTTTGCTTTCAGAAAAGCATCCCAATTCCCCAGGTGGTGGAAGGGGATGAAGACCAATTAATGGCACAACTCATCAAGACAAGTCCTGGCATAGAGCTGGACAGGGCAGCCAGAGATCCTGGTACAACCATGAGACTCCTTGGGACAACAGCCCCCACAGCGACATTTCACAGCTCAGAGAGGGGCTGAACCTACACACTAAAGCTATTCCTGATACAGAAATGACCCTTTCTGTCCAAATGAAGAGAAAATGGACCATTTCAGGCATGCTGTCATTAGGGCACTGCCTTATTCCCATGAGAAAGATGGGAAAAGCAAGGTTTCTCGTGAGGCTTCCCTAAACTCCAAGACATTTTCCTCTGAGACATTAGACTGAGCCCCAGGAGAGCCAGGCTGCATTCCTGGCTTTAGACCAACATCCTCATTGCCCTCAGACAAGTAACTTAATCTCTCTTATGTGTAAAGTGTGGATAGTACTATTATACCCTTGAATAAATGTAGGAAGATATGTTTGTTCGTGGTTTGTGAAGCGTTCAAATATTGATGGTAATGGGAGCCATGCACATTTCATGAAAAATAAGTACAGCTAACTTTGGAGAGTCAGATAACTCCAGAACTGAAACTTTGCAGAATAAATGGCTGTGTGTAATGCAATAGCAGCAGCTCTCCTGACACCAATAACTGCAGTTTCATGGCCAAAAATGCAAAGTGAAAGTATGCAATTTGTTTCTAAAAGTTAGAAGTAACTTCAAAAGAAAGCTTCCCTTAAAAATTTAATTAGGTGTGCTGCACTTGTGAGCATTATCATGACACATAGCCCTTCCACAAATAAAGCTAGCTCTGAGTCAGCCCTCTAGTTCAACATCACAGGAGACACCCTCCCTACAATATACCATTTACCCAAGAAGTAGAGCACTTTGGTGGCCACAAGAAACATGCCAGCTTTCAGGCTCAGGCTTTTTGCTTTAGTTAAATGTATTTTTGAGTTCCTCACCGCACTGACTCGTAGAAGTTGGGACATATGTGTCTGGTCCTCCAACCTGCAGATTGAAGGCACTAAGGAACCAAAAGCAAGTAGTATGAGCAAGCATTTTTTCCACCAAATAGCTATGAATTGTTTGCAGCAAACAGCTCAGCAAGGCAGTGAGAACTGTTCTCCAAAGATGTTGACTTTTTAGAAGTATTTAGAGCAAGTGGGAGAAATGCAATTCCTAATATTTGCAATTATGGAACCAATCTCCAGTTTGCGAAGAAAAATATCTGCCCAGAGAAGCCGCAAACAAAAAATTTGGGAGATAGATCTGAGCTCCAGGCAGGCTTTCAAATGCTTCAGGTTTATTTTCACAATCCAGAAGGTATATACGCTGCTTAAAACTGGGAAATCATTTATTGTTTGTAGAGAAGAAATTAAGTTTATTAAAAATAGTCATATTTATACAAGAACACTTTTTAAAGGCAATCTCCACAAGTTGTTAATTTTTAATTTTATTGCTGTCAGAGGAACAGTAATGTCATCCAAGTGCAAAAAGAAAAAGCAGATATCCTGGTGCTTTTTAATTTTAACAGCTTAGCATTGCTAGTCAAAGGTAGCTGTCCCTTGCATGAGCCCCAGGCAGAGAATGTGCAGTACCAGATTACACGTAGGTAAAGGTTCATGGTTGGAACAGCCAAAAAATCTCATGAAGGGCTGTTGTGAAATTTCAGGCCAGGACAACAGATGTCAAACCACTTCGGCATACTGGCACACAGAGTAAGAGTTTAAAAGCAGAAAAAAAGTCAATCTATCAGCACGTCCTTCAACGCTGCCTAAAATGCACCCACTCCTTTTGATAACTTATCTGCAAGTCATCATTTGTTTGTTTGTTTTTAAGGCTATTGCCCAACTCTCCAGCTGCTCCGAAAATAAAAACATGTATTTCCTTGCAAACCCTGCAACTGGCCCTTTCCTGCCTTTGATTAAGCACCCGCTCTGCAGCCCAGCATAAATCAGAGCTGATGCCCCAAGCCCACAAGGGCAGCCTAAGGGGGGTGCCGATGGGCGCAGGCAGCCCCTGAACTTTCTCAAATCTCTTGCTCTCCAAAAACCGTCAGAATTCATAAATAGGGAAATGGTGAAATATTTCATCAGTTGCTTTAGCACAAACTTCCAGAGAATCTGCCACAACCCCAAATTACGCGCTCAGTACTAAGAGCACAAGCATATCCCGGTTTCTCCTCCGGCAGCTGTCATAAACCAGAGAGAGGTCACCATGAAGCATTTATCCAAAATAAATGGCAGGACAGTGGTGGGTGCCACCAGGGTGTTTGACACACAGAGAGACAGAAGAATAAGGAGAGGGCACAAAAGAAAAATGGATGCTGCAGTCAAAAGCAGACTCAGGTAAAGATGACATTAGTAGGGCAACATACATTTTTAATAGCTAGCGTATCATCCCCACCCATCTTAACACAGCAGCAGAGCGAACCAGCAAGGCTTTGTCATGCTGAAAGTGCAGGAATTCTGCCAGAGACCTGGATTCCCTCTTCCCTTCCCCATGGAAAAGCCAAAGGCAGAGGACTGCAGCCTCAGCTTTGCAGATCCAGAAATAAAGCAGGAACCATTATATGGCATCATCCCTGCCCCTCCCCTTACGTGCACCTGGGCTCAGCAGAGCAGAGCGCATTCGACACATGCCCACACGGCGCAGCTCTGCCCAGAGCCGTGGCAGGTCCTGCTGTAAGCACCGGTAGCTTCATGCCACAAACATGACATCCACGTTTGCTCCACAGAGCAGGGAGTGACAGGTTTCCATGTCCCTGCAGAGCAAGACGCTGGGCTGAGCAGCGCTAATGAGAGTTCAAGTGGCACTCCAAGTAAATCTGCACTGGGAGATTGTTTTGGCTGAAGACTAGACAGTAATCCTCTGCCGCCTCTTACAAAAGGTAGATTAATCTGTTGAGACCATAAAAGCCTGTAACTGCTCTGGCTGAATCCCCTGGTGTCCCACTTGGGAGTTAACAGCACCCAGCCTGAAGGAAGAGTGCCGCTAAATTTACAGTGCTCCCTGGGATTTCTCTTTGTGTCCCTGGGTTTCGTCTGTCTTTCTGTCCTCCATCCATCCTCCTAATGCAAGAAATCTGATAAAATGACTTGCTAAGCCAATAGGACTGTATTGTTATGCTGAAACAAAAATAACCATATATAAAATATGCTGGTGGAAAGGGAACATTTAAAAAACAAGCTTTTTTCCCACAGCAGTCCAGCAATGTAGAAAATTTACCACCTATGCACATGTGCAATATATTGCAAATGTTTTTTTCGTGTTGTGACAGCATTTTTTTGTCAAAGCTTAAGGAGTCCCACCTTCAGGATCCTAATGTTTAATTGATATCAGTGAGTCACCACCTGTGCTGTGAGTCACTATGCTTCACCTCAAGATGGAGGACTATTTGAAACACGAGATGCTCGGGAAGACATCTGGCAAAAGCGCCCCAAAAGTAACTATCCTGTAACGTCTTTACGAGGGGTGAACATCTGGACAGGACTCATGCAGTGAATCACTATTTGCACTGAAGTTACAACAGTCACAAATGTAAAGTCTGCTGCATGTTTATTACTACAAACACAAGCTGTCTCAATTAAGGGCTCCTGCCTCAAAAGCACTTGTCCTCCAGAGGCCATAATGCTGTCTGTAGTGTCTAAGCACACTGAACACCCACTGCAAAAAGGTCATAATAAGATGCCTACCAAGGATTTGGTTTGTTCTGCCTTCACCCTGACTGCACGGAAAAGCGCAAGGCAGGCCCTTCTTTCCTCAAAAGAGCAAAGAGACAGGATGAGAGATGCTCTGGTCCAACATATGCCCAGAGCCTGGCACAAAGAGCTCACCAGAGGGGACCTGGACACACATCCCCTCTCCCCAGCACCGTCTGTTTCCAATGACCGCTGCTGAAAGAAAGCGGACCCTTCCCCAAAGTGTCTGCAGGCAGATCATGGCCCTGCTCCAACTGCTCTCTGCATCGGTTTCAGCACAGGGAGACCAGAGGGTCACTGCCTTGGAGGACCCTAAACCAGGCATGAAGCTGCATCCTGGGTGCTTCCCTGGCCAGGCAGCACCCGGCTGCTGTGCTGGGCTTTGCAGACTGTCCTCTGGAGCATAACAAACATGCCCCAGGCACCGCACACAGCTTCTCGGCCCCCAGGGAAAGTGTCCTGCTTTGAGAGCCGCAGCCTCTAAATATCACTTATGCTACAGCTTATCGCAGCAGCCCCACATCCCTCCTGGGGAAAAGCCACAAGCTCCCCTGCACACCAGATGGCGATTTTAAGATCAGTAAATGAAAACAAAAATCCGCCATTTGTCACTGAGGTCTGTGTACATTTGGTCTCTTCTTTCTGTGTTCCTCTCCTTCCTGCTTCATCTTTTTATAACCAAACCTTGTCAATTTTCCCTGCACAGCACTAGAATCCATCTTCTATATAAATACCACGTTGAGGGAGAGTTTAAATTTATGATGCCTTCAGATTCTCTTAGAGTGTCTTTTTTTTTTTTTAAAAAAAAAGTGAACCACAAAGCTGTTTTTAAGAAGGATAAAGTAATTAAAAAAATAAAGTTATGCTTTTCATACAATATATGTAACAAAAAGCAAAACAGTCTCCAGGTACTTATTGCTGGAGGAAGAGCTCCAAGTCATCAGACAAAGGACTACAAAAAAACCCACCAAACAATAGAAAAGCAAAAAAGTCAGTACTTCCACCCTAATATACCTACCCCTAATGCCTTTTCCCAGTCCTAAACTATCCGAGCACTACTCATAGTTACTGACACAGGAGACCACTGTACCAAGATTTCCCTCCAGGCTACTACAGGACAACGCTTCTGTCCTCCCCTTCTCAACCCCCCAGCCAAAGATGACCCTCTGGCTGCATTTTTAATGTTAAAGAAAGCATATGAGTTCCAGAAAAATGGCACGATGCTCAACCTTACATAAAATAACCTTGCACTTAAACCACAGTAAAGAGGCCACAGGAGAAGCCTCCCAGAGGGACGTGCCAGCCCAAATACAACACTTAAAGTTGGGGTGGTTTTACCACCACGTGACCAAGCTGCTCAGGTGTCCCTGTATCTCCTCCTCAGCCATGGCAACAACAGAGCATTTAAACTATTTAACCTTCAGGGTTCAGGGTAGGGATGCCTTTCCTTTGAGATCACAGCTGGGCAAAGCACTCCCTGATCTGTATTTTAAGTGTCAATAAAGTGTTATTGAGAACACCTGACATTTTTTGACCACCAATACAGCCAGTTGGGTGGAAGTATCTAGAAGGTCACATTTCAAAATGGGGGTATTAAGAAGAGTAAAAAAATAAACGAAATAAGCCTGGAAGGCTTGAGAAGAAGGTATAAAAAGGAATGATCCCCTCTTTCTTTGACCGGCCACATTCAGAACCAAACATCTCCAAACTACATCTCTCCTTACATTCTTAACAGACACAGCTGGACTTACCTGGAAAACAGAAGAGTCATTAAAAAAACCACCACAACAAAAACCCCCACACAAGAAAAACAACAAAACAGCTACTGAGAGGTTTTGTTGTGTGTTTTCTTTGAACAGCAACTCAAAGAAGCCTCCCCACCTACGCTGGAATGCCTCAACCCACCACACAGTCAACACCTGACTCCTGAGCTACTTCCTCTCGGTATGATGCTGGACCTCCAAGTGCTGAGCACATCTAACTTTCTTTAGCTGTATCATAAGTGGATGCTTTTGCTGAAAATCTTTGACCAGTGCCCGAGTGCCTAGGACCTCTTAAAGATAAATCTGTCTAATAAACAAATTTTTACTGAGCAAGTACACACTGGTATTTTGAGAGGCTTATAACCATCCCAGTTCGCGAGAACTTTTACTCAGGTAGCAAAAGAGGTACTGGTGGTACTGGAGTATCACCTCTTGCTCAACATCTGCCTCCGTCCTGTTCCCGACAAATCTGGGGTCCCTATTCCTGTACACTGGAGCTTGCTAACTCAACAGATGTGAGGATTTGGTCTGTTCAGCTTCTTGTCCGATTAATTTTTCTTACAGTGGGAACAACATTTTCTGCACCTTTCGTTCTTGGAAGCCTGTAAACCATTTCTGACTACAGTAGACAGCTGGCCAGAAAAGCTGCAGCCCAGGAAAATCACTCCTGAATGGTGAACACAAGGTCATACACAAAGAAATTGTCAGGTTGCTTTAACTACAGACATGACTGCCTGGGCAACGTACCATTTGAAAAATAAAGTAAAGAAACTACTTTTGACCACTACCACAAAGCCAAAGGTTTGGGTACATGGGGAGGGAGGGGAGTGGGGAGAGAGAAAGAGGAGAGGGCGCGTGAGCCAGAGGACACATGCTTAGCTGTCTTCCAAGAAAGATATAATTAGATCATGCAGCATTGTATGAAAGCAGTTTTATGTACCTATGAAAACAGTTTCCAGCTCCGCAAAACAGTACAGGACTCCACAACCATGGACTTCACAAATTTCCTTAATGGTTTCTGAAGTTTAACATAGTTGAAGTTGCTGAAATACATCCTTCAAAAACCACAGTGTAGGTTATGCATGACTTAACTGTGAAATTTCCACACTAATTTTTGAAGTGTATCTTTTTTAAGTCCGGTATTTCAGCCTCAAAAATAAAGCACACAGGCTCAGTGCCCTGCTGCCACACATCACTGTGTGAACACCGCTACGTGAAACTGCACTTCCTCCTGGTTCGCAAACTTTCAACCCCATTGTGAAGATGGGACACAAGGCACAGGTTGTGTCAAGCTCCTTACAATCAGAGAGGTAGAGATACACTGCCCCCTGTGTTGATTACCTCAGGGTAAACAGGCTGCCCCCACTATGCCCTATGGGGACACACTGTCCCACTCTCACCCAGTGTATGCGTGGCCCTGGTTTCCCCCCAGCAGCAGAAAGGCGATGCATTACTGTAGCATCTCCCGCCTGCACCCACCGAAGCAGCATCAGGCTGCCAGCCGAGCTCCACCATGCACATCTGCCTGCCCAGCGTCATATCTAAAGCCTTTCAGTCATGGCTCACCCGTAAGAGCCATCTCCCCAGCGCGGCGAGACAACTCAAGCAACACTGCAGTCACAAAACAAGCCCAAAACTTCAAATAAGCAAAAGGACAGAAAATGAATCCATTTCAGAGCCAGTGAACTAACCTGGAAAAGACTTTAAATTGAATGCTCTGCACTAAAGTATTCCTTAGTCTATGCCATAAGCAAAAGAGACCCTCCAAGCTATCCACCGAGCACATCAGCAGAGTCCCAAGAAAACGAGATGCCACCTGAAACACCACAAAACTGAAAAAGTTTCATCTATCCTTCTACTTCACACTTTAATCAGGAGCAATTAGCTCTTCTGTTCCCAAACTTGCACTCATCACAGATCTGTTTCTTTTCCCCACTGGGAGAGGGAAGAAGGAAGTTTGCTAAGTAAATAATCATCACTAATACGCTAACAATTAAAATATGATTTGTTAATCATATGGCAGTCTTCTGAATACTCAACATGATTAAATCAATTTCAGTAGCATCCATATACCACCCACTTCTCCATCACTACTACTTTTATTTTCAGTAGCAGGAGTTCCCTTTATTCTGAGACTTTTTGATCTTCTCCAGCCTTTGCCCTCCCCAGATTAGTCAACTAACTGGTTTCTCAGCTGATGCAATCTGCTCCACTTTTTCCAACTCCGTAACGTCATCTAACATCAAAGACTTGGGAGATACAAAATCTTGGTTGCAGCTTTCATGAACACCATACTCGTAACTTTCCAAATAAAGGGATCAGGATATTTCTATCTCTGTTTTACACCTCTGTGCTGTAATTAAGTATCTTTTCTGCACGTATTCTGACATCATTAGGAGCCAGTGTCCCAAAATTGACTAACTTTTTAACCTATTCTTTGTTTTAAGACCCTGTTTGCCTCCCTCTGGCTGTATGAAAAGATCAGGAGCAACAGTACTTATCACTAGGACTGAGACACACACAGAAAAGTGGTTTTTGAGTGCCACCCCTCAGTTTTCAGCTGACAACCACCTTTATTCTGATCAAGGTACGTGCTGCTGGGACTGGCTTTGTGACCAAACTAAATAAAAAGCTAAACTAGTGTTCAAATTGGTATTTAGAACAAGTCTAGGGCACTGTAAATAGAAGCCATAGGTAAAAAAAAACACCCAACATTTTGGTTAAATATTAACATTTGCTATCATCTGATTATCAAAAACAAATTAACACCTTGAGGACTGGCATTTTTCAAGTTGCCAAAGCCACATGTATGTAAAATGTACTGTATGTACGCAGCCTTGAGAGGGCTGACATGGCAAAATCTAATTTCCTCTCTTATTGGGTCTTTTTAAGGATTGGGGGAAAAAACTTGAAAATGTCAAGCATGGCATAAAAACTCTGAAGCAGAGAAGGGGGAAGGAGACAAGGGGAGGAAGCCATTTCTCATGAGAAATACTTGCTCAAAGTCACCGTAGATGAAAAGATCAGACACCTTAATTTTGACATGCAATTATTGCTGCCGTGACCCTGCCCTCTCATCATTTGAGGACTACAGCTACTATAATTCAGGCAAGAAGAAAGGAGAGGGAGAGGGGAAAAAAGAGGGTCTGGTATTAATTCAAACTTAAATAAATATTAAGGAGAAGGAAGAAAGGAGAAAAATATTCCACTTGTTCTACAAATCAAAATATGAAACTGGTCTGTCGAGCTTCTATTGTTCATGCAGACAATGCTTTACATAGCCCTGGGAGACAGAGCAGGGGAAAAGGTCTTACGGCTTAATTTACATTTCCTACCCTTAATAATATTTGTAAAGTAGACATTGTGACATTGTCTACACACTCGTGGACTTTGGTCTGGAGGCCAGGAGGAGACCAGGCAGCTCCAGAGCGCTGCAAAGTAACAGGGAGATGGTACTTGAGCCAAAACGAATTCCTCCATAGCTGTCTGGAGCCGAAAACCTTTTCCAGGGAACCAGACTACCCTGCTCTGAAAACAGCACACAAGGGTAACTATAAATCACACTCTTCTGGACAAGACGAACGTGCTGCTTCCCTGCATCACACAAGTAGCATTCCTGATTCTCCTGACTTTGCTACTTGTAGATCTAAACAGGCATCCCAGAAACAAGTCTCAGTGTATATGCATTTATTTAGTCTTCTGTTCTTGTGCTTGAGTAGGACAACCAGCTTTTGAGGCTCTCCCAGATAAAAAGAAAAAATAAAAATCCTAACAAAGCCCTGTACTACATATTGAATTTTCCTCCTGGAGAGGAGATAAGAGGAAAAAAAAAAAAGAAAAAGAAGAAAAAATGTCTTCTCCACAGGAGTGGGCCCCACCCAGCCCATTGCCCATCACCCCCTGAGCACATTTGCCCTCGCGCATCATCAGCTTGCAGGGCAGGCAGGAGTTTTTGTCCCAAACACACCAGTTGCACCAGAGGGCCTCATCACAGCCAGCCGCTGGATCCACCTCCCGCTATGTGGGAACAGGCACAGACCTACTGCGTGTTCCCAGCAGGTATGACGTGGGCTGGATCAGTGGGAGCTGCTCAACACACACGTTAACCATCGCTGACTGACGATGGTTAAAACCGCCTATGGGTCGGTGGCACAGCAGGCTGCGCAGCGCCCACACTGGCCATGGGGGTTATCAGGTGCTGACACTGGTTTTGCCTGGATACCTCTGCAACACACCCCAATGACACCTTCTGGAAGGGGCTTGAAGCTCCTTTCTCCCTCCTTCAGGTCCTTCCTGCCCCCTCGCCTTTAAAAGGTCACCTGCTGTCAAAAGTCAGCTGGAAAAAAATATAAAAATAAATTATATTATGAGAGTTGAGCACATATTTCAGAATTGAGGTGACCAGAGCCCAAGAGAAGCCACTCTGAGGGAATTCAGTGCAAGAATTGAACGCTCAGCACTGCTGCAAAGCTGCAGCATGTTCCTATGACAGGGTTCTCAGATCTTCTACACATCACCTACAGCAAAACCTGTCTTTTCTTCTACAGCAATATCTCAGCCTAATTAATTCCACAGTTACTCATGGGTAACCCAGCACCAGCCAGGCTGGCCTGCAGAGGAACGGAAGGAGGAACAGGTATGAAAGGGAGTGAGTGAGAACAACTGTCCCAGGCAGGGATGCCAGGTAGCACGGAGGGGAAACCAGGCAGAAACAAACAGGCTGACAGGGAAAACAAAGGACAAGGTACACAAAAGCACTGGATCCCTTTCAGCATTTTCTAAATTTAGCAGCTCACTAGAATTCATTTGGAAAGCTTTCATTTAAGACGTTGCACCATTCGTATGGCCAAAAGATTTTAAGTTAAGGAAAACCATGAGTCTCGAGCTATTCCAGGTGTTATTTCATTAAAAAATGAACACCTTCAAGTTCAGCTTGCCTGTAATCCTCATCTCAGCGTTACCCACCATCAGAACTGGCTCGAAATTAGATGCTTTCCTAGATGCCAGTTCCTCCTCTTTTGTCAAACTCTTTAAGAAAAACATGAGGTCATCTTTTATAATCGCACTCTTGGAGCCAGAGTAAGAAGAGGTAAAACTGTTAGGGCACTTCAGAAATTTCATTTTAGACTACCTGAACAGCTGGTAGATATACACCATAGCCTGCAACTTCTGCCACGGTATGGGCAGGGTCAGTACATTTAAACAAAATGACTGAGATACAGGATGTATTAGGGAGTGGAAACAAAAACAAACAAAACCCCAACCATTTCAAACATCACGTCCATCCAGGGGAAAAAAAAAAAAGAAAAAAAAAAAGGAGCAGTTGTTTCACATAAACACAGAAAAAGAGGAATATGAAAGACTCAATAACAGGTCTTGGAAAGCTGAGAATGACTCCAAGATATTTCAATACAGAATTATCTTCCTGAAGGATCATTGTCAGTTCTACCAATGCTAAGAACTACATATGATAGGCTGAAATCAGATTCCTGTATCTGAGATGCTTTATGTTAAGGATGATTATAAACATTAACTCTATGCACGTTCCCTCTAACGAAAAAAAAGTACATACCAGATAGAAAACCTAAGACTACCTGAGTTCTGACGTCAGTATTGGTCTAGAAAACAGAGACTGGGTTAAGACCAATTGCTTCAAAATTTTTTGACCCATACATCAAACACACACACACACACACACACCCAATAAATAAAAACAGTATCTAGACTCACTAAACAAGTATTTGTAGTCTGGTGATATCATACTTGGTTATCTCAAGCATCAGGTAATTTGCTGCTTGCAGACAGGTGGAGGACAGTTCTTCACCTCCGGGAAACTGTGGGTACTGTTCCCAAAACAGCCATCCCCTTCCCTCACTCCGCTCGGCCAGAAACTCACCCTGTTTTTTTAGGGTGTTGTTGGCCAGCGCCCCCATGACCAGGAGGCTCCATCACCACATTCAGTGTGTCGGGGCAGGACCCAGAGCGGCTCCAGCAGGACAGGCCACCAGCTCTCCTTGCTCCCTCTTTAACAAGCAGGTTTCTGAGGCCTGCAAGCCCTCAGGCTGGTAACCGCTAACTCTTTATCAGCTAACTCACAGAGGGAAGAGGGGGAAAAAAAAAACCAAACAACAAACCAGTTTGGGATCTCTCCCATAGCTGAGGAAGCCATGAAAAAAAAAATAGCAGTGGAAGTTTACTGTGATCTGGTCTGACTCACAGGGACTTGTTGACCCCTTCAGCACCCGTTAGGAGCAGAGAGTAATTTCAAAGCCTCGTCTGAAAGCAATTTAGAACAGTCTTTCTGCCCATTGCAAGGACCTGCCTTGCAGGTCCCTATGCTCCCTTCAATCCATACAATGGCAGTAAGGGCATGGGTGATGTACTAGCTTCGATCTCGCCACTTCTGACCCAGCTACTGCACTGGGTACAATAACTTGAGGCTTTCATTAATTTGGGACTACACAGAAGCCAGTCAGCCACGAGCCAACACTGACAAGACCGATCCTGACAGTGGCAGGAAAAAAAGAGGAGCATCAGCATTTCCAAAGGCTCTTTGCAGAGACCAGCCAACTGGAGGATATGCAGAAACGAGCAAGAGACTTCCTCACATTTGTGCCTGGAAAGGGTGGTACAGCTCTTATTTTGGAAAGGACCTCGTCAGGGCAATCCCCTTCAAATTAATTAACAACCATGCTCTGAAAGTCCACTTGAAATGCACACCTATCCCATAACCCAAGAAATATCACCCTATAAGCAGTGCCAAATTTGTCATCACTGTTATCCCACACAGATCTGTTTGTTTGTTTAGCATTTTTGGCTACTTGCAGGTGCCTGCAGTAATCCCATGAGACAATACCACAGTCTAGGGCACATGACACCACACAGAGCCATTTTACTTCATTAACCTAGCAGAAAACCCAGGGAAAAAAGGAAATAACAATAAAATAAAATGTATTTAAAGAGAAAGCTTTGTACCAGGTCAGCAAACTGAAGACGTGTCCAGAAAAGTAAAAGCAAGGGAAAGAAAGGCTGGTAGGGCACAGACATTCCCCTTTGCAGGGGCAAAGAGCATCACATCCCAGCCTGAACTGATCCAGGTTCACACCAAGTCAGCACTGCTCAGTGCTTGCTGCATGGCAGTGCTGCCCCTGGACCATTTGGCTCTCCTGAATTAAGCATCACTTCTTTTGGAGGGGACAATTTGCTAGAAGCTCAGCCAAATTGGCACGAGAACGATAGAACCAGTGGCAAATAGGTAAAATGATGGAACGTTACTTGGGAAAGAAGATGACTCAACCCAAATCAAGTGGGAAGTTGAGAGCCAAGAGAACAGCACTGCAGCAAAACAAGGCATCTGTAGCAGAAAAGCAGCCACAACAGGAATTCCCCTGTGACTAGACATGAAATATTATTACATAATTGCTGTGGGTGATTAAAACGTGGCCTTTAACTAACCACTTCCCTCTAGGCCACCCCCAAGAGGTGGAACGATCTGGAATGCTGCAGGTGCGCACAGAGGGATGCTGCACCATCGACCGCTACAATTTAATCAAGCCCCAGTCCTTGCCCATGGTCAGCTTTTGGTGTCCATTATATAAATTAGCATTCGGAACAACAAACAACCCCACCACGTAATGCAATCGCACACGATATTAGGTTATCCTAGTAACGGGGAGGGAAAAACAACCACCGTCAGTCCTGTGCCTAAGAGCTTCTGTGAAAACTTCGCCCCAAGATTACAGCTGGCTTTGCAGATGGTCAGAAGATCCAGGCGCTAAAGAAGTTAACGAGAGAGCTAGAAAATTCCCTGCTGAGTACACACCTCAACTTCCTGCTAGGCTTCGCGGCTGCGTATGTTCAGTTGTCATTATGTTACTTTTTGTGTTAATGCTAATATTTTATCTGAAGTTTCACTTTACAGATAGGTAAAATGAGATCTTGGGTCTCCCCATGGCAAAAAAGGGGAGTATTTCTCAGCATTCTTCCTGGGGATGGTGGCGAGATATACAGACCACTTAAAAGACAGATTTTTTTTTTTTAACTAGCCTTCTGCCTAAAGGCTAGTTCAGGGTACATCTCTCTCAAACAATACACATACACTCTGCTTATAGCAGCGTCATAATGGGTGATGTTGTGATAAAGAATAGAATAAAACCCTCAAAGAAGCATTTAACAGTGGAAAAGGCTTACAAGTGAATTGTCCTAAAGGAAGATATTTATGTACAAACCAAGCTAAAGTCCAGGATTTATGCACCAAGTCAGGACATTAGCTCAGATGGGTGATTTAATATGGCCACTGGAATCCCTATGGTTAAATTATGCATCTGACCTCTTTGCTATATGTATTTTAACAGTGTTAAATAATAAGCAGCACGTCCTTTATTACCGTTTCCAGTTCTAATGACTGGCAGCACTATAAAAAGCCCTGTTCCCAGCGACTCATTCGAGGAGGCCAGGGTAATGGCAACACCACTCTTCAAGGAAGGTGCAAGGCCACCTCTGGCTCCAGCAAAGACACAGAAGAGAAGCAGGGCTAAACATAGCACAGAGCAGGGCTGGAAACAGCAAGATCTCCACTCCATCAATCCCAAGCATGACACAACCTGGGAAAAAACGGGCACCGGGGAAAGGCGAGCTGAGAAAGCAGGGACGGAGACAGCATCTGATGAAGGGTACCATCGGGAGAGGGGCTATGGAGACAGTGAAATTTAATGTAGTTTAAGGACAGCTATCTGCTCCTGAGGAACGGGGGACAGTGACGTCTCACGCGCGTGTGCATTACCAAAATGCAGAGCGGGAAATATGCTTCACATTAAACAACCCCAATTGTTTCATCGTTTCTGAAGACAAAGCAGTGATGGAGCATCCAGCAGCTATTAGCTTGGACTGCTGAAGATGAGAACAAGAGGATTTACGGGCTAAACAAAAGTGCATTTTTTATTAATAAACTTTTGGCTCCCTCTGTGATATTTCAATATAACTATAACCCCTGGCTACTACACAGATGAGTGTATATTAGACTAAGATTTAATAAAACTCTATTTAGAAAGATGAGAACATTGCATAATACATTACAGAAACAAATGTATTTTTGAGGGGAGTTAAGGGAGATCTGAACACCCAGTCTTCTGAATTTATCCAGGGCAGCTCTCTCTCACAAAAGGCAGTGGGATGCACGTAAGAGGAGCCAGCAGTTACGAGAATTGCTCCCACAGTATCAGAGCTCCTGGGGGTTTATAAGAAAGGAAGTCCAAATTAACTACACTGATGCTCTGTCTGGGTTGTTCCTCTCTTTCTTTGTTAGGATAAAAACAGACAGCACATCCACCCAGAAAAACCCCAAAGCAAAACCAAAGCACAAACTAAGGAGGAATCCCGACCCCGAGAAAACAACCTAATTATAATTACATGGGATTACAAATCAAAGCGAAAAAGCTGCCAAGTTTTTAGAAGCAAGCATACAACACAAATAAAAAACTCTATGCTGGAAAAACCCATAGTCTCAAAAGATGATTATTATTCTTTCTAATAGAAAACAAGACAGCAGGGACCACAGCTGTTTATTTATCCCTTAAAATTGATCTGCCCTTTACTGCGAGTTCTTCCAAAGAACACTTTTCTATTATTTTTAAAGAAGCATGCAAGATAGCAAATTAACTCTCCCTCAACCTTCTGTGGGCAACTTGATGATGACCTTCAAAAGATTCAAACATTTAAAAAGAATTTTTTTTACAGTTTTCACTAAAAATAGTATTTCAAGATTATTTTTTCCATGCTTAAGTATCAGTGTTAAACACTAAGACATAAGAATAACTCAGTCCCTGGTTATAAACAGAAGAAAATCTGCCTCTCTTAAATGTCAAATTTCATTATGCACTTCTACATGACAAACCATTCAAGTCCACCATGTGCCTGTGTTTTTCTCGTGGAAAGAGTGTAGCTGGGTTGCTATTTTATTTTTTTATCCAGTCTGGGTTCAAGGTTTTAGGGATTTGCTTTACCTGCTTTTTCCCTGTTGCACATGCTTTAAAGGGACACAAAGAGAAACTGAAATGATTTTCAGTGATTAAATACGAACGCGTGCCGGCTGACCAAAGCACAATCATGCTGGTCATCTGATCATTGCTGTGTTTCTTTCTCCCAACTAGATAAGCACAGTTAATACAAAACACTGCTCCCAGGCAGGAAGTAATTTTTGCTGATCTTAGAGGGATATCTTGAGATTAAGGGAACTACTTTCCTGGTGTAAGTTTCATTTTACATTTCCAAGAGCTCCAGTTGCCTGTTTATACCAGTGAGGCCCATCCACAGTGGGCAGGGCTTTTGTGGGGCCGGTACCATAAACAAGCAAAAGCTTTCAGGTGAAAAGGCAAGGTGGTTTTTTGCATGTGCTACTCAGCAAATATGAAGCAAGAGCAGAATGTGGCGCAGCCCTCCTCGCTAGAAATTTTCCTCCTTAGCCGTTATATTAGGAAACACAAACACAAAACGGAGCAGCATGCACTTTCTGCCTCCAGAGTACAACAACTTGTGTGAGACATTTCTTCTTTTACTGCTCTATTGAAACAGTTATCAAGGGAATACGTACAAAAAAAAAGAAGAATTCAACAGAACTTTGTCTCATTTTCCTCCCAACAGTGACCACCTCATCAGCTTCCCCAAAAATCAACCTGGTTTTTGGATTGTACGGCTGCTTTACTATACTTGCACAAAGACAAGCGATATCACGACTGCAGCCTTCTCCACAAGCCTTTCCCCTCACTACCTGGTGACACTGGCCCACGGTGTCTTTCCCACAGACACCTGCGTCCCAAGGCAGCAGGACAGCTGCCAGGATCCCGAAGAAGTGCTTGGAATCCCATTTCGGGACGTAACTTCGCAGCTCAGTGCAGCAACCAGGGCCCAGGTACAAACCCACAGGATGGACACCCGGTGTGACGCCCAGGGAGGGAAAGGAGTACGGGAATGCAGTATTTTACTCCTGGGGGCTGGACAACCCACGGGGCGCCTGACTGACCCGGCCAGATCTGCATCGTGTCCAGCTGCTCCCCTTGGCTTGGGAAGAGCGGGTGCCGAGTGGGGCCGGGGTAGGGCAGAGAGGGTCCATGAGGGCTGGAGGGGGAATGGGGGGCTGAAGGCAGCCGCCTTTCTCACCTTGCTCACGACGTTTTGGACGAGGCCGGCTCTGATACGGTAGTGCCACTCGTGGCAGTCGCACTCGCTGGCGTTGATCCCCGCGGGGGTGGGCAGCCCGGGCGGCGGGAAGATGCTGCCATTGCCGCTGCGGTTGGCGTGGCCCGGCGCCAGCGACCCGCTCCAGTTGCCTTGCCCGTCCGCCTCCCGGCACCAGAAGTCGGGCTGGTCCAGGAGGAAGGAGTCCGAGAACTTGCTGAAGCCGATGAAGAGGGCCGGCACCCAGGTGAGCAGCACCAGGGTCCGCTGGTACCCGCCAACCAGCCCCCCGAGGAAGGGCAGCACCGAGCCGTCGTAGTCGAGGAGCAGCGGGCTGCAGGCGGCGGCGGGCGCCGGCACTGGCACCGCCTGGATCTCGGCCCCGGCGGCGTTTGCGGGGGGCGGCCCCGGGGGGGCGGCGGCGTTGGCGACCCCAACCCCCCCTGCGACGCCCGGCACTGAGCCGTTCTCCTCCGGCAGCGGACGGCCCCCGCCGCCCGCCTCGCGGCGCCGGTCTATCGCCATCCAGCCGCCCNGGGGAGGCACCGAGCGAGACCCTCGCCCCGCTGCCTTCCTCACCCGCACCCTGCGGCCACGAACCGCTGCAGCTGCCGGCGGTGCCCCCCCTCCCCTCGCCTGTGCGTCAAGCTGCACTCATCCCAGCGCTCCCTTCCCCCCTCCGAGAAGCACCGCCGAAAATAAAAGGAAAGATCCAGCCGGATCCGAGCATACAATGGGCCAAAGGAGAGAGAGAGGTGGGAGAAGACGGCGAGAAAAGACAAAA
>VWZL01005755.1:2704471-2810920 GCA_013396915.1 Stercorarius parasiticus
GGGGCGGGGTGTGTGGAGGGGTGGTGGCTGGAGCGGCGACAGACCTGGAAGGAAGAGCCCAAAGTCAAAGGGGGCATTTCTGAGACGCGGAGCTGTGCGAGGAGACGCGCCTGCGTTGCTTCAATCAGCCTGTCAAATAAGTACACCCTTAAAAAAAAAAATAATCATACTGACATTAATTGCAAAATTAATTGTAAAATAGTTCAAATTTCTGAAGGTTATTTTTATGTTAAGCTAAATTTACATGTAAGTGCCTCAGACTATGTTCACCGGGGAGCATAGCCCATGCATTACTGAACCGTGCGGTTATTTTTTCCTTTGGAAGAAAAGAAAGAGAGACAACAGATCAATATATGCTTTGCACACATGAACACGGATAGTGAGCAGAAAATACTTGTGTGCATTAGAAGAGGACTGGCGGCATTAACGAACATAAATGGAAGAGTAAGTTGTTGGTGGATTTTCATTTACTTTATCCGGTGTCTGCAAGCGTGTTATTGTACACCATTAACTCCTTAGATCTTCCTCCCTTTAGCTCCTTTTCTTGCATAGGACAGCAAAAAGGTTTCCCACCTACTGGTGGCTTTGGATCCCTTTTGTAGGGCTTCCCTGGGCCCTGCTCCGAGGGATCCCTAGTACCCCCCCATGGCCCTGCAGCCTCCCCAAGTGACACCTCATCCTCCTGTCTGATTCGGATATTCCTTGCTGAAACGTGAACCTGGTGCTCCCTGCCCAGGGAAGTCTCCTCTTTCTCTTCCTGTGTTTCAGTGCCCTTTTTACATCTGATGGCTGTTGTCATCTCCCCATGGCACGTTTTCTTTATGACAACCAGCTGCAATTTGTCCACCTCTCCTGCTGCCTCCTCGGCCACCGATTGCCCCCCAGCTGTCCTCTGGTGTCCCCTCAGCTGCTGCCTGCCACATGTGCTGAGTGGTGCCCCAGCCTCTGTGTGTGTGGGGGGTTAACCCCGCCTGCAAAAATAACTCCTCTTGTTGCTTCTCAGTCACGTTCTGTGCTTTCCATGCAATTTCTTAGGATTATTTTGAATTTGTATTTCATCCTCCAATGTACTTGCGGTCACTCTCCGATTAATGTCATCTCTGAAGGCTACTAATGAAACATCCCAGGACAGATCCCTTTGGAATTGTATCTGTAATTCAACCGTTTGCCAATAAACCACTGACAACTGTTGTTGCCACAGTTTTGTACCCACTGCACAACTTTTTCACATAAACTGAATTCCCTCATTTACAAACAAGGGTGCAGAGCCCTAACCCAAGGCACAGATGATTGCGGCCCTTGCTCTTTTCATCCATAACAAGGTCTGTTTCTCTGTCACCAAAGGAAATTTGGCCAGCTTGTCCCAATTTCATGTTGAAAAGCTCGTGCTAATAGTTGCTTATCTCATTGTTTCCTCCTATCTGTTTACAAATAATGTGTATATTTGTACTGGGTGCTTTCTGTGGAAAAAAAATGCCTGGCTGGTTTATTTATTTATAAATGCCTTTTTTAAAAATAGGCACCGGTTTTGTCTTTTTCTTGGCCATCTTCACGGAGCTCTCGGAGACAAACACTGGAGTTCCCAACGCTGTTTGAGCTACTTCCTTCGGTATGCTGGTGTGAAGTCCAGCCAGCCTGTTGGTTTGAACACCTCTAAGTTATTTAAGTACTCTTGTAACTGGTTCTGTCCCACTCTAGGCTGAAAGCTCATTCCCTTGTCATTAATGTGTCTTATGTCAACCACCTGATCACAAATGACCTCCTTTAGCCAAGGCTGGTACAAAAATAAAAGGCCTGAGGCACTCTGAGCCTTCTCTGCATCAGTCAATAGCTTTCTCTCTCTGATGAGTAATCCACTTGCTTTTGACTTCCTCTTACCACTGGTGTGCTCACCGAACAATTTCTTGCTACTTGCCATGCTGTTGCTAGTTAGGTTTTATTTGTTATATTGGCTTTTTTTGTGTTTGTCCCCATCTGCTCTTGCTTAGGCCGGTACTTCTGCATTTACCCCATGGAAAACTGATCTACTTTCTCTGTGCTTCCTTTTCATGTCATAAACTCACAATTTAGCCTGATTGGTTGCTTCCTACCCTTCCTAGATTTCTTCTGCGATGGGATTGTTTGGGACAGGTCTTCTAGAAACTCCGAGCTACCAACCACTCGCTCTCTTTTCCCACAAAGGGGAAAAGGCCTCGGCACGGCTTGCGGTTGGCAGGGAGAAATGGAAAGGGGAAGAGGACTTTGGGAACAGAGCTCTCAAGTTGAAGTTTTGAGGAAAGAGACATTTGACTGAAGAAAGCAGAGAATTGAAAACTGGGAAGAGCTGGGAGAGAAAAGAAGAGCCCTTCAAGATGGAAGTAGGTGTATTGTGAAAGAGGAGATCTGTAGAAACAGAATGAAGTCATACAGTAAAACGAAAAGCCCATAATGAGAGGTGACAACCCCTACGCAAGCTGACCAAACATTTTCATCCTAAGTGCCTCTTCTGGGCTGCTCCTGCATCCTGAGGTTTTGTTTGGAACTGAAAAAATTCAAACGTAGCATATTCCTGAGAGTTATGTATTTTTACACAGTAGAAGTTCTCCCGCCCTTGAAACAGCAAACCTCAAGAGACTGTTTCTGAGTACAAGAAGGCTGAGGACAAAAAAAAGAAAAGAAAAGTAAATGCATTTCTAGGAGTTAAGAAATCAATTTTTGATGAAATAAGTACTACTGAAGAAAAACTTCGTGGCAAAACATCTTTCAAATAACAGAAATGCCTTTATATATTCTTGTGAAAAATGGTTTTGGTTTGAATGAGGAAATGAGAAAGCTTTGAAAGGAATATTCCAGCTGCCTGGTGGAGCCTACACACGAGTAAATGCTGAAGTTAAGATTACAGAGGCAAACCTCTCTCCCCTGTGCAAGGCTTCACGAGATGCTGTGTTTTGTGATCAAGCATGGTTTCTCCAACAGTGCCTCTTTGATCTCGGAGAGAAGACATAAGACCTTTGAGGTGCCTCTTTGCTAGGGTACAAAAAGATACCATTAAAAGATAAGTTGCATTCAAGAACAGTATGAATCTATGACTTTTGGTTTATTTTTTCCACATTCACCGAGGAATATATTAAGGAAATTGCATACCGTTATAAGCTGGGTCCTCAACAGTTGTGGGGAGGAGGAGCAGAAAGGATGGCTTCGGTCTCCTCTGCCAGGAGCAGTTTGATCCCAGCCGTAACGCAGAGCAAGCGGCCTCAGGGCTGGGACGACACGGCAGCGGTGGAAACCAGTGAACTTCACCCCATTGTAGAACGAGCATCCTGTCTGTCGGCACCCTGCCACAGCTCAGAGGATTTGAAGCCGGGACCCAGAGAAATATCACCGTGTTTACAGAGAAGAGGAAAAAAAATAAATATAAATCAAGCTGCCTTAGCCTTAGCATTAACATTTCCAGATTCTTGGAAGGCCAGCCAAAGTACTTTGAAGGGCTCTTGGCATAAATTCCTGGTTTATGTGGAATTTGCAACAATCTCATTCCCCATAACAACAACCTTAGCTATATTTTATTGTTTTATGGGACGTATGCTTGGTTGCCTTTTTTGTCTAAAGGAATCCTGTACTGTAGAGGTGAAATTATGACAGTGCAATAAACCAAAGCTACTTGGTACGAAGATCGATTAATAAGATCACCTATTGGAATGCAGACGATTTATATAATGGAGAAAAGCACGATGTCTTCCTAGGTTCACACAATAAATGAAGCTGGAAGGCATCAGGAGGTCTCTAGTCCCACCTCCTCTCAAAGCAGGATCAGCTATGGGGGTCAGATCAGGATGTGCAGGGCTTTATCCAGATGCTGTAGGTGATTTTTCAGCTCAGGAGGGCCAGGGGAGTACTGTGAGAGCTGGATGTGAGGCAAGATGAAAAGAAAGAAAGAGGAATGAGTTGAAAATGGTAAAAGTGTCTAAGCCACTTGGGGAACACGCAGAAAAGCTGCTACTTATTTCAATGTGTTCCCCTCTGATCCTGATTGAACTGAAGACACCTGACTTTCACCATTCTTCCGATGTCAGCAAACATTAGTGAAACTCACTGGCGAAATGTTCTGTCCCCCCCCAACACTGATTCAAATAGAAGATGACAACCTATTACTTGTGTCATTTACTCTGCTAGCAGGGGTCTGTACCTCATACGGGGAGGGATGCAGCAGGGGAAGGGTTCCCATCCCCCATCTGCTAGGGATACGAGCGTGATGGGGAATGTGGGTGGCTTAGTTTATTATCCTAAAACCAGAGAAAATTGCTTGTACTCTAATTACTGGAAAACATCATAGATGTTGCAAAGTCAAGCAATCTGACTTCGGTAAATGCTGTAACTAGGATTGCTTAGGCAACATTAATTTGTGCCCCAAATCTTGTGCACGTATGTTCTGATGCAACCTTAAATTAACAGTGCATTATGATGCAACCTATAATTACAAGATTATGTACAATTTTTCTTGCAGATCTCCTGTCTTATTCAGTAAAAAAAAAAAAAAAAAGAACAAAAAGAACAAAAAAAAAACAAAACAAGAAAACAGCCCAAAACCCCAAAGATGACCACTTAGGAAGCCCTGACTCTCGGCAGGATTTAGGCATTTAAAATACCTTTGAGGTTCTGGGTCTTAATGAGGAGCAATTCAATATTTTGTTTTCTCCTTCTTCAGTGTGGAATCCCATGACTTATTTAATGCACTATCTTCAAACCCTGCTCTCAAGAACTAATGATTAGTGCCCTCATGAGATTTTTTATAGTTCTCCCCTATGAAGTATCCAAGTGTTTCACAAATATTAATGCATTTATTTTCACAGTGTTTCCATAAGAGGAGGAGTTTTTACCTTCTTTTCATATTGGGAAACTCAGAGGCAGATAGGTTAGGGTGAAAACCATGAAGGTTTGGGTACTTGCAACTCCCAGCAGTTTAGCATTCTTGAGCATGGTGCAGCACTTTGCATTTTCAAAGCACAGCTCCTGTTGGCAACTGTGAATGTGCAGTGCTTTTGTAAATCAGATTCTAGACTCTCGAGGCATGCACTCATAAAATTAGACAAATACAACTGGAATAACATCATACAGTACTTTGAGGAAGAGGCAGAAGCCTGACATCAAGAAGAAGCTGACAGGAGCAGCTGATGCAGCACTGGATTAATAAAGAATTAAAACTAGGTAAGATAATTAGAGCCAGTTAACCTGAATTTAAGGAAAATAAACTTTGTCGCATTACCATTTTTTTTTAAATGAGGTTATGAATTTGGTTAAAGAAGACAATGGTACTGATGTAGACCACTAGTGACTGTACAGTAAGAGAGATAAACCCAAGCTACTTCTACTCTAGCTTGGTCCAGGTTGTGAACAGATGTTGTCTTCTGGACACAGCTGGGCCACCAGAAGAATTTACCTTCACTAGCTGCCTGCGACCATCTCCTAGATAGAATTAGTTTCCCTTCCAATCTGCCTGCGGAGCAGTTCCTGCATGCACCCTCTACTTTCCAACTGGTTAAATCAGTGAAGTTCACTCAGGCCAGCAACTTAAATTGTGCAACCTTGTCCTGATAACTTTCCTTGAGGGGAGTTCAGGAGCTTGCTCAGATACCTCTATACCCGTAAGCAGCCAGCCAGTCGACTTTCTAAGTTATGAATGTAATTCTCTGGAGAAGCAGTGACATCCCTTAACTCTTCCAGTCTTCCACTTCATTTGTGATTCACCTACCTCCACAATTAACGAGGCAGTGTTGTATAGGGAACAGCCTTCTGCACAACAAGATGACCCACATGGGAAGCAGGTCCATCCTGTTCACTGAATAAAGCAAGCAGTCTGTGGAAAAAACAGTAGGTAGTCATGTAATTAAAGGCTTTTCTCATTGTACATACACAAATATTATGCACTTTATATATATATATGTCTGTATGTATGTATAACACATAGACATTATGTGAACACACAGAGAGGCTAAATTAGATTTACACAAGCTATTTTACCTTGTGTAATTTCTGTCTTTCAAGTGTTTAATTCTGCATTCTTCATGGTGTTTTAATGTAGGGCTTTTTCTCTGTGTGTATACATTAAAACAATGCAGAAGACTAATGAGTGCTTACACAGGACAAGTTCTTCAGTGTGCATAATTTTTAGACACAGATTGTTTGAATGCCTTAATGGAACGTAGTGAAATCAAGTAGGAATTAAGTCAATCCAGTGGCTTTCTTACTGTAAGCAGATCTTCAAATACTATAATTAAATAAATTAAAGGAAAAATTAAATTAAATTAAACAGGCTTTGAGCCGGATTCCTGCTTCAAAAGACCAAAGTTTCTAACAGCATTCATTTTATATTCCCTCGGTCATAAGATGGTAGCCGAACACCTGGTGTTGAAAAATCACTTAGTGCAAATCTATGTATATATTTTCTACATCCTCCTCTAAGGTTGCTGACAGATTCTTAACAGAAATACCGAGACTGGAATAGCAAACTTAGTTCAGGAGCAAAATTAATGCATTTTCACCTATAATGGGAATCACAACCTGCTACATGCAGATGTTTACTGTCACTTTTACTGTATAACTCAGTTTCTAAAGGGAAAGCAAAAACCAAACAGCACCTGGGATATTCCTTAAGGATTACCAGAGGAAAGGAATCAGGACACCCTGAGGGAATTCAGTGACTCAGAGTGCAGTCCTCAGACAGATAAATTACACCTTGCATGCAGACTAACTGTGCAAGCGCATGTATATGCTACAGAAAGTAACCAAACAAATGCGAGGATGGCAACTCAAAGTCTAATTACCCCAAATTTATGAATCACCAAGTTCCAATCTCTAAGGATCTAACTGGAATATTTAATAAAAATGGAACCTAGAATCAAGAAACTTATTTGCACATGAAATATTTCCCTTTGATTTCTTTTTTTCTTTATACCTGGATAAGAGACATGCTCGATGGGGAGCGTTTCTTTCCACACCTGCTCCTATATTGTATATGCAAGCTCAGACTCACCAGGTTTCCAAACGGTTTTGCTGTGAGCCCGTGCTTACATGGGCTGGGAGTGAGCTCCAAGGTACAACAGCAAGACTTGAGCCTCTTCTATCCTTCAACACAGGCCCAAACTGGATGTTACCTGTGGAGAGGCTGAGAAGGGGGGAAAGTCTTAATTATACCGTGTCGCATAGCCACGTGATGTTGACATATATACATCCATCTATTTATGCATTGCCTGGCGCTCACTGCTGCTTGCACCCTGCAAGGCCTGCTTGCAGCTGGACTAGATGATCGTCGTAGGTCCCTTCCAACTAAACTGTTCTATTCCATTATTTTCCAAATCACAGAGAGGAATGACTGGGATACCCTGCACAGACCTTGCTCAATTTGATCACAAGTGCAGCCCTGTATACTCTCCCACTGCTCATCCCACCAGGGCACCTGCACCAGTGGCTCACAGCTCAGCTCACCCTTCTTATGAATAAATAACATCAAAATTTTCAAGGAGAAGAGCATATTTTCTATTCTCTGCACACAAAACAAGCATGACTACGCACATACGGGTTAAGAGGGAAATAAGAGCACTGATTAGTTCAAACTGGGAAAAGAGCATGTTGAATTTGCCCAAGAAAATTGCTATGAAAAAAAATAACGAACTTAAAAACAAAAGGGAAAGTAAGACGTTTGGGGGAAAAAAGATAACACAATATTTAATATGTTTGTTGTATTTTCTATCAAGGTTTGAAGATCTGAGAGATGAGAGGCTTGCACTGCTAGAGTTAAATTGTTTGTAGTTACATGGAACCCAGGCCAGCTTGTGCAAATACAGCTCTGCAGTGCGGTCAGCCTGGCAGACTTTGTCTTTCCAGGCGTAACCACCGGTTTATACCTTACCCCACAAAGGTCAAAACTCTCTTTCCAGCACGCTAGTAATGTTGTCCTGTGCTACTAGCCTCTATCCTGGAACTACCAAGCACTTCTTGCACAACGTTTTTTTGGCCTGAAGTTCTGCAGCCCAAAATCAAGGAGTCCATGGACTTTTGAAATTAAAAAAATTAGAGAAAAAAGGGGAGAGAGAGAGGTGGGTGCCTTTGTTCATCCAGAGGGCTCCGTACTTTACACCACTAGAGCCCCAGGACCTGCTGCATCTGAAGTAAAGGGTGAAATTCCAGCTAGCTTTACCTTGGACCAGTAGGATCTGGCCGGCACATGTAGTTCACCAGGATGTTTGCTCAGTACACACAGCATATCTGAGGAAAAACGAGAGGCATCAGCCACACCAAGTATGCTGCACCAGCTGACCCACTGCAGACTTGCCCCAGCCTTTCTCCCCTCTGCTGCTCAGTGAGGAAGCTGCATCTGAGGAATCTGGAAATACAGAAGACAGTCAGAAAATTCAAGTTCCTCTGTAGCTGGAGATACCTAGTTAGAAACATTTTGCTATGAGGGAAAAGCTGCCAGCAGCAGACAGACAATGAGAGGTTACACCTGGATTGAGAAGAAATACTACAAGGGAGAAGTCAGCTGTGAATAAACATTTGGCTTGGGGAGGTTTGGCTTAAAAACAAAACAAAACAAACAGGCTTAAAAAAAAAAGAAAACAGCAAATTGTAAACAAAATTGTGAAGAAACAAACCTGGTATAGGATGCTGGAGGAAAGGGAAATTAGAATTTCATCTGTACAAGAAATAAATGAACAGAGGACCACTGATGAGCTGCTTTTGCTGTGGCCTTTCCCTGCTTGCCCCTCAGCTGGTCCACGGATGGCCAATCATCAGAACAGGCAATACCGATGGCCTCAATTGGCAAGGAAGAGGCTGTTTTTTTCTGGCAAACCTGTGTTTCCTTTCAGGCAACCGTTCTTTTCAGACAAGCCATCTTCCTCAGGAAGACATCAACTGTGCAACAGGTTTAAAGTAGTTAGCATTTAAAAAATAAAGGCTGTACCGGTGACTGCAAATTTTGTAAATTGCTCACACTTGTGATCGTGCCATGGGAGAACATCAAAGACTTCCACCGGTTCTGTGACTGTTTGGAATGAGATAGGCAGTGAGCCAAAACCTACCCTGGTGAAAGCCTCCCATGTTATGCAGCTTATCTGTCCTGATGACAACTATCTTAGGCAGGACATTTCTTATCTCCAGTTCCTTTCCATAGGGATCAAGTGTTCCTGTGGCCATTTGGATTTTGACAAAAGGCTCTGTATGCTTCTTAGCTTTAGTACTATTCCTGGGCTTTAGGCAGGAGGGAGACTATTAGGCTTGTTTCACAGTGGTGTTGACTTATTCTTGATCTCCTTACTCAGTGTCAAATAGTTATTCTGACTAGGCACCTCACAGGCTGCTGCTTATTTTCATAAGCTTACCTGGAGCAGATGACTAACTGGTGCCCAGTTCAGCTTCTCTGCAACACACTTTTGTGATTAAGAACCCAGTGTCAAGAGATGAAGTCGTATTTGTATAATTATGCAGCAATTCACTGTTAACCTCTCTCATTATTTTTATAAACGTGTTGCTATGGGAAAATGCTCCTGGAGTCAGTTATTTTGAACTTTTCTTCTTAGCTACTTAAACCCATCCTTCCAGTATTTTCAGATTTGAGGACAAACTTTATCCAGTTAGTGAACGTGGATGCAAAGTATGTTGTTCACTCTGCTGGGAATGAAGTGTCCTACCCACTGCTCCAAGACCTCAAAGCAAATCAGACCAGTGCTTAATAAGCATTAGCCTATATTAAAAAAGAAAGAAGATTACAGCTAGGAAGTTTTAAAGTTTAGGATAAAGTTTCTTTGCCTCACTTTATTAAAAGTGGACAAAGTAGGAATGGTACAAAGCTAATAATTACTTCTTTTAAAAACACAAATAGGGGAACGGAGTTCAAGTCAAATGAAGTTCAGAAGCTGCTGTTTTCTTGAAGTGAATTTACCTAAAACTCCTGTGAGCTTTAAATCAGTCTTTTCTTTTTCTTTTTATTGCACGAGGTGCAGACTCCTGAGCTGTGACTGATACTAGGCATCTATATTCCTCTCATTTTTAGGGTTGGCTGCTACTGTAATGGAAAACATTAGCATCAGCTTCACCTTTTTGGAAAACAGTCAGCATTTGGTTTGGCTGAACAAAAAATATTTTGGAATGGACCTCAGTGACCTCCTGCAAATTGATAGCCGGCTTGCAACAGGCAAAGCTGAGTCACCAGTTGCGTGGGGTTGAAATCCAACCCATACATCTGTAGCATATCTTGCATTGCCAGAGTAATTGGTGTTGTGACGTTCTCAAGTTTTAAAACAGCTTTGAGGAGCCTCTGATTAAATTTTAATTGGATACTATACGTTACACAATCTCTGGGAGGAGGTGAATTTACACATCTACTCTGTAAAGTCTGGGTATTTGGGTTGTCCTGTTCTATATGCTTTTTCCTGGGAAATTCTCAGTTCCTCTAGATCCACACTATTCTGGTGGATTCCACCTATCAGGCTGCTGAAGCGAACAAGTGATTCGCTTTCCTTTATTAACACGTCCATTCCTTGCAGGGTTTCTGACATGGTTTTGATGAAGTCCACAGTACCTGCAACTTCCTTTTTAAATCCAGTCCAATATCACAGGGGAATTTAAGCTCTTCTGGGATTGGGGTGTAAGGACAGTATCCCTGATTTGACTGTACATTCTAGGGTCTTTACTAAACTTCTGAACATCCTGAAGGAGGTCCCTCCCACATGCAAGTACAGCGCAACAAAGTTTTTGGGAAGTGAACTGCTTTGCTGCTGGCAGACTGTTTTACTGGGTAGAGGGGGAAAAAGCTGCGTAACACTTTTACATTTCACGTCCCAAAGTGTAGCCGCTCCTTTAAACGTTTAATTCAGTTCTGTTCTCAGATTTTATTAACATTTTAAAGAGTATCCCCTGGGTAAATACTTTCTGCAACAGTTTCCTTGTGTCCCAAGTTCCCAGCTCACAGCCTTCTCTGGCAGCCTGACTGCAAAAGCCAGCTGCAGGCTGCGATTTCAGAAGCTGCACCATAATATTATTCTCAATAATTGGTAAGTCTTAGCTTTAGCAGGAATAACACAAATCCTGTAACCGCCTTCTATAATCCAGTAAATGCTCCTGGAACATTAATGCTGTTACCCACATAGAGCGGGCATAGGACTGCTTGTACTTTATTAGAAAGCACTGTAATTTTTCCCACCATGGTCTAGTTCTTTTTTTTTTTTTCTCTTTTTTTTTTTTTTGGAAACTTCCCTTGTGATTTTAAGAGCCATGATTTCCATTAAAACGTTTTAAAAGGTTGAGTATTTGTTGCAACTCTTTGAAACACCAGGGTCACAATCTGCTTGCACACAAAACAGCCTAATAGAGTTTCAAGTCTACATCTCCACTTAGGGATGTATTTTCATCTTGTTCAGCATAATGGCACTGCAAGACTTTTTTTTTCTTTTTTTTTTTCCTTTTTTTTTTTTTCCCTTCAAGGTAGAGCATAATATTTCCACCAGAACTTTACCATTTCCCTTTTCCTTCCTGGAATTCAGAAAACTTAATGTATCACTGGCTTTCTGTGTTCACTTTGAAGAATCTCATCTGTTTTGTGGGAATGTACAAAAACACAACACCTCCAGAATTTGTCTCAAGCATTTCCCCCCACCCTTCATTCCCTGCCCCCCCAGCCCTGAAAGAAGGAACAGAAGCAGTGTAAAAGCTTTTTCTGGGCACTTAGTTACAAGTAATTTGCACCTGAAATCTGTAGTTACAGAAACAAAATCTGCTGTCACTCGTTTCCGAATAGTGGAATCACATCTGAAAAAAAAAAACATAAAACCCAGGCAAACAGAGAAAAACTGTGTTTTCCAGAGCTATAGACACAGCAAAGCACAAATCATGGCTCATGAAGTACCTCAAAAACCCAAACAGTCAATTGGCATTTGATTGTAATCGCTGCTGGTGGGGGACATTTTGAGCAATATTTAATCTCCCCCGCTTTTCCAGTATCTAGTTTAAACGCAACGTAGATGCCTGAAGGCAGGAGGCTGGCTGTGCCTCTGCAGCCAAGGGTAAGAGTTGGATATCTCCAGAGAGCAAAGCAAAGTGCAAAAAGCTACGTGCCTTACATCACTTGTTGCATGTCTACCCACAATAATCCTTCTCAATCAGCCATGTTAGCCTAGTTAATGTTAACATATATGCTGTTCTTTTGCAGTCTTTAAACAGAAAGAATAGTGTAGGATTGCTTGATTTGAAGGAAAAAATGCATTATTTAAAAAATCTACAAAATTCAGCTAGTACGAATTATTTTGCTGGCTTTAGACGTGCACTGTAATTTTTGTCAAGGTCTAGCACATGGCGAGGAAGACGAATCCTGTCCCTTAACTACTGATTGTACTGGAAAAGTGACTTCTCTGGTTCCTTCCAAAATGAGCCCCCAAAAGACCTAGATAGCAGAGCGAGGCGACACTGTCCATCCCTTGTGTCTTGGCACAGTGAGACTCGGGTAAGGATCTGCAAAACTGAAGCAGGGCTCCCACCACACCCTCCTCCCCTGCCCTCCTGAGCAAGACGAGGGCTCGCACCAGGCAGCAGGAGAGCTGAGCAGATGCGGCGTCATTTCGCCTCGTTTTGGACCTGTGGGGAGAAGAGAGGCCACATCTCCTCACTCAGGGTGAGGTGCAGGAGGAGAGGAAGTAGCAAGGAGAGAAGAGCTTTGTTTGAGCGCAGACAGAGTGACTTCTTCCAGCTTTTCACTTTTTTTTTTTTATTCACTTCATTTTTAGGGAGGGGTGAGAGGAACCAGAGCATGCCCTAGGGATCTTCATCTTGGTCTGTGCTACTAAGACTCCGCTGATACCCTGGGGAGAGGGGATCTGCCTGAAATTCCTCTGAGGCTATCAGGAGTCTGTACTCCTTTGGGCCTGAAGAGAACAAGTTTTTAAGAGTCTGTGGAGAGAGTGTGAAAAATAACATTCAACTATTTAACCGTATGTCCTTCCTGATAGTAGCAGAGGAGGATATGTCTAACCTCCTGCTCACAGGGACATTATGACAGTGAATTTTCAGTCCCTGCATACAGCATGGTAAGAAATAATGTGCTGAAAGACCTTAACTCTCTGCCGGAGTCCACATACAAAAATACCCTTTCCTCTTACTTCCAGAAAACAAATAGGTGGTAATTAATAGGATCAGTCTGTAAAATCCTGGTTGGGACGTGATCCGAAAATGATTCAGTAATACCACGTATCCTACTGTGTGTACATGGCATGCAGATATTCAACACACTAGTTGTTTTTCAGGCAATTGTAACCAACTTTTTTCTTTTTTTTCCTGAGAGGGAAAAAAAGGTATCTATTGACTAAATTCTCCATCGTAATTTTAACGTTTAAACCCTGAGGCCAGAGCAATTACTTTCCCTTTTCCTTTGATAACTGATGCCCTCCAGCTGGGTTGTAGATTAGCAGACACAGGTGCTAAATTTAGTAGAATTAGTGAGCATAAGTACTAATTAAACTAGTCATGACAGCCACTGCCTTCACCAGCAATGCCTTCCAGGCATCCCTGGAAAAGAAAATACATGGATTTATTGGCTTCCTAAGGAGCTGCGCTGGGTACAGAGGCCTGCCGACTGTGATCCCTGATTTAGCTACATGGGATGGAGCAGCACTTTCCCTGCGTTATCTTATCCGTGAGGTTCAGTACCAACCTGTAGAGGACCAGCGCATTACTAGCCTGGAAACAGAGCTGAGCTCAGCTGTCCCAAGGGGTAGGTACCCATGGCACTTTGGTTTTGTGCTACCTGGCTGCAAGACCGGTGTGCCCCAGACCTGGATCGCCTCACTTCATTGGGGCTCACATCCGAAAGCATCAGCAGCAGCAGAAACAGCAGCAGCATGGCGTAATCCAGCAGCCCTTGCCTCTTTCTTTTTGACACGCTCAGTATGCAAACTAAGAAGATAATTTCTCAGACTCCTACTGCTGCAGACGCAATCTGGGGTCACTGCATTCAAGTGAGGCCTTTATTCTTGGGTTTTTGTCTTTTTTACTTCCCATAAAAGCTGGTAAAAATGAAAATTGTCTGAGTAATTTCTACCCTCATTTGTGCAAGAGCAATGACATTGCCTTCAAATGATGCCTTTTAGTGACACCATGGAAACCTTGGGATTTTTAAAGGATTTGAACAGTGTAATTCAGTGGGAATTACAGAAGAATTCTGCTGGTGTGCCAGGGAAGAGAATTCAGCTTGTTCTCCTTGAATGTGAAAGTAAAGACCTTAAAACAAGTAACTCCAACAAACAAAATACTTAGTCTGGAGTTGTACTCACTTGAAGTGAAATTCATGCCTGGTAACAATCTACCACAAAATGTACCAATTAAATCCTGTTTGAGTCCTCAAAATAGGTCTTCGAGATGCATATGTTTTGTGCTGATCCTCTCCACAGGAGAGAATTGCACTCCAAATTCTATTTGTTTGCTGAAACTAAGAGAAAGCCAGCAAGGCTTCCTGCGGGTCCCAAGCTTGCATTTTCACAGCTCACTCAAGCTGTTGGCATTTTGTTGAATAATTAAGGAATGGGTATAAATGTATTTTGGAGTTTTAGTTTGAACGTGTTGTCAAGACTTTAATGTACTCTGTAGCTGTATGCAGCTGTGTGTTGTAACTGTATGGCTGTGTTAAACTTCCTGATTTATCATGTGCCTTTGCAACATGCAAAAAATAACCAGCACACCCCTTTTGATCCTTTAAGACAACTTACACTAAGCTGTCAACAAGAGCAGAAATGGACTTCTAAGTAGCTGGTGTCATCAGCCAACTACAATATGGTGGAGATACCATTTAAACAGATGAGATGAAAACAATATGAATAGACACAGCAGGAGTGTCCCCACAGGCAAATTGGTATTTCATGCAATTGTATGAATGAATTTGTATTGTTTGCTTGAAACTTAAGAAGTTAACTTAAACAATAAGGACAGCTTATCAGTTCAGCACAAGTTACCTGATAACTTTAGGTCAATAGATTAAGCTTTGAATATTGCTATCATCTTCCTTTGCTTACTGGGAAGATGGAGAAAAGCTCTTGAAACAAAATGGAAAAAAGCCCCACATAGTACTTTGGATTTGCAATCAAGTAAATATTAAGATAAAGTGGTAGATCCAGTGGTGGGCTGGCCCTAAGTCTCTGTTGTACAAGACATGTATTTTTACGAAATAATTTTTCAGAATGGCACATTAAATAATTTTCTCTAAGGTAGAACAGAAAAATTACTTATGTATCCGTGCCCCTGAGTACTATTGTCTGTTCTTTCAGATTTACCATCAGCACCAAGATGTTGCACAACACACAGGAATTCAGTAAGTAGGAATACATAAATCTTCAGTAGCTGAAAGTTAGTCATTTTAAACAAATTTTGGCTGTTTTGTCCCAATGTGCAGAGCCCATTGTGGGAGACCCCTTGACTTCTGGCTCAGCTTATTTTTTACCACCCCATGTATGACTGGGCTTTAGTTTCACCAAGCTGTCTTCTGAGCTAATTAGTGTGTGGCAGTGACATGAGGAGTAGTTAGGTGACATCCATTTACTGACACAGATAGCAGTTAAAGGTGTGAAACATCAGCATCAAGGTTAAAAGCGTAGATAAATTACCACAAGACAAAACACATGTTAATGGGAGCTTTTGCTATTAGGCCATACACGCAACTACCAAAGAAACCTCACTGCACTGCTCTGCTTACTATTACGTGTTACATGGACTGCAAGTTTCATTCAAAGATTGAAAATCTACATTCAAAGACTAATCTTTACACCATGCTGTGTCATAAATCCCCCATTTTATGGGGGGAGTGATGGGGGAGGCACAGCGAATGATGCCTTGTGAATGTCCCACACCATGACGTTTCCAAATCTGGCATGAGTATCCAGCGCTCCTGACTGCCAGTACCATGGGTATAACGCACACCAGGCAAGTCCCTCCTCGCCTGTCCATCTTTCTTAACTCCATTTTCCCTCTGAAAGTCAAGAACTGCCAAAGCCAAGAATTGTGTTTGTGCAAAGCCTTCTCCTAGGCCCCTTTAGCGCTCACAAACCACTCACGGAGACTCTAATTGGTGCGGAGGCTGTAGACATGTGAAACTCCAGTAAAATATACTAAGAATACAGACTGTACTCTACTGTCCATTTTTGTAAGCCCCGTAATGAGTCCCTAAGAGACAGCCAATAAAGCCCAACTATTCCAACCAAACAGCCCAGCTTTCAAAGGCTGACTGGTTTGATCTCTAGTTGTGTGCTGTTGGAAAGACAGCCAAAAATGAACTAGGATCCTGAAGTGTTATTATGAAAAAAATCAAATTTGATTAGTTTTTGATGCTATTTTGCTATTTATTCTGCGAGTCTTCCAGTTCTCCGCTGGAGGTCTGACAAGAAATCCCATCCTTCTGCACTGCTGCTCCTAGAAAGTTAGTTCTTGGTCACGGCTGGGAAAAAACCCACTGGGCAGCAATTGCTTTTCAGGATATAAGCGCTCCTCTTTATATTGACTATAGTCATCTTTTAGGAATGACACTATTTGCTTCCTCCTCTGATAGACATTGCGCTGCCTCTGCAGTATTTTCCATCATGCCAAGCCCCACACCCCTCACTCACGTCAAATAGCACATCTGAAGTGACCTATGGGGTAATGAGCTGACAGGCCTAAGGGGGTAAGATCAGGGACTTAGGCTGGGAATGGAAATCTGTATCAGTCAATCTATAGGGTAACAAAGAGCCCAACCCATTAAGCCATTGAGTGGCCTTGAATTTTAGATTTAAGCTACACCAGTGGCAACAGTGCAACAGTGCAGGGCAGGTACGCTACTCTGTCAAAGAAGGTCTCTTGGACCCCAGGGCATATGCTCTGTGGCAGACCTACCTGTTCTTTTATTAATTGTAAAAGTATGATATTTTGCCTCAGCCAAGTGCACCCTCTGAGGTTGCCATTTCCTTCCCCCTCCCACGTCACACACACCTGGGACCTGTCATTTGCACGCATGGTGGCAGATATTCCCCTGCCTTTCTCATGTCTCAGGGGGGACTTGCTCTCAGCTGGCAAGGAGCTTCCTCACAACTGTTATTTACAGACATCTGGTAGAATACAAACACTTTTTTTTTTAAAGAAAAATTCTTTTTTTTTAAATTCCGGATAGCTGAGCCGAACTGCCACAAATTAGAGCCTACAATGGCTTGCTCTTCTACAGAAATAATTCTGTAATACCTGATAAGTCCGTGACAAACACACAGGAACTTCCTTGCCTATACGTGCTGGAAAGTCACAAAAATCCAGAAGCTGCTACACCACAGAGCAAGTACCTCACTGATATTTAAAGGACCGTCAATATCATTGAATTCGAAGAGATGGAGTTTCTAACTTCCCTTGACAGCATGCAACCTAAGTGTAGTTAAAAATACAACCAGTGGGTTTTTCAAGCACAGGGGAATGCAGTGCCAGCAATTCAAGGTTTGTGCTGCTGTACGCAGAAGTTGCACACTGAGCAGTTTTAGGTTTTAGTCCTGGAGGTAGAAGTGTGAAATTTATAGGAGATGACAAAAGTGATTTTGACCCACTGTCCTTTTCTGCAACTAGTACCTTTGCCCTTCATGCCGTTGCTCTTGATTAACATTTGTGACACGAGGAGTCTGGGAATAGCAGAGATACCGCACTGGCTCCACCCCCATCGGAGCTCAGAGCATCTCGCTTTCAAATACAAAAATGAAGTCAGAAAGCTGGTGAGTCCTCCTCAAGGTCTCTTCACTAAATTAACTGGTAGTCATTCCCCAAATTCCTCAGCAGGTTCCCTGTAGCCAGGAAGCGTGGTTGGCTACTACCTCGTGGTTCTCAGCATGCACAAGTAGGGCTGCAGAACTTTCTGGGTTTTCCTTTGCCCACTGAAGTGGCTGCACCATCATCCTGCCTCCTAAGCATACTCCGTGTGCTCCACTTGCATATATAATTTAGCACTAGTCACATCTTGACAATACAGTATTTACTTTTTACACCCTTTGGCACGCAAGCCAGTTTTCTACAGCAGCTCCACAGATGGCAGAATTACAGACACCTATTTTTTCCATGTGGATTCTCTGATGTAAAGGATTGGTTCATTAGCTTGTCCCCCTGTAAGGATGTCAACACAATCTTTCCTGCTTATCTATCATCTATTTCCTTAAAACATACGTAAATTTAGTATCATTAATACCTCAAGTGCCTCTATCAAGTTAGAATGAAATTTGCCAATAAATTCAAGAATAATTGTGTAGGAAGACAGACAGACGACACGACTGTACAAGCTTTGCTTATCTTAAGAAACCAGGCTACAAAACCCACAAATGAATACAACAAAGATGGCAGAGGCAAACTCCCTCTCCCCTAGGTCTGTAAGCAACTACATCCTTCCTTTTGATAAAGGAAAAGTGTTTGTCCCAAAGGAGAGGAAGAAAACACAATGTGAAAAGCAGCTTACATAGGAAGTACTCCTAGCAGGCTTTAAAAAAGCACAGCAATTCCAAGTTCTTTCCCTCATCCTTTAAAAACCCTTTTTTCCTGCTGGGAATAACTCACAATACTGAATGAAAGCCCGCAGCAAGATGTGCTCGTACAGTGCTGGATGCCATCAGAAAACACCAAGAGGCAGCCTTGCCCTTAAAGCCTTATGGTCAAAATGGGTTTGCTGGTTTGAGGGCTTTGAAGATAAAAGCCCTTTGACCATATAAGGGTAAGTGTATTCCATTCCAGGAGCACCAATTCCAACATGGAGCACTTGTGGCCATTGAGTGCCTGCGACTTGTTCCTGAGGGGCAGAAGGAGTAGCCAACGGGGAGCATAAAAGCCCATCCGAAGCAGGAAACTTATACGGGAATCTATGGCCAGGCTGGGATGCTACACAATGGATGATGGAGACACTGCAGCAAGTGGCAGTTATTTTTTAAGTTAAGCTCTCCCTTGTTAGCAAACTTGATGACAGTAGTAAAAATAATTCTATAGGGGAAACTCTTGTGTACCAGAGAAGAGGGGTAGGAGAGTAAAAGTGCCTAATGGAGGAATGCGGTGGTGTATGTTTTTGATTATCAATTTGCATCAAATTACTCACTTTGCTGGTTATTTCTCCTGCTATAACCTCCTTGTTTGCATTCCTGGGGCAGACACGATAACTTCTCCATCCCAACCCTTGGTACCATCCCAGCATTTGTGCTTGTCTCGCTCTGCCCTGCTGCTTCCTACAACAATCAGATGCCATCTTGCCCAGTGCACTGCTGTGCTCTGAAGTGGGTGTTTCTGAAGCACGGGGGTCTGGCTGTGGTCACTAAGTCCAGCAGAAGTTGTCAGAATAAAGCAAGTGGTTTGTGTAAAAGCCGGCAATTTGGGATGTTGGTGTTCCAGTGGACAAGGCTGAAAAAGAATTTGACTTTTCCAGCCTTTTGTAAGGTTTAAGCACCCTACCCATCCCCTTCAACATTTACTTTCAGCTACGTTAAGGTAAAGATAGCTGGTGGCTGAGAGCTAGAGGCTGCATTTTGAGAATAGGCAGCTCAGTTAAACCACTGCAGCCGTAACAGTGATCCTTAATGGACAGAGATGGGCCAACAGGTCGTGCAAGGAGTTTGGCAAGAAACAAAGGAACCTCTTGTGATCTGTACCCTTCGCTAGGGAACCTGCTCATGTCCTTATGAAGCACTGGTGGCACCAGCAGCACAGATGCATGTCCTGCTGCTACCCAACACACACTGATGTTGACCACATCCCTTACCCCAGGAGACTGGGACTTTAGGATGGAAGACCACATACCAGCCCATTACTTCATTACAGCAATTACGCTGGGGTCCGTATTTCCCCACAGCTAAGAGGCTGCTCCACACCTTCACTGCCTTCAGCAATCTCATAAATGCAGTCCTGGGGTGAGGCAGCAGCTCACATTTACAAACTCCTCATGCTAGAAAAGTCCTGAAATCTCTTAAAAACACTTTGAAATCAAGTTTCTGCTCTTTTTACAGGGTGAGCTTTTCTTTTCCTCTCCCACTTCTGACATTCTCTGCTTATAGTTGGGAGAAAACAGAAAAAAGCAACAAGAGGAAGAAAATCATTGCACAGAGATGAACCTCAGCAATGTAATCTTTCTATGTCAGTGAAAACTTGCCCTCCTCTTTTGTTATTTAGATAATAAACCCTTCACAAGGCTTACGCTACCTGGCAACCACCGATGAAACAAGAGTTTCTGCTGGCTCTGGTCAATGCTCTGCTTTGTGCCAGTCTGCAGACAAGTATGAGCTCAGCATCCTAATCTGTGTTAGGTGAGGTTCTCCATCACCCCTTCCTTTCGTTTGCCTTATTAAATCCCACATCAGGCATGGCTCTGGTGAACTGAGCCCTGCTATGCAAAACACAGGCAGGCTACCAAGCCTGCCATGCATGTAATTTCTCACCTTCGCTGGATCCTGAATACTACATCAGCCTTCCTCTTAGGTGGATTTTAGCCTGTGACTGCTGCACAGTAAACTGAGAAGCTACCGAGAAGCAGTATTGCTTTCGCGTTCCTGCTCCATCTCATGGTTTATAAATGTTAAACTTGCTGACACTGTAAAACAGCATCCAGGGATGGTTGATAAACTGTACTTATTTGTATCAGCACAAAGTTATTATCGTAAGTCCCACCATCCAAATGCATCAGTCTATACACAAGAGTCTAGAACTATAATTATCCACTAGATCTTAATGAGACTAAAGGTTAACGATGCTATGATGGTAAACCTTTCCACAGTTTTGCATGTTATGTCATATGTTGGGCCGTAATTTGACTCAAACTCTGTGACTTCCTTATTTACTGCAGTATTGCCAAGTTACAGAAATAAAAGTCTGAAGAAACTCTATGAGAAGAGAAAACAAGCTTGGCCTTTCTGAGATTATCTTGGCCTTTTATCTTGAAACACATTTTATTTCAAATAAAAACCTGTAGGTCTTTCTAATGATCTACTTCTGCGCCTAACTACCCCAAACGCATACCACAGATAGATCAAGACGGCGCACATTTGTAAGCGGAGCCCCTAAAACCTTTCCTGAATCAGTAAAGAATACCACATAAGCAGAGAAGTAAATTCTAGTTTTTCCCCATCCCCAGATTTTTATTTTTTTTTTTTACTTCTTAGCTTATAGATAAATTAGAGAAAATAGACACATTTTTCAAATCTAGACAGCTCAGTGAAGATTTATGCTCAATCTCCAGCTTCAGTCAAAAAGCAACAAGAAGGATTTATAAGGAATGAGATTAAGATAAACACTAAAAAAAACATCAGAAAGTTGTAAGAGGAACAAATTAATGGGCTGGCCTCTTGGAACAGCATGCTTGGTGCTGCTTATCCCAAAAAAACGGCTTTTGAATAAGCAAAAGTTTTTCAGAAGGGAATAACAGGGCAGTCAAAGACCTAGAAAGGATCAGGTTAAAGTGATTAAACCCCCTGAGTTTCTCACTCTAAGGAGGAGCTAGAAATAAGGAAAATTTTAAGAAGTATAATAAATTATGAATGATCGAAGGTATAGAAATTCTGTTCTCCCTAACTAGCAACACAACAGCAAAGGGACAACCAGTGGCTCTGAAAGGTGATGGCTTCAAAATTATGAGAGAGGGTGAGCACTTCACGAAGAGCGAGCTCTGCACCCCAGGGTGCTGGTGAGCACAGCAGACTTCAAGAGAGAGACTGGACAGTTTATGTGGCTACTGCGAATAAAGTTACAAGTGATTATGCAAATTTAAGAAGAGAGATTAAACTTTATGCTTCAGGCCTTAAATCAGCCTGCAGTTATTAGAGATTAGGATGGGACTGAGATAGGAAGGGTTATTCAATGGGGCACTCACACGTCCTTCCACATGGTCACCCTTGGGGAGAGTATGCTGGAGCGTGTGGGTGCAGTGTCCATTTCAAGTGAGAGTTTTAGTAATGACAGAGCCCTTGTGGCTCACATACATGCTAGCGAGACTCCAAGGGCTTGCTTTGGAGATCATTAAGGTACCTGGCCTAGAAATGATTGGTTTCTATTAATATCTGGGTGATAACATCCTGTAAGCAATTTGATACCTTTGCCATTTCCTCTCTACTTCTTTTGTAGACACTTATTTGATTTATGGGGTTTTGCTTTTGAATATATATTGGTGCTTTACAATTCACTTCTTGTTCGCCAATAGTACCAAGGAAGAGCAGTCAGAGATGAATGGTTGTGTTTCAAGCTGCCGTGGCAGCACAACGAGCAGGTGTTGGCTTTGCCCTGGCCTGCTAACAGCTTTGGGGTTTTCTTCCCGGAGAAGCAATAATCTGCTCCTGAAGGCATTCTGCAAGGGGCCTGGTAATGTGCTGCAGAGCTGCCCTGTGTAGGCCCACTTCTCCTGTGGACACCCTCAGCTCAGCTCCTACCTGACCTCTGAAAATGGCCCTCTCTGCTGCTCGGTTAATGCAACAGTAGTTTGCAGGTCAACTGTCTCCATTAGAAAACAATTAGGCCTTGATCTCTTTTCTTTTATCTTTACGATGTCCGATGGGGGAAAATTATCCAGTCAATTAGCTGTTGATGCCGCACCAGCAGCTTTTTACTTGAAATTGCAGACAGGCAAGTCAGGCCAGATTTTATTATTGTTAATCAATAAGTCTCAGAGTACAATGTCAAAGAAACCCACATTCCCTCAAAAGTATCATTAATAACATTGGTCGAGCTAAAATAAGAGTTCCAATACATTTAACGAGACACCTTGAAATTAATTACATTATATTCCAAATATTATTTCAAGCTTCACAACGAAAGAGGGACCATTAACTGAATACCTACTGAGGATTATAGTTACAATCAGGAGAAAGCTGATTAAAGTCACCATGTTTTGAGAGACTATAAGATCATTGTTTATTTTACAAAGCAGTAACACTACGGACAGTGACAAGTTGTAATTACAGTGCCTCAACTGCTGGATGCAATGTGTTCAGTTAAAAAGTATTTAAAATATGGACTTCTCCCTCTGTAATCGGGCAGGGTACTCTGCAGTGCAAGCATCAGCAGCATTGGCAAAGATCGTCCGGGAGTGACCTAGTGTCCTTGGATGCAACTGAGCCAGGCCACCAAGCAGGAACCTGTCTGCACCGGGGTAAGTGAGGGCAGGAATTGATAGAAACGAGAATTTCAGCTCTCGCTTTGCCACTGCTCTATTCATGGTTTTTGTGATTGAAGAAAGGAATTCCCAAGCGTGCATGGAAAGCAGATCCTATTCATTTTAAGCATCTCTCATCTGACTAACTCACTTTGTAATCTAAAATTAGGGAGTCACAGAGGAATATAATCTCTTTCAGTCTTCTTTTCTGCTGATGTAATAACATTTGATCATAAGAAGTTACGCAAAGGCATCAAGCCCATTATGCCCGTTACTTGGTTCAGGCTCACCTTTGCTTGTCTGCCTCCTCATTAGTCAGCTGTGAAATCGGTTCACTGTGTCAACAGCCTCAGGTGTTGCATCATTTGCCTAAGAAGGACAGCAAGAAGGAATGAGACATATTTTACTGGAGGTTGCATCATTCTTTCAGGTTTTTCTTTAAGAGGTAGAACAAAGAGGAGGTATAATCAGCAGAAGTCCCTTTATATACCGTCTTGTCATATGTAGGCCATGTCAGCTGTATCCATGTGGAAACCTATACCTCGGTCTCTGTCCATTGAGCAGACAATTTCATTTGGAGAACCACAGTATTTCTCACATGCTGTGGCAATGCCTGGCATTTCACCCCCTCCTAGATTATTGTCCTGCAAAATAAGAACATGGCAGGTTTTGAAGACAAGTTTCTGGAATAAAGAAAAAAGCACTCCAGGTTCTCCCTTGGAGGATGTACAGTTCACAGAAGCACTGTTAAGAAACTCAACTTTATTCCTGAGTTTCAAGCACCAGAGCAGGGTTATCCCATAGCAGAGACTGATGGCCTCTTTTTTTTTTTTNAGCACAACTTAGGTTTGCTTACAGGGAGGGCTGGGGAAAAGCAGTTTTTTTTTCCCCTGCTGGTTGCCACATCCAAAGAAAAGGGCAGCAAGTGACAGATGCAAAAGCTAGCAGCCCCTGGAGAAACGTCCCTGGTGTTGTACACTTGGTGGTAGGGTGGGGAGAAGAGCAATCCCCAAACCCTGTTAATCCCCCACTATTTATTATGTAGCTTTTTGTTGCCATCTCAATATACAAGTTCCCCCCTCCTCTGACTTTCAACAGGGCATGATCACCTGCTTTGTATTTTGACATTCCCAGTCTTCTGTGGTGAGAGTGTCATCAGGGAAAACACTGTATTTTTCTTATGGTGTTTTTTGGCTAATCACCTGAAACGGTATGACAGGGACTGGCAGGCAAGCTTTGCAGGAGGGTCTACCTGGTGTGACATGCATCTGGGAAGGGAGAGAGCAAGGGAGTACATGAGGCAGCGAGAAGGGAGGGAGAGGGGTTGCTACAACTCATCTCTGCCACCTTCAGTGCTTCAGGCCTGGAGAAATGNAGGTAATTATAGCATGCATATCAATTCTTAGATGATGGGCAGAAGTCCTACATTTATTCTCGAAGTACAGAGGAAATCTAGGAGCCAGTGCTTCAGGCCTGGAGAAATGCCTAAACCTCAAAACATGGGAGATTTTCATTGAGTGCAGACTACCTAGAGCTCCTGGCGAGTTCCAGGCAGCTGAAACAAGGCATAGCCCAACCTCATCTTCTGTACAAAGAGACAAGCCATCTTCAGGTTTTGTCACCTTACTAGATTAGACCCCTGCCTCCAAGCCCCATAATTCCCAAGACATACTTCCTTCACACTCTTTCAAGCTCACTCCTAATCCATGGGACCACAGCACTATGTTGTCCAACATATTCCCTGCTTGACACGCTGAAGACCAGAGAGGTTTGTATGACGATGTAGTAGCCTTTAGTAGCATAACTGATATCCAAATGAATGAGCTCTCAGGTGTCTAAGTCCCTCTTCAGGTCTTACTGCTTGCCAAGCTTTTTTCTCCCAACTCTATCAGTTGTTACAGTAAGAGTTTTAAAATCTTCCTGCAGCTTCTGCCTCGCAGCCTCAAGCCATTGCTGCCAGTAACAACACGGCTACAGGATATTGCAGACAGAGCTGCAACACGTAAGCTTCCCAACACTTCTCACACAAAAACACAATGACTGGGCCATTTCTGGTATCAGAAGTTGATATTTTTTTAATTTTATGTCTAAAACAATCCAACACAGTTGGGCAGCCCAAGGCAGTGGCCGCAGAAGGTATTTTGTCAGGGAAAAGAATTGTAGAACAAGGACTGGGACAAAAAAGTCTATGCTTCCTTCAGCACACCCTCTCCCAAATCTGGGATGAAGCCAGGACACCCGAACCTCATTTTTCCCCTGCTGCAATCAACATTTGTCCAAATTCTGGCAAAGGAGCCCCAAATTCTTTGCACTGATCAGCCTGGAGAAGGTTAGCCTGCCACTACTGTCAGCTCGTCTGTGTAATCATGGCTGAGTAATCCACCAGCTGGCAAATCACACAGACATTTTTGCTGCTGTTCGGGTTGTTTCTATTTCTTCATTTAAGGTAGACTCTTGCATGTAGCATAGGAATGCTTTAAAACCCTCACAAAAGGGTGAGGAAAATCACCCACCTTAGTCTTTATGCAAAAGGAGACTGAATTATTACACAGTTTTCAATAAAATGCATACTACTTCCTTGGCATTCCTGCCTCATTCAACACAAAGAACAAAAAATGCTCACTTAATCAGCAGTCATTCAATATTTTGTTTTCTTCTTGTCACTCAGCATGCGGCCCTTGGCCTTCTTAACGGCACGCTGTTCAGACCCCACTGTAGGGACAGAATTTATCATTTCTTTATAGCCTCATCCTCACTGCACATCGCTACAGCATCCAAGCACTTTGAAAGTATTAAAGAACCTAAGCAATCCCCCTGAAAATACTGTATTACCCTCATTTTACAGAAAGGCAGCTGACACACAGAAAGATGTAGCTTTCTGGAAAGGTGAAAATCACATATTCAGAAAGCATACTCTGCTAATTTCAGTTCAAGTTTTTAGGGTTTAATTCTTCAAATGAGACTGCAGGTGGGCACACCCAGAATGCCAACTGGGAACAAGTGATAGTTGTAAAGCATCCGTAGCACCTCGCAGGAGCTCTGTGGCATGGGTTGGGAAGGAATGCCTTTCTCTAGGACCACATTCAGCTGCCAAAGTCTCCTTTCCCCTTCTACCAATGCCTGCTTCATTCTTCATGTGCCTTCTAACTTCTGCTGTTAGGGAAAGGAGGTAGAAAACAAGGATTCAGAGTGCATGGGAATGCGTGGAAGGAACCTGGAAGCCATCTAGTCCACTCCCTTCCTTTAATGCAGAAAGAGTTAGCCCTGCCTTATCCCAGATGCCAGTCTCACACTCTGAGGATCAGCAATTCCTCCATCTTTCCAGGTGACTCTATGCCAGCATTTTGCAGCTTGCAGAACTGTTCGCAATTTCTTCATGAAGTCTAATCTGCATCTCCCTGATATGGCTCGAACCTTTTGTCCTGCCCACTGCAGACAAAGAGAGTAGGTAAGTCTTCCTTTGGAGGAACTGGCCTCTTTCCACAGATCCAGCTTCTCACCAGAGCCACTCTGCATTCACGATCTTGCTAGAAATGTAGCGTGTGATCACACGAGAATTGTGTCCACATCCCACAGGGTTGGGATGAAAGGTGGAGCAAATTAAGTTTTAGCGTCCTTGATGCTTGCATCACCTAGCCAAGTCTTTGCTGCCCACCACGATGATGTTCTTTTAACATCATTCTTCATAAGTCTGTTCATATACATGCATATTTTTCTTTGTAAGTCTATTTACATACATGCATATTTTAGTAATCACCACACAAGTTCAGAAACTGATGCAATAAGTATCACTGCAGTAACCAAACAGCACAGATCTTGTGACAGCCCTTCCCAAAAATGTAACCGGGGTATTGTTTGAAGTTCTAAAACTCACTCTTTGATGCTTCAGGAACATACTTCCTGCAATGCTCTTAAACAAACATCCAATTACATTTATCAGCCTCTGACGTTCAAATGTTGATTAGCAACTTTGCGTTAAATTAAAATTTATGTCCAAGCCATTCCACCATGCAGCTGGCCACAAACCAACTGCCCAGAAGCAATTGTGCTCTTTTAATCCTACCTCATTTTCTCAGAGCAGAGCTGAAGCTGGTAGGAGGCTCTCTCTGGGGACAGCCTTTACTGCTCGCATTAGCAAAGTTCCCAGGAAAGCAGTGGAGCAGATCCTTATAAACTGGCAGGGGGAAAAAAAAAATCACTACTCATTGAATTTCAGTGCAGCTGGTACCATCTGGTATAGCTCAAGAGATGGTCTGAATACGTTCAGCCATCAGGATGCTCTTCTGGTGAGAGTTTAAGAGTTCAGTAGGAAAACCAGTTATTCGAGGTGAATTTTATGAATGCCCAGATAGTAAGGAATAGCTTGCAAAATCAATCTTCAAATCAGCTGCCCCAAGGCTCCCTGCCATTACTGTATATTTCTTCAGCTGCAGAATGAAATAGCAACAAGTTCCCCTCTGTGAGGTTCTGCTCAGTGGAGATCTCGATGTTGATTGCTTCCTCCTGCCCAGGATGAGGCTCACTGCGAGGGCTGGACTTTTGCCTAGAGAGCCATGATTATTTGTAAGAGGGTATACTTTCAGCTAGTTGAAAGCACCTATCAGGCAGAAGTGTATATATATTAAGGATGGGAGGGGATAATTATTTTAAAATGTTATAGAATTGTATAGAAATTGGATAGAAAGTGAAATAATTTATGTAGTTCACTGTGCTCAAATGAAGTTAAGTTTGGCTTAGAAAATAAAACAAACCAACCCACTAGATCTTGTGTGTACAGTCTATGTTGAGTCTTTCTAGGTATTTATATTCTGTAATATACTTTCAAAAGCTTGCACTTGCAATTTTTTTGCCCCAGAGTCATACCAATCACTTAACCCATCAGCACTCATCTCAACAAGAACCTTTCTACTTCTGGATCATCATCCCACACATGCGAAATAGCTGATATTCCGAATTCCCTCAGTTAGAAAAGTGGATGAACATTCAAATTTTATCAGTAGAGATTAATTTTGTTAATACTAAAGAGCCTGAGGGTACAAGCCATAAAGGGAAAGGGAAAAAACCCTCCTTTTAACAATGTATATTGGAAACTTTTCAAATGCATCTGAAATAATCCATTTAATTGCTGCTCATAGAAAACTCTTCCACAATTCACACCTAGGGGTGTTTGCAACAGAAAACTAGACAAGTACTTTTGACTGTTCAATGCTGAGAAGCTCACCTTAAAAAAAAAAAAGAATAAAAAAAGGAAGGTACCACCTGTCCATCCCTGCTCCTAGTCTTGTTCTTGGTACTCATTGAGTGTCTTGCAGGTGTTCTAGGAATGGAGGGGGAAATACCAAATACAATACCAAAACAACTCTCAGTGAAACACGCTGTAGAGTAGGAATCCAACCAGATGGAACATTTAGGAGTGGATTGGCCAAAACACCAGAGCATGCAAACCCCCATGGTCTCCATCTTTTACAGGCAAGACAAAATGAACCTACCCAAGAAGTCTTTTCTCTCTTTAGCCATTATTCTCAGGACCCTGGGCACAGAAAAATACCTAGTTGTAAAGGTGTGGGGACTTTTATGAATGTACCTCAGTACTGAATTTAGCCCATCATTATTCCAGAAAATAATGTTTCCTGGTTTTGCAGCAGGAAGCCACAGTCTCAGTGTGATCCTCCGTCAGGAATGGCAGTTTTCTCCCCAGCTAGTTTGTCCTGTGATCTTGTCATTCTACTGCCACGAGCACCCGGCAGGCACAGGTAATCACTAAAGCAGCCTGACAACAACAACCTTTCCTCAGTCATGGACTATAAAACACAACTGTCATCATGTGGGTCTGGAGCACTGCTCAGAGTGATTGTAGGATCTCAGCCTTTCAAGGCCAATGGCCATTTTTCTGCTCCCATGTGGTATGTTATGCCCAGTTCTCTCCTTGTTAAGTCAAGGTGAAGACTCCCTCTACAGCTGTAGCTCCACAGCGCTGCCAGTGTCATGTCTCTCCACTCTATAAGTAAACTCCAGCACACCGTGAACATCATGCGTTTCTAACAGAAACAATTTTTCAGTGGTTTCCCTTGCTCACAGCTAAACTCCAGAGCAGTTACCCTGGCATAATGAGGGAAGGCTCCAGGGCTGTAGGACATGACACCATATACAAATGAGAAACAAAGAATTTCCTTTGGTCTCACTCAAGTTGATAGCAGGGATCCTATTCCCCAGCTGTTCCTCAAAACTTGCTTTTCCCCACTCATTCTCCGTCAGTGACCCTTGCTTTAAGCACCAGCTCCCAGCAATACAGGATTAGTGAATACGCATGAAAAGCAACTGTATTTAAAGACCTCATTTCAAAGACTCTTTCTTTGAATTCCTACCGTTTGATGTTGATATTTCTGCTGTCTCCACTGTTACCTCCAGAATTCACCATCAGTTGAGGGCTGGAAGTCAGCTCAACAGACGCTGCAAATGTCACCACTCCTGCTGAGCTCGTTTGAGAGACAGGTCCATGCGCATTTGGCTCTGATGAAGTGCGCTGAGATTGGTAACACTGCAGAAGAAAATTATGCTTCATTCTGGAATTAGTACAGCAAGACGTACTGTTCACTCAAGCTTTCTCCAAGCTGTGATTAACATACAGAGACAAAACCCACTCTAGTCTTTGGCAGTCATCAGCCTCTCTGCAAGGATATATTGAAGCCTGAATTTCTGCTTCCCATGAGCAAAGGCCACTCCATTGACCACTTATTAGAAAGTAGAACAAGCACCTTCATGCTTTCTCCTCAGGCCACCCCCCCATAGGTGCACACAGCCCTATATAGTCACAGCTTATCCACCTCATTCCCTTCCTCTCTCTCCTCTGCCACATGGACTACGCAGCGCTTGGATGATTGTTGAGCAGCTTGTGTGCCTCAATGTCTCTGCTTCCATGGATGAACGGTCTTGTCACCCTTGTGCCTTTGTAATTCCTTCAGACTTATCTCTTTGGGGTTTTTTCCCCACTTGCCTTGAAAGTTTTTTGGGTCATGGACCATTTCTTCTGAGGTTGAACAGCTGCTTCAGATCGCGCTGGTTCCTGCACTAGCAATGTGGTGCTGATGGTGGACAGCTTGGATTCTGACTAAAAAGTAAAAACTAGTCTGAACTTCCAATTCTGATTTTGGACCTCCAGTGCCAATATCCTGATTTTAGATTTTGCCCCAGAATAATTNTTATTTTTTTGTATTTATACACTCTCGAGCAACTAGACTTGTGATCTGGAAATGGAAAGGATTGGTAATCTGTCTGGCCCCTGTTTAAATAACATTTTAATCTATTGCTAGGAAGTACTTCTAAAATTCATGGCAATACATACTTCTACACATTCTTAACACGTAGCAAAATAACTGAATAAGGCATTAATTTTAAAGAAAATAGTTAGAAATACCATTTTAGTTTAAAACATTATTGGTCATTTTCATGTAACAACTGCTCTTCAATGCTATACTGTTTAATCTCAGCCATGTAATTATAAACACTAAAGATTTTTTCCAATATGTAATTTCCTTTATCATCAGAAACATCACTGCAGGCAACACCTCATGGGAAACACAGCAAAGAGTGTAAACCTGCTTGATTACAGTTGCAGGCTGCTAGGTTAGCAATGCTGAGCAAAATTACAGGTCACCCATGATCCCACAGCATTAACCCCGTGCCTGCAATTAATATCTACACAAGCTGATTTCAAAAGGCGACCGTTTTCATAGCCCCAGCACATCATGTGGAAAGGATCTGATGCCTCTAAACCAGAGCCGTACGCAGGGAACGAGCGCATCAAAGCTGATGCCCAGAAATTGTGCCAAATACTCCTGAGAGTTGAAAGACTACCAGTGCATAAAGCAGGGATGAGAGAAAAAGAAAGTCAGGGGGAGGAAGGCGGAAATATCCTTTGAGAGAAGATGAGAATTTTTGGCACAGCCGATACACCAAAGGAACAAGAACAATGGACAGTCCCTGGAGGTCTGCAGGGCAGATCACAGCACGTATTAAGCACAAAACAAACAGTCCCATTTTGACGATTTCCTTTATGTTTACTGTGCAATGAGGACAGGGGGAGTTGAGCTGATAAATGGTTGAAGAGACAAGAAGAAAAATTACAGATTTTGTTGACAACTGAAAAATGAAAATGCTTAAAAAATGGAAGCCCAGCTGATGATGGGCACCCGATGGCTCTGCTGGATCGAATGGGTCTGTAGGTGCCCTTACCTCTGACACATGGACTTCTGCAAAGCAAGAAAATATTCAAGCCTGAGAACCCTCGCTCGGCTCTCAAGCTTATTCACTCCGAAGTTTTCATAAATTAATAATGTGTTGGCACACTCAGGTCATCCAATATGAAATAAGCTTCCCTGAAACCCAGGCAAAACTTTCCTCTTGTCCAAAAAAGAATTTGCCTAGCAGTCCTGAATATAATAGAGTATGAGGGATTAAGCTGAGAGGTTGCAAACAGGAGAAACACTTGTTTGACAATATGAATATATATATGATTTCATTCTCAGGAGATCTCACTTTACTTTATTTCTTTCTAAATTGCTAATGTGCACAACTGAAGTGATGGGCTTTCTATTTCAGGGTATTAAGCATATTGGGCTCTGAGAGCAATTAAGAGATGACTAACACATTTGTGCTCTTCTTCATTTACTCGTTTATATTGCTATGGTTTATTTTTCCAATTTGCCTGTTTTTCAAGGTGGTTCTTTAATCCCTCCTGGGGAGTGCATTTGCTTTTGTTACCATATTCCCAGGAGCATATGGGTTCGGAGCCTGGCTCTGCATGCTGAGGTTTAAAGATATTAAATGAAGCAGGAGAAAGCCTAGAGGCTGATGGCTCTGTTGTACTTGCCAGTAGCTCATCAAGGCAGGTAAAAGCAGAGGGAGAATTTTTTCCAGTTTCTTCTCAGATCACAGAACTTCCTTTAGCAGGCTTCACTACTTGGCTCTGGTATAGTCATTTTCCAGACTGGGTATGTGAATGTCTAAACTTAAATAAACAGGAAGCGATGACAGTCTTGGACGATTTGGGGACTATCAGCTACTGTGAACTCAGAGGAAGGGAAAAGTTTGGGGACTTGAGAATGGGGGAAAGTTTTGTTCATTTGGACTTGTGCTAGACTGAAAAATGAAGACTATCCATCTGCTAGAGTGGGTGGGGAAACTCCCAACATCTTGCTTTCCACCAGCTGGCTCTCACATAAGTTGAATATTCCTGCCTAGGCGCATCCTGAAATCCACATGCACGACCACACGAGGACTGGAAAATAAGCCTCTAAATTAAAAAATGTAGATGATCATACATAAGAGTCAGGTTGGAGCCTTTGCCAGGGTATGGGACTCCACAAACAAGGAATCACTCTAGTTTGACTTAAAAGATCTAGTCCAGGCTATTTAATCGTGCAGCTCCAAGACTAGTGATGTTTTGTATGATCGCATCTCCTGCTGAGTCTCTCCCTGCACTCCCTTGTACTGTGTGTATATTCATCAGTATTTGTTAGAACAAGACTTCTGGGAATAGAAATTGGAAGTCATCCAGACATCTCAAGCTTGCAGGCTCTTTGCATCATGTCCTCTGCAAAACAGGCTTTCTTTATGAGGGTGGAATAGGCAGTCCATTGATGCCCGCGTTAATAGGACAGAAGACCACCATGCAAACAGGCTTCACAGCATCAGCAAGTCCTGACAACTACAGCAATTCACGGGAGATGTTACAGACCTCTGTAGTATTTTCCCTGCTGAGACCATGGGTACCCAATCCCTGCTTCCTCCTTGCTTAACCCCAACCACGCATGGTCTCAGTCTCAGCACGCTCAAGGGTGCAGCGCCCAGATCTGCACCCCACCACTGCTCCCTGCCCAGACTCCTCGGGGGCTCCTGCGCAGTTTGGTGCTACACAAAGGGAGAACAGTACATCCACTGAAAAGGAAAAACAGCCTTGTTTTGATTCGCAGATAGCGACACCAGAGGCAGCACCTGGCTACCAAAAGGGCAAGTGGAAAAAGCTTTATGTTAAACTCCTGTCATAGATTTCAGGTGGCTAAAGACCATAGTATGAACATGACTGTTCTAGACATGGGCTCGGAGTAGCTCTGTAGTTGCCTGGAGAGTACCAGAACAAGCCAAATATATAGCTGATGTGAAATATGCTGTAAGATGTGATGCAGACATTCAAGCTACCAGGCTAAAAAAAAAAAAAAAAAACCCAAAAAATCAGGCTTTGCATCCACAGGTGAGCACTAATGGCAATGGCTGGGTTTTCAGGAGCTGCCAGGACTGCACAGAACTCCTTATATCACTGATCTGTGCCATTTGACAGAGTAGGGCACATAAAACCAGCCTCCAAAGCACATAGTTTGACACACAGTGTTTTTGATACTGTTCTTCTGAGAGGTGAAAAAATAACTGTTGAGAGTTCAGCTATAGAAATTGCTATAAACAATAGCCACTGATGTGTGCAAAGTTGAACAAGTTACTAGTAGCAGCACTGGGCATGTCATAAGGCTTGTTTGGGAACAAATCCCAGTTTTTTTGTTAGACAGAACCAAACTTGCAGATGTCTTTATTTCTTCACAAAAACCAAGAGCAAAATAACTGAGAAATTTCTGTTTTTATATTGGCTCAACTCAATTTCCTAAAGCTTAAATAATTTTTAAAAGCCTTTTGAAATAAGCAGTTAAGCATCAAAATATATTCTAAATGTTAGTGTTTCAACATCTTTTTAATTCAGCTCAGCTACTGACTGAATTTGACCCAGGATATAGAATAATGTGTTCTAAATTTTTCAGTTAATCTCCTGCTCACCAGAAATGCTTTGCTTCTTTCCAATTAGGAGTTCAGCTGGCAAGAATAACAGGTTCTGATTGAAACTAGACTGCACTTAATCATATCACGCATCTGAACTTCAGTTTCCTTCAGATGCTGAAGGCAAATTAAAAAAATCTTTCAGGCATGATTCCTAGATAATCAATCTTCTAGAAGAGGAGCATGCATTCATACCAAGCTAGAAAGAAAAAAGTGCAGAACTAAACTGGGATAGCATCACTTAGAGGACACTAAGCAAATTAGCAGTGTTATAGTTTCCCTAAGAAAAGGGAATGTGTTGTCACATTACCTAGCTCCTTTTTGACCTCTAGTAATTAGGGACCCCTTCTGCTAATTTCAGTATGCTTATTATACTTAAAACATTAGAGAAAGGGTCCAAACAGCTGGAGATGCCATAAGTAAACCCGCATAGGTGTCATGACCAAGGAGAAGGCTCCAGTGCAGACTCACATCTTGGTAGATGATGGAGAACCCCCAAAAGGAACGACAAACCTCAAGGATGCCAAACTATAAATACAAACCCTTTGGAAACTAGGTACTATTAGCTCCTCAGCACACAGCATATTCTTTTTCTAGTTTCTTTCAGCACTTTCCAAAGATCACTAGAAAACCAAAAACGTAACACACAGTCATCCATTTGCAGATGAAGGATGACTTTGTCCCTTTTGTTGGAGGTTCACACTGTGGTTACACACGCTCAGCACAAGATCTGCACAGGGGCTGGGTAGGGCGAGCATAGCTCACCAACTAAATCCCAGCAGCATTTCTGGCTCAAGCAGTTGCTGTCCCTACCTCCCACCCACACAGGAAGCCACAACTGAGGAGTCTCCAAGCTATGCAGAGGAGGTGGCAGTGCTAGGGGCTGGGGGGACTGCGCAGATCAGCTGCAGCAAAACTGGCATGAGATCAGACCAAAGCACAGCCTGGGTCGTCTTCTGCAGAAGAGTGTTCAACAGCCTCACGGCTCAAGATGCATGAATACAATGCAAGTAGCTAGCATATCGTGACTATTAGTGGTTTCCCCTAATATATCCCCACTCTTTTTACCTACAGGCAGCAGGGAACAGTTTTTAGACTTTCCTGCATTACCCTGTCTGGTTTCCCACAGCAGAACTGGCCAAGTTCCAGAGGGCCAGAGAATAGCTGGTGGAGCACATGTTTTCATCGTTCTTCGTAGCTAAGCAAATTTGCTCAACACTTGTGTGTGTTATCCAGATAGCTACACTGAACACAGAGCACCAGATTCAGCAGACACCATGAGCAGAACATTTATACCCTGCTCCTCACGAAAATAAAGCTGAAGAAAAGAGGTAGAGATGCTGAAAAATGATCTAGATAGACAAACAATTGCCAATAATAGCTTAAAAAAAAAAAGAGAGTATGAAAAGCAAACAAACTCCCAATACATGCTCTGTTTGGAAAACATTTTGAATGCAAGTGGAGAAGGCTGCAGCAATAACAATGGGCCGTGGGGAGCAGCACATGTGCTACATTTAACTCTGTGTCTCCTGAGCAGTCCCAGGCTCCCAAAGAGCAGCATATCTTTAGCACTGGGGCTTGACATGGGGAAATGCAACTCCTGATAACAGTCCATGATGAAGATATCAAAACCTAGCTGGAAATGTTCCTTAAACTCCCTGCCAAGGAAAATGGTCGAGCATAAGCTATTAAGCTGCAATAGCTACCTACCCACTTTATTAGTGTGCACTGAATTTGTTTTGTTTAAATGACTCTCAGGGGAACAAAGAGCGGAAACAGGCATTACACTTGTTGCATATTTACCACGGAACTCATTCAGCTCCATTACAAGTGGGGGAAGATTTCAAAGCCTTTGCTCATGGAGTTGGAACGCTTACCAAGAAGACTTTATTCATAGATTCAAGCTAGGTCAGCATTTCCTAACTTTTTTTTTTAAATGGAAGAATTATTTAAGCCTTTGAAAAAATTATACGTAGTGAGATCAGAGTTTTCAGTAGCAATGATATAAAAGTTAGGTTAACCTTAATGTTCATTTACTGCTTTTGCTCCCCTCTAATCACTCAAATTTGTTTGCTCGCGTAACTAATGACACATATGAGAGTCTGGTCTTCAGTTTTCCATCCTCTTCATTTGGATATTCATCTGCTAATATCTTACAGACCGCAAACGGAGGAGGACTGCACTAAAAGCCATTCTCCCTGCCAGTCAGATAAGCACAGTTCCACAGAGTAAAACAAAACTTAGCAGCTGCAGTATTCAGTGTGCATTTCCCCATACCATATCAACAAATTGCTAAAACTGGAGCATTTGGAAGGTCTGAACATTCACATTTTACCATTAGCTCCTTATCACTATTGAAAATCCTGGAGCTGGACAATGCAAGTCTGGCAGCTGTTTACCCCATTGTCTGAACCTTCAGGTTACTCAGACTCGTCCAATCTGCAACAAGACCTCAGCCTCGACCCATCAGGCATGAACTATATGTTCAAATGCAGCAATGCAGCATTGAGGAAAGGTTTGGGATTGCTTTGCAGGAAAATTAATAGCCAAGCTTCTGCAATAGCAGCCTAGAGTCAGCTTATGATCAAAACAGATGTAACTAAAAGTCTAATACTCAAAAAAGCTCTATTTTAAAGACAGCTTAATCGTCTCGGCACCTTCCTCTTGGATCTGACATTCAAGTTACAGGGTCAACCTCTTGGCTCCTACTCAGAGGGCTTTTTGCTGTACTCTAGTAACCCTCAGCAGAGGGCTAGCCCTGGGAGGCATCAGCGCCTGCATGGCTTGCATTAGTTTTTGTCACAGTGGAAGCACTATCACACCTTCAGACATCTGTGTAGTTCAGGTAATTAAAAAGGGACACTATAAACACGTATTTAAATTTTAGTCAAAGAAAGACAACGAAACACTTGAAAAAGCAGCAGTTGATTTCTGAGAACAACTGCAATCTCCTATGCTTCTTTTATAGCCTGAGTCTGTTTTAGATGCGAATAGTCATATCTAATAAAAGGCAACCCTAGTCAATTAAAAGGTAGGGGAAGGGCATATACACATGGGGGCAAAGAAGCAGAAATTTAAATAAGGCCTTACCCTGTGGTGATCTCTCTACTTTACCAACAAACAATACTAGATAGATTAACTATGTAGAGCTCTCCATCCTAATTTTTATGTCATCAGTAAAGCTAAACCCAGGAATAAAACCCCAAGTGAGTATGAAGGCATGTGCTCATGTTTCCAGTTTTACTGCTGCTGGACTTTCCCCTTTCTTACCAAGAGTAAACAGAGCCTCCAAGAGACTGTGAGCACACAGGGTGACTAATAACAATAATGTGAGCCTCCCTGGGGCTGCCTGAACTTTTTTCCAGAAAGTAAAGGAAGAGCTCCATAGCAATCCTGCCAAACTGTCCCATTTTGTTCCTTGATGTTTTCAAGCTAAGAGGTTGAAAAACTTTGAAATTTTGTTTACAGCTTTGAAAAAGTAATTTTATTCACCAATAGGTTGGAGGAAGGAAAGAAAAGTGCATCTGTTTTTTTGTTTTGTTTGAACCCTTCCCCTAAGTCATAGCTCTTCCCCTTCACTTCAGAATTAGCATTTCCAGTGCTCTGTGTTTTACTCAAAGGCAAAAAGTAACCATCTTCCGTGGTGTGGCACAGGCATAATGATGTGATGGGTTTTTGTGCCATTGTGCACAGGCAGCTGCCAGCGCGCCTGGCCTCATCTCCCCCTCAGAGCAGCCCTGAGAGGCACTGATAAGACATTTTGCTCCTCCAGCAGCAACTATCAGTGTCCATAAGGCAAAAGGATCACCACAAATGTTGAAAAAACAGTTTAAGAAACAGAGCTGGAGGGGTTCATTTCTCCTCCCCCCTCTCACACCCAAGCACAATAAAAAAAAAAGCACCTGACTCAATGGAACAAAGCCAGGTTTTCTGGTCAGGTTATTTTCTACTGCTGAACAATGACTGTTTATACCAAAGATAAAAAGCAAAGTCGGCAGTGAAACAGATGAGACTGGGGAGGAACAGCGAGGGCAGACTTGGAAGGAGTCCACAGAGGAAAGTCCTCACGGAATACCTCGCACCGAGCCTGCACAGTGGGGCTTTGGAGACAACTGCTTGCTGGACAAGTGGTAGAGTTCCCTCCAGAAAGCTCAAGTAGGCAGGTACAAAGTAAGGATGTCAGGATAAACAAACACAAAAGCCAAAAAATAAGTACAAAAATATAAAACCCCCAAACATGTTTAAGTATAAACAAATTAGCTCTTTACTCAGAAGTGGGATTCCACCAGTTGCTGTTAAAAGACAATATTTTGAGTAACTGAGAAAACCAAATTAAACAAAAAAATATTTTTGGAAAAGATTAAAAAGGTAAGGCATGCCAAAATGCTCTTCATTCTCTCTGAGTCAGCCCAGGCAGACTGCAAAGACAAGTACCATACCTGTTCAAGGGCCCAAGGTACATCACAGCATGTGTTACATGCCAAATCATCATTTTCATGGTGGATTAAAGGTGAGCATGGCTGTTTTAAAGGCAGAGGGAAGCCACACATAGTGGGATTTGACTGAAAAAATGCATGGTGCTGAAAAGCAGTACTTTGTACTAGAGAAGCTGGGATACACATGCATCCCCAGTCCATAAGGGGCTCTACCTCGCAGAGGATCGAACATTATTTAAACAGCTTTGGAGACTTCCTTGTTCTTACCAGTAGCTCTGGGCATTTGCTAAGTATTTGTTTAAAAATATTTGCTGGAAGTCCTATCAGCAGGAGCCAGGTACCAGTGGGCAGCTGGCTTCTTTCCCTGCAGCACTGCGGCCCATCCCACTTGGACCAGTAGTCAGCCACCTTCTCCACAGGAAGGACAAGCAGTAATGAGAGGCAGACATTTTGAAGTGCAGATCCAGTATGCAAGAGACTGACTAGAAAGCAGACTTTATTCCCCATACCTTTTAATTAGTTTTGTCTTGAATAGAAGACATTGAAGTCTAATTTTCCAGAGTGAGGAAGAATAGAGAAACTCTGTGAATGCTCCAAAATAAGTTGAAAATTCAGGTAAGAAATTTCAGACAGAGAAAAAGTAGGAAAGATACATCTTTCCAACTAAAGCAAAGCCTCTGGACAGCCTGAGGAAGCTGGCATTCATAGAATCATAAAATGATTTGGAAGGGAGCTGGAAGGGACCTTAAAGATCACCTTGTTCCAACCCCCCTGCCATGGGCTTGGACATCTCCTGCTAGACCAGGTTGCTCAAAGCCCCATCCAGCCTGGCCTTGAACATTTCCAGGGATGGGACATCAACAGCTTCCCTGGGCAACCTGTTCCAGTGCCTCACCACCCCTACAGGAAAGAATTTCTTCCTAATATCTAACCTAAATCTACCCTTTTCTAGTTTGAAGACATTACCCCTTGTCCTATCATTAAACTCCCTGGTAAAGAGTCCCTCCCCATCCTTCCTGTAGGCTCCCTTCAGGTACTGGCAGGCTGCTATAAGGTCTCCCCAGAGCCTTCTCTTCTCCAGGCTGAACAGCCCCAACTCTCTCACAGCCTGTCTTCATAGGAGAGGTGCTCCAGCCCTCTGATCATCTTTGTGTCCCTCCTCTGGACCTGCTCCAACAGGCCATGTCCTTCTTATGCCAGGGGCCCCAGAGCTGGACACAGTACTGCAGGTGGCATCTCACCAGAGTGGAGCAGAATCACCTCCCTCGACCAGCCGGCCACACTGCTTTTGATGCAGCCCAGGATGCAGTTGGCTTTCTGAGCTTTTTTCCACCTCAGTGCTAAAGGTTTCACTCCAGGTCAAGCATAGTTTACCTTGCTCATTCATGCAGTAACTTCTGCAGAGATGGAAGCCAATTTTCTCAGACAAACCCCCTCCCCCCCTTGCCAATCCCTGTACCCCATTCCCCCTTTGTAGCACCAGATGGGCCTGCCCAGGTCAGGAAGTTGCCACCAGGGGGTCTGCTGGGGACAGCTCTTTTCTCCAGCCCCCTTGGTGCCACCCTTTACACCTCATCCTGCAGAAAGGCTTTGCGACCCCCCTCACCCTTACACCATGGTGCTGGTGGATGTACCCTGACCAGCTGCTGCTCTCCATCCCCCTCAGCTGCTGTGTGCACACCAAAGAGCCAAAAAAAGGGAGCAGCTGCTGACGGACCTGCTGGTCAAAGATGAACTGAGGCTTCTCCAGGCCTGTGACAAGTGATAGGAAAGCTGGTGTATACAGAGCTATAAACATGTAACAGTTGTGTCATAGGAGCGTTGCCTTGGCTTTTTTGGGTTTGTCCTGCTGAGAGGACCTGATGACACACATGCATGCTTTAGCACTGCCCCCCTTCCAGCTTTCCTTAGCCATAATGGGTTTTAAGCAAAGCAGAGCTGCGTCCCAGCCTGAGCGTGGGAGCCTCGTGGGGAGTGGGGGGGCACAGTCCTCCCCCAGGCAGGTCCCCTGTGTGCATCTGGTCACTAATCCCAAAGTGAGGAACAAAGTGTTAATTCTCTCCCCCACAGCTCCCTGCTGCTTTCGCTACTATATTATCTGTACAAAGCTATACAGAGGGAAAAGCAATCTGTTCAGAATCATTTGGGAGTGAAGGATTAAAAAAAAAAAGAAAGAAAAAAGAAAGAAAATAGTGACACTGTTACAGACATGTGCACAGAGAAGCCTTTGTGTGCCAGAGCAAGGGAGCCAGCAGAGATATCTCCAGCAGAGCAAACTAGGATGGAATTAGCAACAAACTCATTGGGATGCAATTTAATCAGACTGAGCAAAAGGCAGGCCAGCTAAATAATCTTGTTGGTGTGGTTTCAAACACCCACTGCCCTCAGGCGTTATTTGATCACTTCAGCTGAGGCGGGGTAGCTCTTTCTCCGTCACTGCTAGAGAGCAATCATGGGATATCCCCAACAGTTTGGGATTAGGCAGGTAAGCATTGACAACCCTTCTCCACTAATTTGCCTGGTGCGGCTGGAAAAGGGGCAGAGCCGCTGGTTTACTGCACGCAGATTGCACTTGATAGTCTCACCACGGGCTGGTTCCTCTGCTTCCTCTCCACACACTCTCCAGCCCTTCCTATCCGGTATGGGCTTGGAGCCTCAGTGCTAGCAAAATACATGAATAAATAGTGATTAGCCCTCAGGGCAGAAGAGCAAAACACAGGCAGAGGAGCCAGCCAGCACCCCTCCCACACACACTGCAAGCCCAGGGGTCATCAGATGGGTGAAGCAAACGAAGTCCCATGAGGTCGAGCCCTGCCCAGCCAAAATGGGAAGCCGAGTGAGTCTGTGACCACAGATGTGTGATGGTGGTCAGATGTTTTTAACCAGGATGTTGTAGCTCAACCAACTCCCACCCCTCCTACAAGTGAGGTTACAAATACCTATTTCGTCAGCTGTGCTATAGAAGCTAGTTCCTCGGTTAGCGGAGAGAAAAATTAATCACTGTGTGAACAAGTCACTGAACTGTAATCAGAGCTTTAGCATTAACTGTCTTTAACAGACAGGTGCTCAGCAAGGAAGAGCTCGGCTTCCTCCAGGGCAAGCAATGCATACTACAGAGCTGTGATGCCACAGCTGAGACCGCCTAGCACCATTTTGCTGGAAAAATGGCAGCATTAGCATTTCACAAATGCATACTGGTACCCTGCAAGAGATGTCAATGCCTTTTTTTTTATTTATAGGCTCCTACAGTAATGTATACCAGAGGCCAAATATAGAAAGGTTTCCTAAGGCTAGCTCTATGCTTACCTGAGGTTTATTATACTAATGACCCTATTCTCATATTAGTCAGTGTAATCTGTGAAACATTCAAAATAAAGCCTCTAAGTGCCCTGGAAACCAAGATATACAATTAAGGCCAGATAAGGGCAGAAGCTTTTCGGTGATCTTCTGCCATTGTTGTATTCAGAGCTCAGCCAGTCTATTAGGTTACTCTAATTAAAACATTTCTGCTTTCTTTTTTAGCAAAACTTTTTCATTTGAAATTGTGCGTAAAAGCCTTGCAGGATGCACTTTGGAAGTGCTGCAAAAAGGTAGTGAAAAGACGGGATTGCTATTCTTGTAAACCAGCACTAGTCAGACTCTTCATTAGAAATGGGAGCAACCAGCTAGAAAATGAAACAGACCGTGATGCAAGATGTCAAGGTATACTCTGCGGAAAGACATTCTTCACTGGAGACACCTCAGGACTTGCTGGAAGTTTCTGGCTATTGCCAGAGAAAAGCATTTGAGCAAACAGCTCAGCCACGGGAGCAGCAAGCCCTCAGTACAGCTCCCCATGCTGGGAAGTGCCACCAGCAGAATTCTGGTGTTTCATCCATTATTCAGCAGCTGCTGCCAGCTCTCATTCACATATGTCACCTGGGCATAAATAAGTAAAACACCATACATACAAACCTATAACAGAGGAGAGCATTAAAAGTAACAAGCAAGCAGGCTTCATGCATTTCCTTATACTACAGTCTGACACTGACCATTTCATCAGTAGCCATTATGCTAAGATCCAGATCCTGGACCATTTTTACACTTGGGTTACACACCACAGGAGTCTTTTCACCTTTTTTCATTAACAATTGTCTTCTTTTTACCTGGACAAATGACCTCCCCAAGCTACTCCAATAAACATAGGCCTATAATAATTTCCATTAAAAGTGTTTGGGTGGAGTATGGCTTGCTCCAACCTGCCACTACTGCTTGCAAGAACCCTCATAACTCAGCTGTAGCATTACTTCTTTTCTCAGGACCAACCTAACAAACAAGGATCACATCTTTTCAGTGTTGCTACATATTCATTGGAGATTTCTGCACCCATCAGCTTTCTATGTTGCCTTGACTTCAAGCTAGGCTAAGTCCTGAAGTAGTAGATCATGCTCAAGAGCCTACCCTCATTAACCAAGGCAATAATCACAGCTAGACTTTGTGATCCTCATTCCTGAGCTGCTTCCAGTGTCACTGCACTGTGCTGGGCAGATAAAACCACTCTGCATTCTCACATTGCCAGCTAATCCTGGGAAAGACTTCTGAACGGAGAAAGATACTGCATAATACTAACACATGCAGTTTGGTACACTGCAGAGTTCATGGTTTATTTCTTTCTCTTGGAATCAGTAGCTCTCAGGGTCATGCCGCAAAGCCACTGAACGAGCGTAGCCAAGCCATAGCCATACTGAAGATGGCCGTAGCTCTTACATTAAAAATAAAACCAAACCCAAACAAAACAAAAACACACACACAAGTTTAATTATATAGAACCACATTCAAGTGGCACCATAATTGACCAAACTGGAAACTAAGCCTTAAGGAAAAAAAAAAACACACACATGCTTTTCTTTCCACCAGGAGTCAAAATTGTCACTTGGCCACATAGTATTACAAAGAAAAGAAAAAGTAGTAAGAAGTGGTCAGGAGCACTCTTAAACCAACTAGCTTTCTCTATCAACACATTGTATAAGTTATTGCAAAGTAGTTGAAATACTTAAGGCTTTTGTAAAAGAATTCTATAACAAAAAGTAAACGATAAATACTGTTGGTTGGCTTTTGGGCATCTCAAAACTTTATGATCTATTTTTATCTATTTATACAGAAACTAGCATATTTAAGATTTACTTAGAGATTCATTTTTCACAGGACCTAACACAATAACAGGTATTCAACCATTCTTAGAGTGCTGATGACACTACTAAGCATACAAACATTTTTATGGTCTGAACTGCCTGTATCTCTTTAAGGTACTCCAGGATGTTAAAGCATTTTTGAGTTTCACAGCAGAGCAAGATGTTTCTAAGGCAGCAAAATAAAACACACATTTCAGAACTTATTAGTTCAGCAAAACTGATCCAGGTACTTAAGAGTTCATTATAGTATAGGGAAGGCAAGAAAAGCCTTTGCTCAAACTATAAAGCCAGACTCACTTATCTAATTTTCAGCTTACCATAAAGCAATAGAGATTTTTAAGAAGCAGCTTATAGCTAGGCTATACACACAGACACATTTGTATTGAGGAAAAGTAATTTCAAACTTGGCATTGTGCGCAAGTAGGTCTGAGGACAACTACTTCCCTATAATGCTAACAATCTGGATAATGCATTCTTCAAAATCAGCAGTAGACTTAAATGTTTTCTCCTTTTGGAAACGGGCATGTTTGTGGATGTTCACCTTAGCTGCTTTCTATTAGCATTTTCCTCCTAAACCACGAAATTCCTTTCAATTTGATTGTGGGTGTATTTATTATCATACCTTCAAAATAGCACCTGCCTTAACTTTAGCGGAATTTTATAGAGGATGAAATTATCTCTGAGACTTCTGCTTATCTGTGAATATTTTGAACACATTGATACAGCAGAGGACTTTGGAGCCAGGAGTTTGCTGCTCATTGTATAAGAGAGGGAGATCTCTTAATCAAATCTAAGGAAAGATTACCTGGAGGTCAGTAGAGCCCTGGAAAGGGCACAGCTTATGTCTGCACAGTGCCTACCTCAGCTTCTCTTCATCCATCGGGATCTAACACTGTTGTTTATAAATACAGCAGATAAAGCCCATAGAGGTGTATGTCACCATAAAAACACTGGCTACACTGGGCAGCCTAGCTGCTAGAGTGCATCTATCTCCAAGCATTTTAGAAGACAGGTAGTATTTTAGTGACAGGTAGTATTTGCCAAACCCTACGCTACTTCAAATGTCTGTCAGGAGCAACACAGTTACGGCCAATCCTGCCTGGGCAAAGGAACAGATTAGCTGTGGTCTTAAGTCCCGAAACAGGTTCATGGGACAGTTTGGTTGTGTACTGGATTGACCAAGATGTGAGGAAGATTCCAGATACACCAACAGGAACCTCACCAGGACATACCTCCTTCCCAACTCTTAGCCTTCATCACACTTTTGCATAACATTTCCACTCCCTGCTGAGAATGGAAGAAGTCACGGGTGACCAGAAAATCTGCCCTACTGGGGCAGCTCCAGAAAAGCCAGAATGAAATCATTGCAGAATTTAACCCGCTGCATTTCCATGTGCTTTTCCGGTTACCATAACCAAACTCTTGTTCTGGTGTTTCAAGGTCATCACTTGAACTGTACAAAACCAGTTAAAAATATCCAAACACCTGGCTGCAGTTTCTGCTCTGGAAACCCTCCACATTAAGTTGAGGTGGTTTGTCTTTTTTTTTTTTCTTTTCTTTTTCTGTTAAATACAAAAAAGAAATAAATTATAATTAGAAGGATATGTATTCCCCAGATGCTTTAAAGTTTCCAGAATTAATTCTGGGTTTCAGGTAATAGTAAATACTCTGAGGCTTCCCATGAAAAAACACTTGCTATTACAAAAAAAACCAACCAACCACCAAACCCAAAACATATCAAAGAAGAAAGTAGGAAAAAAAAAACCAAACAAACAAGAAAAGAAGCTGATTTAATGTCTTGATTACTGATATTTTTTTTTTGTAATGGTGGAAAAAAACCCACTCCAAGCTAAAAAGAGACCTACGTAGCATCCCTCTGCACCTGCATTTCTTCACCCCCTTGGAAATCATTGCAACCTGCCACCTCTTTCATCACTGTCTGACCTTGAGCTTGGGTCCTCAGCACCGATTTCTGGCTGCCAGAGGAAAGGACAAGACACAGCAGGGTAAACAAGGTCATCTCAGTTGGCAAGGACCAGTGCCTTGGAAATGTCTGCCCACCAGTGAACTAAAGCAGTTGCTGCACAAGCAGATGCGTGTCAAGATTTACAAAGGCATAATAAAAACAGGCTGGAAATTAGTTCATCCTAAACATCTGTGTATACACCGCAAAACTTCCATTCATCCTGGGGGAAAAGCTGTAGGCCTGTTTCTCATTCCAAAGGCATTAGCCATCCTGCTCTTGTGTGAGTTAGTTTCCCCTGCCAGGGCACAACCCAGGTAGGAAATGGCACGGATCTCCTCTACCCACTCAAACTTTCCTGAAGCAGCTCTTTGCAGCTTGACAGGCTCATTTCCCAGGAACATCCACTAGGCATCTGTTTACCCTGCCACAGGGTCAGAAGAACAGCAGTATAAAGTGTCAGATAGAGCTTGTCAGGGCTTGTCAACTTGGGAAGGGTTTTGCTATTTCTCTTGGGCATAAATGCTCTGCACCTTGCAGAGGCTAGTTTTAATGGTGTAAGCAGCAGCAGGGAGAAGAGGAGGCAAGACATTTGCCAGTGTTATTGCCTCAAGAAAATCCTCTGAATAGCTGACACTTTTATAGCTCGACTGAGGGGAAAACAGGTTTCTTACCTTGACAGAAGTCAAAGAGAAAAGCTGTATTAAGAGGGATCCCACACAGAAACATTAAGACACATACATGTCTGGTTAAGGGTGCAATCTCACAAACACCATCTTTGCATGAGTTGATTGGCTCTGTAAAGTAATCATTATTGTTTGATGGCAATTTAGTCTCCATTTGGTTCTCCCTGGATAAGTATCCACAACATCAAACCACAGCTGGCACTAACTGGGCACCTTCACTGGTCAGAAAAGGGAAGCCATGAATAGAGACGTGAAGAAGCAGGGCAGGCTCCAGCTGGGGCAAAATCCCCAGTCCTGTTTTATCTCCATCAACATTCCACTGGATTTAATTGGACTCTGCATTTTAGACAACACTTGATAAAAAAAATGCAGAGACTGGTTTCTAGTACCACCTGTACTGACATCATATCCAAGCTTAACTTTTAGAGCAGAGAAACACCACTGATCTATCCACAAGGGATAAGTTTCCTTTGTGAAGTGTAAGGCAGACAGCTAATTGGAAAGCCAAGAAATTGGAACCACTATGGAAATATTATTATTTTCTTAATATTGCCAAAACAGAGAGCTACATAACCAAGGAAAGACGCCCAATTCAAATGTAGCCTTCAGTTTTATTTTTCTAAGAAGTCATTCATACTATACAAAGGCTAAAAAGAGATTTGAAAATAAGCCAGCCAAGACAAGGTACAGGTATAGCACAGAAAATGGGAAATGGAGATGTATTTTAGGAAGAAATTGTCCTGATGTTCAGGAATGCAAAGTAGGAGCTGGGGCTCCACCAAACACTGGCCTCTTGCCTCAAACATAGTCTCTGTTTATTGTCAATAAAGATGTCTTCCCCATCTCTCAGCCTACATCCTGTATCAGTTACTGCTAATGAATCCCTGAGGGGATTAGATATTTAATATTACAACATGAGATGCCGTCTTAGAAGGAAAAAAAATTAAAACAAAGGCACCTAGGCTTTAACCGAAGAATTAATCACAATGGGCCAGATACCCTCCAGAAGCAGAGCTCTGCTCAGTGCAGGAGCAAATGGACATCACCTCCAAGTGCACGGGAAAGCTCAGTCCAAGCCTGTCAAGAGCAGAAGCAGTCCAGGGAGCACTCTGATTTATGCCGTTGGCCTAAATTCCTGCAAGGCCACCGTGGGCAGAGGATCAATCATGCCCACATCGTTCCCTGACTCACAGCAAGAAAACAGAAGTGAGAAGTGGGTCTAAGTTTTCCAGAAGTTGTTTCCAGGCTATCAGGAGTTTTACCACCAGTCACTTGTAACTGGAAACTAGCCCATAGTCTCCATGAGGGGAGACCTGGCCTTTATGTTGGATATAGATATAACTGTATTGGCAAGCACACCTAGAATAGATACAGCAACAGAGATTTTGCTAGTAGAATTCACCTTCGTTCTGCTGGTGACAAAACACCACAAAGTCAAACTGACAGAAAGAGACTGCTTCAGGGGCTTCTGCCAATATTAAAGCGTCATATAAAAAAAAGTTGCCTCTGCATAGTGTTATTGTCCTGGTAACAAATCTACATGTCCATGGAAAAGTTCTAAATAGCATGAGCAGGCAAGAACTTAGAGGGCGATTCAAGATCGCCCCTGTGGGCAAAGGCAGCATCTTGCCTTTGTAATTCCTGAACTGCCCCACAAGCTCTCTTTGGGTCCCATGAGCAGGAGTTGAGCGGATACAAAGGCATTACTCTTGCACTGTGTGGGCGGATGTGGTCCACCTGCCTGGGGTGGCACTGACATGACAATACCTCACATATTCAGGGCAGCTACAGTTTTTGCATTCATAGACACAGATTTGTAGTCGAGATTCGGATGCCATCATTATTCATTTTTCTTTGGCTTCCTGAAGAAACACATGTTTAAACAGTATTAGGATGAGGGCCTATCACCCCATGGTTTGTGTGAAATTGTCATTATCTCTTTTAAGCACATGTCAAGATGTGTGGATGGAAAGATTCATTTCCATCTTGACATTGGAAAGATGGAAATGAATTTAGCAGCACTTTACCCAGTCTGTTAACTGGGCACCATCTAAGAAGGTTAACAAAAAACCAGAGGAGATAGAAAACTGATCCAGGATGGAGTAGGGGAAATGTCACAATAGGAGTGCACAAAGCAGTGCACAAAGCTTTGGGAATGGTAAGTTAGCTTTGTGTTCCCATTCCCACAGGGCAATGTTGAACAGTTTATATGCAAGGAAAGAGGCACCTTCATGTATTGCAGCTATTAGTTTGAGGTCCTTAACCCCGCAAGGTGCATCAGGCTATCTTTGACTATAAGGTTAGTCACTGATAATTATAGAACATGAGCAGGTACTGCCTGTTTCTCTTAAACCCCACAGTGGCCTGTAACTCAGATCAGTTTCCATCAGTCAAACCAATGTCATATGACATACCAGATTTATACTATCTGTAGCAGAGATCCCCATCTGCCCTGCCAGCTCTAAGAGCCTATGACGAACCCTGGAAGTTGGGAACTAGTTTAGTAGGAGCACACAAAAGCAGGAAGAAGTAAAACTTCAAAGCATCCAGTGGAGCAAAGCTTTCTCTTCTGCCTATGGATGCTAGCAAATAAAAATGACCACTTTTCAGTTAATAACCATCAGGTGCCCCAGGCCACCAGATCATGCTGTCCAGGACAAAGATACAGAGTATTTCCACAGTGTCAGGCAGCTGCTCCATCTACTGGATTAAGCCTACAGCTAAAGCAGCTCAGCTCTACCCACGCGTTGTGGACATAGTCCTCAGTTTCAGTCAGTGAATCATAACTATGAATAATTTTAGTAAGCCTTGGGAAGGTCATAAGTACTATGGATGTCCTAGTGTTGTGAGTGAGTTGAGTCACTGAAATGGGGAATAAGGAGCAAAAACGGTAAGGCCATGGGCAGGCTGGCTGGTCTCCAGTTATTCTCTGTTCAGTCAGGCACTTGAAAGTTAATTTGTGAAGTAACATGACCGAAGTCGAACCATAAATGAAGTTCCTTAAAATATATAAACAAATTAGCATTGATGCTGCTGTTTCTAGGTTACTAGGGTACACAGAATGTCAAGTGACTGATGATGCATACAGAAAGCCTTGCAACAAAGGATCAGTATTTGCCGAAACAGAGCACATCATGCAGTTTTGCTTTTGACATAGCTGAATGCCAGCATTTTCAGTCTTTTACACTGATACATGCAGTCAGCTAGGAGAAAAAAAAAATTTTCTGTATCACTCCACACCTTGTGCAGCCGTTTTTATCAGGGTAAAATACAAGGATTTTGTTTCTTTTTTGTTTTTAATATAGACACACACTTTGCACAGCTTTAAGTGGCTGCACAGAGATGCAATATAAACACCTTTAGCCTTAACTACCATTGAAAATTAAAGAAAGTTTCAGGAAGAGACAGATACCTTTCTTTAAAGTGACCATTATACTTGGGAACTGGGTAGGATAATTCAGATGATATACACTGGGGAGGTTTGCTTTCTTTGGTTTATTTTCCTCTCAGGACATATAACATGTCTTCCTATAAAACCTCAAAACCCCAAACTGTGATAGGAATGAAGATTGTGACACAGCAGACGAGTAAGCAGAATGATGTCAGAGTAAAGTGCATCTGATACAGAGTCAGAATTTCTTCACCAGTTGAGGCAAATTCCTCTGTAAAAAAAAAAAAAGAGTATGCATGCCACAGCTATTAGTGTGTACAACAGTTGTCAGTCAACATCACGCTTACAAAAAGATTTCTAGTTGAGGAGGATCTTGTTTTGGGAACCAAGAACTAAGAGATTTATATTTTATTCCCAACTACAATGGAGAAACTTTGTGTGACATTGAGTTAGTCATCATTTCCCCATCTGTGTGATGGCTATTATATTTTAAGTACAATGCCTGTGTCACAGCAAGATCACTTGCTTCCTGAGGTGGAAGGTTTAGTATAAACACAAAATATCTTTATTCTTAAAATGAAATTATTTACAGCACCTGAGAACTAAACTATCATCTTTATCCACTAGGATATATAACATACCATGAGAGATGTCACCGGGAGGAATTCTCAGAATTGGAAAGAGAAAAAACAACTGTGGCCTATCCTAAAAATTGCCGTGATGGGAATTATCTTTTGTATCCTGGATATCAGTGCAGTGGTTTCATCTCCTGCTTTCCCAGTCTGTTGGGATCTGCAGAGGACAACCAGCTCCTGTCTTCATTTACACCCTTTGGGTTAGAAGCTGGGACAAAGGACTAAGGGCACAGGTAGGTCTTTTCCTCCCAGATTTCTGCTCCGATGATTTGAAAACACAAGGCTCACCAGCCACAAGGGGCCTGTGCTGGCTGCCTGCATTTACATCCTCATTCCTAACCCCTGAATCATGGTGGGAGCAATGAGATTAGCCAAGAGGACTGCAGATGATGACTCATGCAACACACATACCTGCAGGGGTGCATCGGCATGCATCCCACCCCATTTCCCTCATCCCTCTTACCCTTGTCCTTCTGCCCCAGTTCTCCCTCTTATTTTTAGCATTGCTTTATTGTGTCTGGTCCAAGCAGGCTGCAAATGCCAGCACTCCACACATGGTTGTGGGTCTCTGGGCTGTCTCACGACATGATAATAGACAACTATAAGAATCTTCCAGTAGCACAGCCCTTTCTCTGCAAGTAAAAAGCTCTCACAAACCTGACTAGCAAAGTACAGTTTGGAGCATTATGCAGCCACCAAGCCAAGCCAAAATACTCAGTATTGTGTTAAATGTCCTAGCAGATTTTACTCCTACTGCCTCTCAAAGATTGGCAGAGACGTCTATCAGAACAGAGATGTCTATCTCTATTTGAGAGACAACGCTATCAAAACACAGAGGTGACGCATGCACAGAGCCTTTTTTGATATAAATAGGATATCATTACAATTCTTTGTTACATGCAATGATAAATACCATTTAAGATCACTAACTTTGCAGTATCACCAGCGGTATAGGAGAAAAATCCAGGGCATTTCTACTAAAAACGCAAGATGCTGCCAGTGTTCTGTAGCCAGAGATTGCTTTGTATTTCTTGTGGATTTCATAATTAAAGTAAGAAGAAGATAAAGGACTATCCTTTGAGGCTTGCAAGCTCCTAATGAGCTTGGTTCTGTGGTGAGAATTAGTGGGGCCTGATGCCTTTCTTGAACAAACAGTCTCTGTCTGTGCAATGTGTACACAGCTCACTGAGTTTACCAAGGGCGAACTTAGAGTACATCATATTGCCTCCCAGCCTCTCTACTAAAACTCCTCAGAAACTGATGCCCACCTTGTCATCAGTTAATTTTGGAAGAAGGTCCAGGCCAACAGACTGTGGTTATAAGTATGGTGTTAATTTTTTTTTTTTTTTACTTACTGTAGTGAAATTAATACCGCTCATGGAGATTGTTCAACAGCAAAAAAACCGTCAACCAATCACCAGAACAACAACAATGCCAAAATCCCCCAAAACCCTCGCAACACAGGCAGAATGAGGGTGAGCTGCCTAGATTCTCACTTACTCCTTCCCTGACCCAAGAGAAATTAATCTTTACGCCCAATCCATCACCAAGCTCACTGCTAAGAGGGCTGTCAAAGGTACAGATAGTGCTGATCAGCGCATGATATAGATGTTTCATGATCTAAGAGAGTTCATGGCATTTTGTGCTAGCTGAGGTGATGGTGTGCTCAGCTTCAGGCACAGAGGTGGTGATGTGGAACACAAGCCCATGATGCAGGATCCAGGCCCAGGGGAACAACATTTTGGATCCCTCCACACAGCACTGAGTGCAGGCAGACCAAGTCTGGGTCTTGTACACAGACCAGGCTCAGCTGGATCCCGCCCTAGGAGCTTGCATCTGGTGGGGGAGGTTGGGCTGCTTTTTGCAAATAGATGATTTTGTGCCCATTAACCCACACCTTGTTTACATTTGCACAAGTTAGTGAACAGCTGCTTCCGTTACCATCAATATTGAAGATTATGTCTTGAACCCTGTGCGACTGGATGCCTATGGGAATGCTACCTGAGCCGTCTTCTCCAATTAAATTGTGTGATCTGTGCTCTCACTGCCACTGTCTTAAAAATGCTTGCTTACCTTTTGTGCCCATACACAGCAGGATCACTGAGAATATTTTTCTTACCACTGAATCAAAGCTTCCTTTGAAATACTATTATCTTTCTGAGAAAACAATACCATTACGCATGTGGCACAACCTACGTGATCTCAGCCAGGGGACAGTGGAGTAGCATTAATACTGAATCCATGCCTGGTACAAGTCTGATCCAGATAGACATGCTCACACAAACGCATTTGTGCCAAAACGACCTCGTGCGCACAACACAAAATTTATACACTTTACAGGATAGCTAGAACCTTAAACATCTGTCAGGGTGGTACAGATAAGCAATAATCGATCTACCAGAGCCCATTGAAATCTAGGTGATACACTGATATGCTTTCAAGAAGCCTGAAGCGACATAATGTAATTGTACTGTACCAGCAATTTGTGTCACATGGTTGTAGCAGTTTTTTTTAATCTGTTTTTAGAACAATCTTTGTATCTTCCCATTAATAGCAAAAGAAATGATGTTCTGCTGATGCACATAGCCCTCCTTGCAAAGCAGACCTGGTTGTTAAGCTCCAAACAGTCTGTGATGTTTCTCCCCAGGTGCTGCCTTGCAACCCTGCACCTGATCCACCATGAAACCTCCCAGCCCCAAGGACTGGTTTACACAAAATAGTTCCCACCAGTTTAACTACAATCAGTCATGAAACTGATTCAGTTAATCCTCCGGAAACTCCTTTAGGGACCCAGTTGAATTCATTTGTAACAGTTATGGCTTAGAGCAATTTACCTTTCAGTTGGTAAATTAATTGTGATATCAATTTAAAACCTAGCTTGGTAGTTTATTAACTTGAAATTAAGACATAATTGCTATCAGCCAAAATACTGTGTTTCTAAGTGATGTTTTCCATAACTGATTACAGTTAAGTCAGTGGAACTATTTGTACAGATCAGCCCAAAATCCTCTGCCCCAATTACATGGTCTTTGGTTTCAAACGTTGGGCAACGCACAAATGAGTGCTCTGTCTATCCCTGTGGTAAACAAAAGGGTAAGGCAGGCAATACTTGACCTGTTTTCTGAAACAACAGCTCGATACGCAGACAATATGTTAAGGAATCATAGTGAAATGGCAGCAATGAAGAATTTGACTGTCAGTCCACCAGCCCACAGCTCCTCAAAGACCCCCCAGGCTTTAAGTACAGAATATTTACCAAGTACTGGGCTTCACGTACGTATTTTTTTTTTTGCTGTGCTCATCCCAGCCACTAATTATGGCCTTGTCTGTGTGGTGTAGCTACACCCTAGGAACAAAACTGTTAACTACTCTTATGATACACAAGGGAACAGGCTCCTGTTTCTAAAAGCTTGGAGCTGGCATTGCTGGAAACTTGTTGAAACAAAGGAAGCAGTTCAGCTAAAAGCAGGTGGTTCCTGGTATGGTGATCACATCAAGCTAGTTTTAGTCCTGACCAGCACCTTTGGATTAATTAGCTATAAAACCTAATTAAATAAATAAATAGAATTAAATTAATAAAATTAAATAACATTAATGAAACAAGCTTTGTTCTCATCTCCAGGATGGGAGAGGAGCAGCAGGGAAGAAAGTCCCTATGCTCTTGTCCCACAGTGTAAAAATAAGAAGCATTGAACTGCTTTTCTTACTTAGACTTGTTTAATCAGATCATTGCCTGCTGCAGACTCAGCAGGAAGCAGCCTGGGACACACCAGCAAACCAGCTTGGGGAGCAGGGTGTCCTCAGGTCAGGCCGGGGTGGATGGGACAAGAAAGCTTGCACTGCTGGGGTGGCAGAGTGGGGCTTGCCTCTGGTACACCTCAGGCTCCTGCCACCGCACAGCTGCCCGCCAGGACAGGGGCAGGGAGCCAAACAGCTTTTGGAGCTGCTTTCTCTTATAGCTCTACTCTTCACTAGCAGAGGGGAAAAAGCAAGGATGAGGGGGCTGGGCCAGGACACATGAGTGTTGCAGGGCATCATGCTGCCCCATGCTGGGGACAGTCTGCGTTCTCAGGAGGGACTGGTTCCCACAAGAAAAAAAAAAATAGCTTCAAAAGAGGTGAATGGCTCCAGTCCCACATTTTCCATCACACTTAAATTGCACCTGCCCCAGGCCAGCACTGCTGTGCAGGGTGAAAGCTTCTCTCTTCCTGCCTTCCTCTGCCATCTGCTCTGCTTCTCCCTAATAAAGATTTTTAGGACTTCTTCCTCTACCCTCATGGGGGCTGACCTGAGTTTGACAGCTTCCTGGAAGGTCTGCATGCCACCCCTCCAGCACACACAGCACCTATGTCCAGCACTTCTGCTGGATTTCAGCTGGGTGACCAGGTGGTGTGTTCTTTCTTGATTTCATCACCAATGGAGATATCTCTTCCATTTCATGAGAGTAAGTTTTTAAAGTCTTGTACTATTTTGGGAGGGCACCAGGTGTCACAACTATACAACAAGCTACGTTTAATTTTTCCATTTTGTTATGGCTTAATTTCTTCTCAGAGTTGAAGTTACATTCAGTTTTCCTTGGCTTGACTTTTTTCTAGGGTTCCTTTCTCGGGCCACCTGCTCCTGCACAGCGCTCAGCATCTCCACACAGTCTTGTTTACTGTAAAGCTGAAGGCCTGATGGATGGTCCCATAACCATCCATAGTGGCCATCAAATACCTTCTAAAAAAGTCAATTCAGACAAACAAGGGAACTCATCATTCTGCACATTTATCTGGCATGTCTCCAGCAAGATGTGAGATGTCTCAGGGTTGAAGCCAGCCTCATTTTAGCTTTGCAACCATTTCTTCTTTCATCTGTGACTCTTGACAAAGTTTATTAACACTCAAACAATCCCCAAGAACAAGCCTCCACGCTCTCTTACCCTCTAATTATACCTGTGGCATTCCCTCTCCCATCCAAACCCTCCCATGTTCTTAAACAAATATGCTGACACCCAGGCCAGCCTTATACAGCATTGCTGAAGCATCCTGCACCCATGCTGAGGGCAGCCTGCTTCTCTTCTGTAGCCAAAATCTGCTGGGCAGAGAAGCAGCCAGCTATCACATGCCTGATTGCACTTCTCTAATGTTCAGACCAGGCTGAGAATGGCTCTTATTTACTCTTCTGTCATAGAACTATTACACCAGTGGCAGACGAACCACAGCCTTGCTGTTCCTATCATGCCCTCTGCCCACCCTGAAGACAATTCCTGTGAAAGCTGCCTTTGCCAGCCTTGCACAGCTGTGCTTGCTCTTCTGAGACAGGGAACCTTCCTACAAAGCATCTGCAGCCCCTTTCTACCCACTGCACCCACGTGAACAGCATACCCTGAATGAACTGGATGGGTAAGAACAGAAGAAAGAATAAGCCATCCTTGGGTGAGACACTTGCATGTAAGTGTGCAGTAAAAAACAAGAAGCTCCACGGCAGACCTCATGGTGTGACTCACTTTGAGGCAGCAGAAAGAGAGAAAGGGCTATCTTTCCTCCACACAAACAAGAAGAAATCTTGGGTTTGTGGAAGAAAGAACAGGGTGCTCAAATCCCTAGAGGAAAGCCACCAAGCAGGGCTAGTGAGACTCTGTGGTTTTCCATTGGAGATAGAGACAGCAGTTCCTCCATCTGACGAGCTTCGAGCAATTCTTGCCACTCCTTTGCAGCTTAATCCATAAGACTGCCATGATTTACAGAGGATTTTCTTTACCTCTTGAACAGAAAAGCAAGAGCCAACCACTGAACGATTCCATACCCAGCAGGGCAGCTCAGTATCTCTGTTAGGTACAAACAGTACAAAGCACCAAGGAAGAAACAGATATCAGAAAACTACTTCCCTAAGGCACCAAAATAGAGATGGAGAGTGGTAGATACCACTGAAAGGTTATTTTACACTAGGGGCAGCAGGGATGGAGGGGGCAGATGATGTTGTGCTGAGCCAGACAGGGCACAAGACATGACGTAGTGCCTCCCCTCACTCACAGCAGTGCTTGGAACTGGGCTTTCAGGGTACTGCCCACCCCAGCAGCCTGGCAGCAGCACAACAGCCCAGTAGCTCTTTATGCAATAGTCAATTTCTGCCAGTGCCTGACACAGCTGAGGAAAGGTGGTGTTTGTAGGCAATACAATCCTCCCTGCGCATCTGTACAACTGTGTTTCGGTATCTGCATCCTCCACTGACATGGTTACAAGACCTGATATCTCTCATGTCCTGGCTTTCATACAGGCTGCAACAGGGAACACACCAAATGAAAAAATGGGTGGACTTCTGCTGAAGTGGGTTCGGTTTATAAGCCTTTAAAAATATTGTAAGTGAGTGGCAATCCAAAACCGGCACATTTGATGGGTTTTCCAATTCAAGACACCTTGGTTCATTGTATTAAATTACAGGATTCAAAGAATCTAAACAAAGGGAAACCAGCCATCTCAGTTGGTTACAGCCTCATGAGCTTGCAGTAGGCTTGGTTCTGGATCTGTTTTATTCTCGAGATGTTGCTGCCTTTAACACAAAGGAGAAAACATTATTCTTCACCTAAAGAAAGTCTCAGCTGCCACCCAGTGGAATTAGAAATCTCTGCATTACACTAGTGCCTCCTACAACTGCCTCATAACTCACTCCTCCCAGCTACAAGATTTTTAGTGACCAGCAACATGACTTGGTTTGTCTGCAGTATTTCCTGTCTTATAGATCATTTAGCACTTCAGAGGAGTACTGCCACTTCCATTTTTCACAAGGGAAACTGAGGCACAAGGGCCAAGTGATCTGCCCACTCACACTGCAAGCCAGAAATAGAGTTAAGGATAGGCCATGCCTCTTCACAATGGATATCCTAAACATGGTTGGCTGCTGAGCCAAAGATCCTGTGGTTACATGGTTTGAAACAGAGGGGACAGTGCAGAACAGGGGGAAGAGAGAGAAACACAGGCTATGGGTGAGATTAAGCCTGTCGCTTTTAACCTGGACAACTGGCTGACCGGTTCCCTTCTCTTTGTGGTCTTCTGTGTTTCCTTACAAGTAATACAAGCGAGCAGTCTGGTTTAAGAGATGCCTGCAGGGATTTTTTGCAAGCTGTCACCAGTTATTTTTCACTCTTGGAGAGCACGCTCCGGTTACTGCAAGAAAGACCTTGACATATGGTAGGATGTAGAGGGGAAAGACGCAGAGCTGCCTGTACAGCTGGCAATGCAGCTCCCTGCATTAAGTGCACAGCCAGAAAGTCACAGAGGTATTACAAGTGAAGAGGAAGTGCTACACAGAGGCAGGCACAACCCTACACAAAACACAGACAGGAACTGTCCTTGCATTAGGCTACGACCACCCTATGTGCAATGTGAACATGACCTACCCATAACAGGTCTTATGGGGGCCCTGATGTCCAACAATCCCCCCTCTGTCCACCCACAATTAACAAAAGCTTTAAGCCTCTGTGAGCCTTTTCAGTGAAAGAAAATAAGAATAGCTGGAATATTTCTTCCCCATCCTACGCAAGCACATAGCTCTGAGCTGCAGCTCTGTCATAGCAGGGACAAGCACTGGTAAATGCCATGCACTGGCATAGGTGGCAGTCCCCTAGAAATTGGTAGTGGCAGCAAGAGGAGGTATTCATTTCTACAGACAGTGCATACACATGCATGCACTTGCACATATACATGTTGCTTGGAAGATGAAGAACAATGTCATATTTACAAGAGATCCAGATTCTGAAAAAGAAGGTGAAGCCTAACCTTCCCTGACCTAAATTACAACTTGTTTGTATGTGTATCTTGCTGCTATTTTTCAGAAGAGGAACACTTTGTGCCTTCTACTATGCTCCTGAACAGCACCCAGCAAATGATCATCACCAGTATGAAGTACCGAACTTTTCTATAAGCCTACATCTTCCTCCTTGAAGAGCTGGATTTGAAAATCACATCTCCAAAGCCTCTTCTAGAGATCCAGGTAGCTCAGAACACAAAGCAGTTACGACTGGGATTTTAGGGATTCAGGGGAGACTGGCCAGCAGGCAGAAACTCAGGCTATTCCTGGACAAATGGGAGTCTCACATTTCAACCCATTTTCCAATTTGCTGTGGCTCTACTCCCTTTAAAAGGAAAGGTGCAGCAGACACCAGGCAGGAGGTGAACACATACATTCAGCTGTTCACCAAGGTCACTGAAGACCCACTGTGGTTTGACAATATTTTCACTTTCCTACTGAAAGTCCACATCACTGAAAGCATACTTCAAACCAAGAGCCAACAGTGACCCAGTGACAGAGTAATCCCAGGTTGCAGTAGTATTACGTCTATTTGATGGCATCATCAAACAATGACAAAAATAGCCTTTGTTAGACTTACCAAATGGAGACTATTTCAGAAGTGTTTTCAAGCTTTATATTTTAAAGATAAAAATGACCTACTTAACTTTTAATCATATCTGTGGAAGAAAAGGCACTTTCTATTGCTGTGTTAGAGGATTTTAAAACAGTTTCCATAAAAAAAAAGCCACGCAAAAAACCCTGAAGGGTGTTTACAGCAGCAACAAGCCTTCCCTGGTATTATCTGCCTAGCCTCATGCACTGCTGCATCAAAACCCCAACTGGTGCAAATCACTGGCTGACTGACTTCACTGATCAGTGGTCAAATTATGTTGATTAGCAAGAAGACAATAATGAGCTGTGGTTTGAAACCCAGGCAGCCTCACACAGCCTACTCTAGGCAGAGACAAGTCCAAGAAGAGCAATTCCATGAAAGACCCAAGATTTTGGGGGGGGGGGGGGGAGGAGAAGGAATGACTGGGGAATAAAGAGAAATCTATGTAAATAGAAACCTTATCTACCAGACCAACTTTGTTATTTAATCTGTTGCCCTGGATGCACAGTAAATTAAATCCAGAGAATGTACTGTACCAGGCAATCACATCACAAAGGACATCATGTCCAGGCACAGGGTCTGCTAAACTGTCACTAAACCTTTGATCTGGAGACATGTAAGACATAGATGGGTTGATGGGCTTATTCCCTCTCTAATCGGGCCTTGACAGGCAAGATACCACCATGCCCCAACTAGGCAATCACAGCAGACTGTATGTATGTAGTACCATCTGTCTCTCCCAAGGGAACGTGCATCTTTGGGTATCCAATTGCACTTCCATCTGTGATTCCTGCCCCAGCCTGTGGAATGACTTTTATATACATCTGTGTCCAAAGTGCATTAATATGCTTACATGGGTGGTTTAAACTTTACACCTTAAAGTTGGTGTTGTCCTGGCATATTTGGCCTCCTCATTCTTTGAGGAAAAGGAAAAAGTGCACTCACTGGTCTCGAAAGCTGAAGCGCCGGAACGATGTCCGTAGTTACTCCAGGGAGTCACTTTACGACTGTCTGACAAAGCAAACCATATTTGCTAGCTTGGCAAGGTAATACCTCGGTGATTGCACACGCACAGACTGTGAATGCACGTTAACAAGGGATGCAGAGAACTGCAATGGAGTTAATCACCCTTCCCCAGTAAAACAGGGCCTCCTTATACTCATACATTTCCCAGCATGAGAACAGGTTTCACTTGGCCCAAGAAATCCATGCTATCAAAGCCTCTTCAACATGAAGGGGTACCTCCCATTTAGCTTGGCGTTGTTGGAAAGAGTTGCTGTAGCTGTTGTCACAATCGCTTATTTGCAAACCAGAACTGAGGGATCACGAGGTCTCAAGCTACCTCCCTCCCTACTCCCACGCTGCCAGCCAGGGCAGCAGGCTATGTTAGGGAAACACACTTTGAGAGCTTTCCTTTTAGGCCCTACAGTGCAGCAAGAAGGACACGCTACACGGGTCTCAGGGACCCTTGCCACCCCGTCAGTCTGTCTTCTCATTACAATCTGGATCCTGACAAGGTCTTCTCCCCCGTGCTTGTTGAGGGTCCTCCAAACACAGCTATTCGAAACAAACAAAGTTCAAGGTTAACAATCAAAAGGAGAGTGAGGTTTCCAAAATTGTTTTCCATAACAAATAGGTAGTTTAAATAAAGCTACTTGAAGTCTCAAACAACTACAATTCCCCAGATTGCTGTTAACCAGCTATACATCAGTATTAGATCCTTATTTCTGTTCCACATTAATCACATAATAATGAAAATACAGGTTCAAGTCAAGCTCATTTTAGGAGCTTTTTATCTACAAATATACTTTTTTTAAGAAAAATCAGTCACCTTTTCATCATACCCAGACTCTAAACACACGATCTTCTGTTTACAAGCCATAAGAGTTAGATAGAATCTTTTTATTTTCAACACTTTTTTCCTCATGATCTAGAAACTCACCAGGAAAGGCAAAAGACTGCTCAAGTACATTAGCGTATGGTTCAGCTCTGTCTCTAACACTAGCTATATGCATTGATCTTTGAATGAGAGTTACAGGTAATATTGGTAAATACACTTATCAAATCTCTTTTAAGGCAACAAACCAGGTAAACATAATACACACAGAGTAAACATATCTTAGTCTCATCAAAAAAGAAGACACTGCAAGTATTTAACTTTCTCCATGAAAATGACCCCACTGAGAACACCCACTCTTCCCCACTGATCAGACAGGGATTAGAAGTGTCGCACTTTGGTCGTCTCCACTGCCGCCTTGTTAGACATGAACAATAGGCAGCTTAATACATCCAGTAAGAATCCAGCTTCCTCCTAGTCAGAAGGTACCTATGGATCAGAAAGCACATTTCCACTTTGCCTATGTCCAAAAGGCCCAACTGGGCTGCTTCAGATGCTTCAGCAACAGCGGGAGACCTCATGGAGGCTGGGTGCTGGACATAGTCTCAGTAGCTGTGGACATGCTGTATAAGGAATTTAATTTTGAGTAGAGCTTTGTTCAAAACCAGTGTCTGGACAAAAGTCTACGATGATTTATCTATCCTTCCCTTCTATTGTTAACCTGCCAGTCAGTTGGGAACAGCAAACAAGAGCAGTTGAAGTGGAAGAGACAGCTGTAAAAGGTTTTAGAAAACTCAGAAGTGGGTACCAAGAAATGACAGTTTCAGTGTTCATTTGTAATATTTTGTTTAGCACAAGAGCATCATTCTGAAGATATAGAAAAATGTCAGAGTTTTTTTTAACCTTTTATTCCAAGTGATACATGAGTATTTTGCAGTTATGTTGTCCTGACCATGAGGAAGGATTATCTTGTATTAGTTTCCATACAATATGATGGTTCCTGCCTCAAAGATGCTTAACGAGTTACTAAATTATTGAAGTGACAGGCTACAAAAAAAACACCAGGAGAGGGAATTATTTGGTTTTGCTTTTGAAAAATTGGTGTAATAAATAAGAAATATCTAGTCAACATTAGCAGCGAATGCCAACTCTTTTGCCTGCATGAAGTAAAATTTATGTCAAGATTAAAAACAACAACTGATTCTAAAGAAGGGCTGTTCTGGCCTGGTCTAGTGATTACATGAGGGTGGCTTATTTCTGGAGACCAGTGGGATTTCTTTGCACGTAGTAAGAAGAGGATGAGATTCTTTTTTGTAGTACTCCTGTGTCTTCCCTATGAAGTACTTGCCCACTGGATGCAAACAAGAATATAAGATCATCATTCCTATGCCTGCCTTCCCCACTTTCAGGCCAACTGCAGTTTAGGGGACAAGCAAATAACAGTCACAGACTCCAGCATACAGGGATTGCTGTTATCACTGACTTCTCTGCCTGGAGAGGTGGAAGCAGGTTTCCCAGACCGCCTCTTTTTGCTCACCTTTGCATCATCCTGTGGCTATCTTGCTTATTGGAGGTTGTAAACCTCTTTTAATCACTCAGTTTGACATCGGTCTTCGTTATTAATCAAATGATTTTTAGCACTGAAGCTCTAGTCCTTATCAGTGTAAAAGCACACTTCCCACAACAATTTCCTCATGGTTATAACCTGCCACCCAAAATCAGCTCTTGCATGGGCACGTGATGCTTTGGAGCGAGTAGTAATCAACATATAAGCATGACCTTCTGCAACGCCTCTGACTAATGATTAGTCAAAAAAAAAATACCCTTTTCTGGTAGATCGTGGACGGAATCATGTCACATTTATGAGGCCAAATCAGCTGGACCGAAAAGGATGATTCCATTAATTACTTCAAGCAACAAGATGATTGCTTTTCCTCTTACACCTCCCACTACGTTCACAGCCTACTAAAGCTACCACAAAGACTGATTCTTTTCATACTAACAACATTAACAGCCTAAACAAACAAAGAGCCATCAGCCAGCAAAGAACTATAGAAACAGACTTGCTGCTTTAATGAGAGGTTACAAATTTTCCTCTAACTTTGTCTGTTAAATCCCAGTCTATTGGGATTTACGGCAGGCAAGAAGTAACAGTTAGAACTACTGCAGTGATTCACCTGAAGTTTCTAAACAGAAACTCCAAGGCATAGACACAGAGGAGAAGCTAGTTTTCTTCCTCTGGTACTGAGCGTGATTCACCATTTCATCGCCTCATTTACAGCTGTGCTCCCACCACTGCCCCTGGTACCTGTGCAGTTATGTGATGAGGCATCAGCAGCAACAGTAGCCAGCAGCGCAACAAGGCAGTCAACAGAACTACTTCTCTGAAAGCCCCAAACTTTTGTAAACAAATAAGATTGAATCAGACCACGTATTTTGATTTTGGACAGTCATATAGAAATTCATGCACTGAAATATCACCTATGCCCTTCATTAAGGGCCATAGAAAGGACAGAGAATCTACTGATAACTGGTTCAAGCCTCAGGGTCTTGAAGATCACTCTCAGTGGCAAGCCATACTACAGATTTCTTAAGTCTATTGACAGGCCTTTATGGCTCTGAACTCAGCTAGAAGAGCTTTGTCTGAGTAAATACGGGCCAGCTCCTCCATGAAGTGCCTTAGTGTATACTGCTGCCGCTTCACGTGAGAGCGCAAACACTGTCGGTAGAAGCAATACCTTTGAGAAATTCCATCAAGCCCATGCATTGATATGCCTGATATTTGAAACAACATATTAGGTGTATTGATTGAGTCTTACACTCCCTTCCACAGGAACAAATGCAAAGCAGAGGCAGCCAAGAAACACAACGGCTGGGACAGAGTTAGTGAAATTAACTGATTTCAGTTCTGGCCCAGTATTTAGATACAAATTCTCAAATTATTCCTCTAAAGTGTAAAGTGTCTTCAGCATATGGAAATGCTGGTGAATATTCAAATATATATATACACAACTGTGCACATTTAACTCAAGTATTTATATTTGACTATGAAGAGTTTCATTCCTTCAATCACACTAGAGAAGGGCAATCCTAAATGCGAATTTTCCCTAGTAACAGTACTACATTGATAAGAATGACATGGTGGACTCTTTCCAGATTGCCATATTGTAATTATTATGGTATAATTGCAAACAAGAACAACGTGTAATCACAATATTGAGTATATCACCTAATATGTTTCAAACAATATTTCTTGAACAGCTGAGCTAATAGTGTATTAGCTAGGAAGTAATTCAGTATCATAAGAGTCCTTTTTATGACAAGGAAAATAATATGACAGCTATAATAAAAATGAGAAAACAGAGCTCAAGAAGCCAGCCCAGCAGTTAACATCCTGCCTGGGCTCAGTTTGTAACTCTTCAGCTAGAAGTACAGCAGACACAAAATACAAATACAGCTGCAGTGAGCAGCACCAGTCTCACCATGTAACAGCTACCCCTTTACAGCACCAGAAGAGTGGGTGTACTGGGGGCAGCTCGGGTCTGAGGGCAGAGGGAAAGACCCCAGCTGCACATAAGGCTTGTAACATCCTCCTTTTGCACTCGGAGGAGATACCTCCCTGACTCTAAGACAGCTACTTGCACCACCACTACTCCACAGGAACCACACCTTTAAAAAAATAAATTTTCTTTTAGTCCCATTCAGTTTTGGCACCACCTAAGCATGCATTTGAAGTAATTAAGAGCTAAGCAGAAAAGCAAAGAACAGAGCTGTCAGAAACCACTGAGGTCATCAAAACCAGCCCCCTGCAATCACAGGACACAGATGCTAAGCTTAAAACATCACCTCCACTTGCTTCTCATGTGCCACAGTCCACAGGCTTTCCTCTGAAGTCCTAGACCCTCACCTCACATAAAAACAGAGTTTTTCTTTTTAAACTGTAGTTGCTGTCTTTCTCTCCCAGCTAGAAGTGCTTACTATGCACGAAGTACATCTAACAACCTTGGGGAAGGTGAATGAAGTCTTTTTTGGGATGCTCCTAAGCCAGACAGTTTTGTTTTACACAAAAACTGAAGGGACACGGGGGGATTAAAGTCTCACACCACCTTACTAACACAAATGTGGCAGCCCACCACATCTTGCTTGGAGGCAGTGATCCATTTATGTACTTGAGTACGTGCTTCTGCCAGGATGAGGAGCTTTAGGGCAGACAAGGGTGTGAGACTGTTACTAGCACTACAGCAGGAAAGGGTCCTGGCTATTCTCACAGCGTGGGCACAGAAACAAAGCTGGGGGACAAGCTAGGGTGGGAAATACAGCCACTGAATAAATGGAGATTTGCAGCAAGGAAACAGTGGTAGCATTTATTTTATATTTATTTAGTTAGCTACTGTCCTGAAGAGCTGTGTGTCGCATTTTGGAAGTCAGCTCATAGATCAGGTTTGGAATTCCTTGCTCTCACAAGTGACCAAAGGGTGACCATTTACAAGAGCAGCTTTATTTTTTTCCTTCCAGACAGCCACCGAAGGCTCAAAGCCCTCCAACCTCAGAAACACAAGTTGTAATAGTATTATTTAGTAGGTTTTAATAAAAGGCTCTGTCTAGCATGAAAGTGGAAGACATTAATATTTATGCCCAACTGAAAAAGGTCTGCTTGTCAGTTAGTGCCATTCACCTACCGAACACCAAAATATAATCTCTCTAGTCATAGTCTCTCTAGCTCATCTTTCTTTTCTTTAAATTTAAACTGCCTTTCTTGCTGTGACCTATTTTCTAGAGAACATATACTTAGCTAATGCCTGTAGATCAAATCAAAACTGTAGCTAGGCTTCCTTTGAACAGAAATACATCCTTTGCAGTTAAAATAAGACACATCAAGTGTTTTTCCTGGCATTTATTTCTAAATGGAAACACTAGATCTGATGGGATGCCTAGCATAATCTGAGAATCAGTCATCCTTATTACCAAAACTATTTCTGCATTACAGCAACAAAAGCTCATTATTTTCACAAGACAGGCTGGGATACCTCTACAGGTAACTCAATTGCTATCTCTTGTCCACAAAACCCAATAAAAAGCAGATGGGAATAGCTTTGCTCATCTGATTTTTGATACGTCTGTCCCCTGCTCTACCTCTGTGGGTTTGCTTGCTGCTTCTGAAGCCTGTTAGAGCCTCACCAAATATATTAACTTAAATGATAAAGCTGAACCCAGTGGGAGGAAATACCTTTGTGATTCTTCCTGTGATCAGCTCAGCATAAGACATGCCTCAGCTCTGCTTCAGCACCTGGTTACAGCTCAAAGTCTTTCTACCCTTCAGGGTATTGCAAAAGAGTATTTACCTTCATTGCCTGGCAGCAGCCCATGACCTAGGCAATGTATATTCTTCTCAGTACATATACTGGGATGACCGGTTCATTTCATCAGGCAACCTCAGCAGAGCACTTTGAGGCAAGGATCATGCAACTGGGCTCCCCCCAACTCCCCCGCTGTTGGAGGGCAGCTAAACTCTTATGTGGGAACTGCAGGAGCTCAGCAGATACCAAACCTCTCCTGCACAGGGACAAGGTGCCACCAACCAGAGCAGTGATTTGCAGAGGAGGCAGCCTGATCTGCAGGAGCTGCAGGGACCTGGAAGCAGCTGATGAGGCAACAGGATGTCCACTTGCAGGGGTCCAGCAGGAGCCAGGACCTCTCTTCCCACAGAAACTAGCTTCTCCTGAGCAATACGATCTTGCCTCTCAGATATAAGTTAGACCCCTTAACTTGGAGGCAGTGAAATGAAGACAAGCTCTAAGCGACACTCTGTGGGCATCCCTTATCTTCCAGAATACATGCCTTCTCCCCAGCTTGAGCCATAACACGGAGGCTGTGCATTGGAAAGAGATCCAGGACGGGTTCTGGCAGGTGAGTAGGGGCAAATTTTGGTCTGGCAAAGTCAGACCTTCATATGTCCGGCTGTTGAGCTGCATCCTTGGCCATACATTGCAACGCTGACAGCACTGGTCCTTAATGGCTTTAACAGAGCAGGTTTTCTCATTATGTAATAGCCTTGAGCCCGTGTCTGACCTGTGCCTCTAGAAGGCCTGTCTCCTCTATTTCCTCCTAAAGAACACGCTTTTTTATGGGCTTATGCACACAGAACTCTCAATCCCTAAACATTTGGAGTTATTTTTAAAATACCTCTTCCAGATCCCCCCAAAAAGGACACTGTTGGTAGCCTGTGAACCGCACACATTAGAAGACAAAGTAGTTATACAAAGAAGTCAGAACAAACCTAGCTACTACAGAAGGCTCCATTAAAGTCTTCTGTCATGGGCAGAGAGTCGCATCTAAAGCTCTTCTCACTTTAATGGACATCCTTCCACTTGCTTCGCTAAGAGCTGGAGACCTTGGCTTTCATCCAAGATCCCTACACTGAAAACTGCACAGAACTTATCTGCTGCAACTGGAAAAAGGCTGAGTTGACCCTGCAAAGATTTGTAGCCAAGCTTCAGGGGAAAAAGGTGGGCATATTGATAGAACAAGAGCAGTCAACCGTTCACGTTCTCTTTCTATCAGCTCTTTATTTTTAAATTCTACAGATTATTTTATACATCTAGATCTTTTTTCATATTTGCTTTTCAAACTGCAATTTTAAAAATGCTTCAATTAGAAAAAAGGAAATTGTGTTTTTATGGGTCTTTGGCCCTCATTTGGGACAATTTTCAGCTTGCACACATACATACGTAAGGATTTGAATGTTTGAAAAATATTTTTCAAAATTAACTTTTTTTCTGTGCCAGAGGAGAAAGTCAGAGCTTTTATATTAGGCCAGCTGGAAAATACGCAGTTTCTTCTTGTTTGTACAAAGCAGGATTTATGTTTTTCTAATGCAGCATTATGCTCTGAATCACAACTGTACATGCTCTAGTACCAATTTTCCATGGATTTCCATCTACTTAATATTGGATGCATCTTAAAAAAATTGTTTTTGTAACATTAAAATAGAATCTTTTTCCTCTTTCTGCATGATTTCCAGTGTAGACCAGATCGCAGCTTGACAGTCTTGAAGAATTTGATGCAATTTTACCATACAGCTGCAGACATCCATTGCAATCTTGATTTTCTAGTGCTTCAGTGGCCATCTTTCAAATTAATAATAAGGATCCTCATATTCAAAAAAAGAAGTGGCACAGAGGACAGTGCCAGAAGGAATGAAAACCATAAAGCTATCCTTACTGTGTTCTGCAGTTTTGTCTTTAGACAACCAGACCTTCTAACACCACAGTCTCCTGTGCCACAGGGAATTTGTAGTACAGCTTATGAGTGAGAAACTCAAGTACTGTAGCTTCATTTGAAAAGAGAGGGATTTGGTTCTGGAATAGGGACTCAGTTTTCAAGAGCAGTACTTCTCCAGAATACTCATCTGCTTTTCAGGGGAGGGAAAGAGCCAGAAGAAAGGAGCTAGCAGAAGGAAGCCCATCATGTTACCCCAAGTAATAACCAAACCCACTATAGCAGAATAATACACTTAAACCAGTCAACAGCCCCAATGCAGCCAGGCCTGTGTCCCAGTTTACAGAAGTAGCCACTGCTACTGTTGTTTCCATGCCATTTCAGTCTAATGAAATGCTTCTGTCTCCAAGTTGCTTCTGGAAAAGCAGATGTGAGCTCCTCAGTCACTTAGGTATTACTGAAAATTCTACCCTACTCATATTAATTAAGAGGAGAATAACATTACAGATCCTAATTAGCACTAGATTTGGCAGAGGATTGTGCATCATAAACGTGTGATGTTTAATGAGCATGTGGCAGATGATAGTCAACTCATTTAACACGCAGCTGGCAGAGGTTCCTCTCACAACAGAGTAGGATGGTAAAGAGGAACCAACCATAAATACTGCTTGGACCTAAACTATCCTTTAGGGTTTCTGGGTCAGTAGCTGATGGTTTTGGTGGTTGTTTGTTCCTCCCCCTCCTCCAGAGGTCCACCTTGATTTTTGTGAAGCTAGCACAGCCCTACATTTTTCCAGGGCTGCTGCATATCTCTCAAAGACGAAGTCAAATCTATAAGAGGTTATTTTCATGAAGTAAAAGGGATAAAACCCCCACAGAACCAGCCAAATGCTAGTTGACAGAGGCACACGTACAGTTACTACTGTCTCAGAGCAGTCCCAATTCTCTCCAAATTTGGTTTGACTAGAGCTGTGCCCTATGGCTGCCAGCAGTGTAAGAAGCAGTCACCACAGACGTATCTATCAAGTGATTAAGACCACCAATAAAAATCTGTCAAAACCTCTCCCCATCAAGGGGCCACTGTCTTGTCAGGAGAGCCTCATGACTGCCAGGTGGCTGTTGTGGTGGCCAAGCATCAGCAGCAAGCTGTGCCCAGCCACGTGCTCAGCTGAAATCCTTCCGTCACAGCAAGTAGCTCCTTAACTCTTCAGCACTGGTGGCATTACAAAAGCACTCTATTAAATATGAGTATCCTATAGTGTTAAGCTGCCACCCACTATAAATAGCAAGGCATTCATTTCAATCATTTTATTGGAATATGGAAGCCTGGAAATGTCTTGCTTTGGGATTTGAATATTTATTGTCATTTGCAATGTTCTACTGCTCGGTAAAATCCCTTAAATGGTTAGCTGCTTCTTACATCAAAAACTCATTTTTCTTGAGTACTGCAGAGCTGAACTGTAGAAGTTGCAAACAAAACATGGAGTGGCTTTTTGGGTGTATTTAGCCAAAAAGCTGATTTTTAACTGTAGTTAAATGAAGCACTTACAACAATCAATGAAAATAAAACAGATTAGCATGAATCCTTTGATAATCTTGCCTGGAACATCAGTTAGTCCTCTGAGTGCTTTTATCAGCATCCCTGAGATGCAGCTGCACTCACCCTGGAAATTTTTGTGATATTTGCTCAAATAAACAGTTCTGTGTTAAAGCAGTAAAGAATTACAGTTAAACGCTGTGGAGGAGGAGAACAAGAGAAGTCACCAAGTTTAATTTCTAATGTAGGGTTTGTCTTCCTTCATTGCTTTTTCTTTCCCCTTTCTTTTCATTACAACCAGGACTTGCAGAAGAGTCTTAACCAAAGTTATCTGATTAACACTCCAGATTAAAAACTTTACATAAAGGGTGGTGTTATTCCCTAGCTCCTTACTCCAGGTTACAAATTTGTGCAGGAAGGCTTGCTAATTGACCCCCTGCTTTTGTAGTGAGGGATCCCTCAAATTTTGTAGCAGAGAATATGTTCTTCAGTGACAGCCATGGGACCAAGGCTTGCTTCAGGTTTACAGCAGTCAGTATGTGAAAACACAGCTTCTTCATAAGAAGATTTTTGTACATAGTAACAAACACATTTAAAACACGCTCTGGACTCCTGAAGATGTGGCCAACTCTGTTCCTGGGTTCAACAAACAACATGCTGTACAGAGCTGGTCAGATAGTCTCAAGTACTTGCCAACGCTACCAAACAGTGTAAAGGCAAGAGGAGAACTATTGCATCCCCTCCAAAACTCTGGACTTTACACTTCCATTTTTTTTTTTCCATTTCCTCCAAATGAAATGGAGGAACAATTCCAAATAAGAGGGAGAAAGTACTTTTCTTTCTTACACAAGAAAATTGCACAACTTGGTTTAGTAGCATATTTTGCAACATAGCCTGTTTCCTGCCCTTTGATACTCAATGGACCACAGAAACCAGAGTGCTTTCAGCAACTGAAAAAGACCTAATGGTAAAGGTTCACAGTAAGAAAAGGGGGTTAAGAGTAACATCCATTTTTCCAGTTTTGCATTGGCTTTTACCTGGGGTGGAATGCCATTATGGACACAAAGCACATTTCCCCTGTCCTGGATGCACTGGTTTGTGTATTTGCTCTCTGCAGATTTCTCACTCCAAGAGCAGCTGTATCCTCGTAACCATGGAAACAAATTCCCTCAAAACACAAAAGCAGAAGGATGGAAAGGAACAAACATTTTAAGAAGGTTGTACACAAAGAGCAAGAGAGCATCTTAACTTTATCGAAGCATTTTCAATGGCTTGGGGAATACTCAGGACAAGAGAAAACAACAGTTTCTTGATGCTGGAGGGTCAGTAGTCAGGCTGTTCACCTTCCTCACTGAACAATAAAAGAGTATTTTGGCTGTTCTTTAGCATCGTAGTTGTACTCTGTGAAGACTTGCACACATGCAGTGTCAAAGCTTTTCTGAACATTTGGTAGATCAAAGGACTCAATACTGAATTTTCACAGCAGTATATGACAACCTTGCACCATGCCTAGGACAGATGCACTTTGAATTAAAAAAAGTAACTTAGATTTTTGTCTTCAAAAGTAAAAAATAAAGGTATGCTCCTGTGCAAAAACATAACAAAGGAAGAGTCATATCTGAGCAGACCTTAGTTCACCTAGTTCAGTTTTCTGCCTTCAACAGGGCCTCTAAATGAAGAAGAGTAAGTACCACTCGGGGGGCACTTTCACCCTAATACTATACCCATCTCCAACTCTCCTTAGCCTCAGGGGACTCCCTGAGCCTGTTGCTGTTTGTCAAGGCAGTAAGCCTTAAAGAAGCTCTATTCCAAACACTTTTCCAGGCTCCTTTTCCAAACCATCCTTTGGCAGGCAGTTCAACAGGCCTCATTTACTCCACATGAACAACCACATCTTGTTTGCATTGAGCCTACTTCCTACTAGTGTCACTTGATGGCCCCTGTTCTCATGCCAGAAGAAATAACAATCAATCAATCTCTAGTCACCCCTCCCACATCACTCATGATTTTGCAGATCTCTATCATATCATCCATCTTTGGAAAATGCCAATGTGAAGTTCAGCTTACTTAACTGTTCCTTGAACAGATCATCTCATACCTTTGCCCACGTGCATTGAATTCCTTCAGTCTTTCTACTGCTGTAATAGATCTTGAGATGAGAGAACCAGAACTGCAGGGAGGGGGTGAACCTTGGAGTCACGCAGTGGCTTTTTTATGTCTATTTTTTTCCCCCCAGAAAGTAATAATATTTTTCCATTGCTACTGAATGCTAAGCTACTTGTTTCATGGAACTATTATAAACCTACAGTCTCACTCTTAAGTGACAGTAATAAAGTCATAGCTCAGAATATTATACGTAAGGTCAGGATTACTTTTACCCAGGAGTTACATTTACCTGCACTGAATTTCATCTGCTATCTTACTACCCATCTCTCAATTTCAGCAGGTCATTCTTCAGTCTACCCTTGAGCTCCTTCAGAACACTAGGGTGATTAGCATCAGCCCTGGCAATCAGTTAATTTTCATTTTGTTTATTTGTACTTCAACCTGTTCCATAATTACTTCAAATTTTGGGCTGATCATTTGCTGAATCACTGCTAAAAAGAATGACATAGAGAATCTGCCCCGCTTCTTCTACAGCAAGCAGACACAGATAATTATCTTCTCTGCAGTAGTCTTGTCCACATGGCTATCAGATGGCCCCATCAACTTGCTGGTGGACTTTTTGTTCTTGGTGTTAGGCCCTGCAGCCTCTCCTCCCCCTCCCCCAGGGCCTTGATAGCCATTGCTGGAGGCCAGCTCTGATATGGTGCAGCTGTGTGACCTTGGACCCGACTGCTGGGAACAGAGCTGGGAGAAGACTTGCCGGGGACCTCTGTGCCTTCCGGGGCATTTAAGCTCAAGCCCTTGCCCTTGATCCCTGCCCAAGCTATGCTGTAGGTGGCCCTGCGCCCACCCTTGTGCCTCACCAACCCAGACCCTGACCCAATTACTTGGACCTGCTTGTTACTATGGATTTGTCTGGCAAGCTGGACTCCTGGCTGCCCCAGGTCACTGACAACCAACCTGCTCTGCTCTCTCTGCCTGGGTACTGTGGGACTGGGACCCACCATGAGGGCACTGTCCTACCTGCTTTGCTTCGCCTTTACCCCTGGGTCTTCTTCCCCTGAGCAGCCTCGGCCCCACTGCTGGCTGGCAGACAGGCTGGAAGGAGGATCAATTCCTTTACCTAGCTGATCCTCAGATTTGTATTTGTGTTACATTATCATAATACATTTCAAACTCATGAAGACTAAACCTGAGGAATGTTTCTGGAAAGGAATGTGGAGAGGAGGAGAAAGAGGGGCCATCGGTTTACCCTGGTGTTAGCAGAGGAGGCCTAGCAGCTGCGTACTCCACACACACTCCCTGTGCGTGACCTTGGTCTCGTTGCTCAACTGCTCCTTGTTAGTTTCTCTCGCTCTAAAAAGGGATTAAACTTTCCTCCTGAGAACAAAAGAACCCACCTTCTTCCCTCTCTGTAACAAATGCTAACAGCAAGGGCCCTGACTGGAGCTGGGAAGATCTGGAAGTTTGCTGTTAACTTTAGCAAGTTAAGAAAGAGGCTTCAGTTACAGAGTAGGAACAAGATGGGCTACAGAAAAGAGTTTGGTCCTCCTCTACGTTCAACACACATAAACATACTAGCACACGACACTGGACATCAGATATCATTCCTAAGCCTTGTAAAAATACATTTAGAAACTTACAGAAAACAGCTTTTCTTTCTGAAACACCAAAAATTTACTAGTGAGTATAATGCATCAAATGGCTTGTGTCAAAGCCGACTCGTAGCCTCAGTTTTTGGGCTTTCCTTTTTAAAAATCTGTATTTTAGTAACAATTTTACTATGCCAGGCTACAAAGGAGATGACTCAGTCTTCCACTCACTAGACTTCAGAAAAATCTCTCCTGCAATACTAATTATCAATATGGCCTTCAAAAAAAAGAATGCTAATGCAGTACTGATAACTGTGTGTTGAAGTACAGACAGAGGCACGAAAAGTTAAGGATAGAACTCAAGCTAAGCTCTGTAGTCATATTTCAAGTAAGCCGTAAATGAACTTCTGCAAGGTGGGCCAGCAGCAGGGAGAGCATCTCAGGAAGGCAAGAGATCAGAACACCAGGTTTTATTGGCATAAAACATATCTGTGATATTACAATACCTTGTCACGTCTCCTGATTCCATTTAAGAAAACTAAGGCAGTTTTAGAGTGCTCTACATTTTAATTGGCATGGTTTCTCCCCCTTTCTTGTTCCTCTCCTTTTTGTTGCACCTTTCTTAGTAAAGTGACAAGAGAGGAGCAGGGAGAAAAACAGGGATATAAAAATCAGGGTGAAAAAATGAAAAGTTAGAATACATCTTATTACAATGAAACTGTTCAGGGTGAAATTGCTTTAGAAGCAGCCTTGACATAATGGTATAGGAATACATGGAAAACCATACATAGAAAACCTCGATGCTGAAACAATATTTGTGGGTGGTTTTGTTTTGAACCAACAGATATAGTTGGTAAAGTTTTTAGGAATGTAGTAGAGCTTACTAAGGAAGTCTGCCCCCAAAAGCTTCACCTTTTCTCCTCCCATTTATATCGATTGCTCTTAATAAAACATAACTCCCTACAAATTTTTCCCCTTAAAAGAACTTTGCATACCTACATTCATATCTATTTATGTTTAGCTCAGCTGCCCGAAATGTTTATCTTAAATCAGATTCCATTGTCATCTCCACAATTAAGCAACACTGGCATTAACAGGATAAAATGAAAGCAAGCATGGAAATTTCCTCACTTTTAATGTTTAATGTTAATCCTGCATTTAAGTGTCCCTGCTTGGCTTCTGAACAGAGAATTCCACACAGGATCTACCCAGAGTATGGAAAAGGTTATTGATAACAAAAATTGTAATGGATCACAAGACACTCCTCAGTTCTGCAGATTAGATGGAATGAGGACTTGGAATGGTCCAAAAGGCTCTCAGAAAGGGCTTGATATTTACTACATGAAATCAGGCAACTGATCATAGTCAAAGGAAAGGGCCCTGAGGAATCAGTATTGTTCATTGCATGTCACACTTCCTCCCAGGCCCTTATCATTCAAAAGGCTTGAATTGTTGTGCTGTATCTAAAGAGAGATAGAGAGGCCTTAAATCTGTAGATGCAAAAATTGCATCTACACTGGGTGACTGAGTAGCAGATCCTGCTACAAACGTTGTGCTGACACAAATTTAGAGGTGGTTTATTTGGAAATAGCTTGGTTATCCAAATACTGGTCAGGAGTGTGCAGAGCAGAGACATCTCAAGTCCTGACCTAAGCAGAAATTCAATTTCACCACTTTTTGAAGTGTGGCAACAGCCAGGCAGGAAGCTGGCTGTTCCCACCTGGGGAAATTATTCCTATGCTCTAGAAAGCTCGCTACAGGTTTTAATTGTTCAGAGTAACACTTCTTCCAAATATGTGTCCCATACATCTCCTTTAACCAAGAACTCAGTGTTCATAATCACTCTCAGTTTCCACGTTTCTAGGCTGTAACTGTAGCCTCTGCTGCAGTCCTAAGTGGTACACAGCTATTTTTAGCACAGCAGCCTGGAGTCCCGTTTGATGGGTTTTTACATCAGAGGCTGCTTCACCAAGCAGAACGATAACGGTACCACAGACAGGGAGCATATTTTCCCTCTTCAGGCTAATTAGATGTGTTAGGGGAGGTGCCCGAGTGAGAGCAGCTAGCTGGATATAAAATACAAGAGATATCCACCTTCCTTCGCAGCTATTAATGAACCACCATTTAGATTCCTAATAAATTTGTACATTAAATTCTAATCGTAACCTGCTTCCCTCATGAACCTGAAGCACTCTACTGGTGTCTAGGGGGCACTACAGTGCCTGATACTCCCTGAGCAGGCTAAAACCCCAAATCTGGATCTGCAATCTTGGAGTCACCTAAAGTGGTAATTCCATCCTTCCTATTTGTCATGGCCATGCAACTGCTCTGCAACTCTCCTCTGACTCACTGAGCTATATATTTCTCTGTCCTGTTGCTTGCTTCATAAAAACCCTGTCTGGCACTGTAGCCCTATGGAAAATAATGTCTGTTTTCCACATAAACACTTCAGACAGCTTAAGCCAAAATTTAAGTTCATTATATATTGCTGTACTACCTGTTACTATATTCCTCGACCAGCATTCTTGCTCCTGTTTTACTAACATCTACTTGCACCTATTAGCAGCCAGCTTTTTCTCCCCTCAGTCATGCATCTAATCACCCATCCTCCACAGCTGGCTTACCTCCTTCATCATTTCTCAGGTTATTAAGCACAAAGCAGACAAATTTAACCACGAGTCTTCTTAGACCATAGAAACTGCAGTTCTGCACATTTCACTACAGATTGGTTAAATGTCCCTATTGTCTCCTTGACTTGAGGAGTGGGACTCCCAGCCCCCTTAACCTGTTCACAACCAAAACCAGGATATTATGATATTTTCCCCTCTGAACTTCAGTAGTGATTAGAGTAGAAAGGAGATTAAAATTGCTCTTTTTGAACAGTGTATTGCTTGCGCATTCAAGATGACCAACGTCAGCAGAGACTGTGCAGACTCCATAGTGATGTCTCACCCAGCAAAACCCTGACCTGTATGGGCCATCTGCCAGGGCATACCTTCACTTTTCCTCCTGAAATGATCACATTTACCACCTGGAGTCACAGAGTATATGGCCAATACAGGCTCAAATCTGTGACTACTATAATGCCAGCTTATTTGCTGAGATATGATGTCAATAAGCCACTTCAAGTGAGCTGCCCATTGATAAAGTTTCTACCAGTACAGGCTGGAATCAGAAGAGAAACACAGGCAAAGCTCCCAATCATCAAAGCCTGTAAATGGATTATTTCTGGAAGCTACATGTGAACACATTATATCACCTTATTCTAAAACCTAAAGCATCAATAATTCATCATAAATATCAATGTCACATCAGTGTTTTCTAAAACTTGAGCCATCAAGCAGCTATACTCTCTGGAACAAGCTAACTATACTATTAACTTAGGCATTGTACAAGAAACTCTCTTTAGACAACATCTCTGGGAAGCACTTCCCTGTAACAGAAAAGTTCACATTCGTATCAAGAAAGGCTTGTAAAGATTAAGTGTATCATGATGAACAAAACAAGGGAACTCACTGTGCACAGGGCAGGGTGGTGACAGCAACGGCTCCCATCAACCATCCAGCAAGAATCAGGCAACGCAACGCATATGCCACGTCAGAGGGCAGCACAGAAAATCCTCACAACTCAGGAGCAGGACCAAAGGCAGCTGCTCTTGTAGCCCATCTTAGGAAACAGCTAAATGCCCCAGGCTGAGCTTTAGTAGAGCTCCGCGTGAGAGGGTGTGGGTGGACTCCCAGGTGAGGGTGCCCAGGGCAATCAAAGCCTGTTAGTGCCCTCACACCTGTAGCCGTATGCATTTTTAGTCCTAAAATACGGAAATAAAGCAGGCAGCGTAAGATGCATGGGGGACTAATTGAAACAGAATTTGAATTGCTAAAACCTTTACATTGGCTGTGTGGTGCTGTAAAGGGGCAATCACAATAAATTTTGTCGCTGCAAAATGTCTGTTTCCAGAAAGTTCAGCATGCTCATTTTATACAAGGGCTCCTGATCAGACACACACATCATCTCCTTTCAACAAAACCAACCAGGGCTCATTCCAGTTCTCGCAGGACGAGTGAGGAGTACAAGAGCACACAAGCCCACCCTCACTCTGACAAAGAAGACTGACTGCAGCTTCAAGACTGAAACTATCCCTGCAGATCTCCTCTGTTTGCACTACAGTCCCTCCCTTATTTCTCCATCCCTCTCCTTCCAAGCCACCCCTGCGCCTCCTGCCCCCCTTCCCCTTCCACACACCCCCACTGCTTGCTTTTATATCTGAAGGTCACGTCAAGATGGCTGGATGCAGCATGTGGGGTGCTCCGACACTGCAGCCAGCTCCCGTGAGACAAAAGGAAACTTGGCAAAATTCGGGAAATGTCTCTTTTGAAAAGAGCGTATGTTCATTCAGAAGTCATGGATTCTGTTCAACTTAAATTTAATGGCTACATGGGAAAATAATGGACAATGGTTGTTTTGCTCGTGGTGGTGCTGACGGGTTGGGTTTTTTTCTTCATTTTACCTAACAAAGTTGGCTTCTGGTACATGTAATTATTTCTATCTCCAGCCTGGCCAGTACAAGGTGATACAGCTAAACAAGAGGTCGTGATTGCTTGCAGATGGTTTCCAAAATAAAATACAATGCTAAATGAAGCTAACTTACCAATGGAAATTACTAAAGCTGCTTGGACGCCCCAAAATGCTGAAGGCATTTTAAGGTTACGACATAGAGCTTTGTAGAGATGACCAAAGCCTCCAAGGAGTTGAGAGCTTCCCGTGAGATGCCAGTGGCGCTGAAGGAGGCTCAGTGATTCACAGATCTTATAAACACACACATCGCAGCTTTAGCCAAGTATTGGGTTTTGCCAGGTTATGTCAGAAATAGCTGCATAAGAGAGACATAAAAGGTCTTACAAGGAGCTCCAACATATGCTGTAGAAGATTTTAGAGAAGAATCCTCTATTTTCTGAAGTTCACTTGAAAAAACACACACAGCTGATGCTGGGATGCTTTTAATCAAGTTGCAGTGTTCACATTTGGGTTTTCTTCTCGCCAGTATATCAGCTGTTATTTCTATCAAAAGTTTCTGAAAATTGTTTAGCAGAATTTGAGAGCTAGAAGACGGGTGTTGAAGGCATCTCCGCAGCCCAGGCAGGGGCAGGGGTCTAATCCAGTCCTTCCTGGCAGCAGCGGGCCCAGACAGCTCTTCAGTTCAGACATGTAGGCAGCCTCACCAGGCTGCAGAAAATTAACTTTACTACTATGCAAGGTTTGACAAGGCATCTTTAGAGAATAAGATTTCCTCTAAATCCTTACCTGAGCAGGTTCCCTTAGTCGAAGCCTTTCAAGTGAAGAATCATAGAATCATAGAATCTTCATGGTTGGAAAGGACCTTTGAGATCATCAAGTCCAACCATACACACACAAAAAAACCCCTACAATCTCTGCCACTAGAGCATGCCCTGAAGTGCCAAATCTACACGTTTCTTAAATACCTCTAGGGATGGGGACTCAGCCACCTCCCTGGGCAGGCTGTTCCAGTGCCTGACCACTCTTTCAGTAAAGTCATTCTTCCTAATATCTAATCTAAACCTCCCCTGCTGCAACTTCAGACCATTTCCTCTGGTCCTGTCGTTATTCACCTGGGAGAAGAGGCCAACAACCAGCTAAACCTCTGCAGCAACTCCCATCTTGTGGCGCAAGGCATCTGCCTGCTAGATGTCCTGCTAGGACAAAAACTAAGCACTGCAAAGTCCGGTCTCAGCCACCTTTTGGTGCACCATCTGTCCTGTGATATGGAAGTTCAAGCTGTTTCTCCCACCAGCTCATGGTGGGGTTATATACATTAATTGTAAGAAACACAGACATGATAACAGGGGTTGGGAGACCCCAAGAAACTCTGAATTCACATCATTCAATTGTAAATGCATCCAAGCAATTTCCATGTCTTCATTTCTGCTACAGACTTTTAGGTGAATGCAAATTCTCCATTTATTGAATCTAGATATTATATGTATAATACTACCTCGGTATTTTTCCCTTACCTAAATCCCCCTATGTACGTATTACTAAGAATGTTAATTATAATTAGAATGGTTTTAGAGCAAGTAGAAATTACTTGACAACGCTGAAAATGGGAATGCTCTGCGTGCTATAAACCTTGGGAACTGCACTTCAGGGTGTGAATTTTTCCATAAGAAAGCAATTACATTGATGAATGCTGACCAGTGAAATAGCCTGAATAATTTGTGCATGTGTGGGGAAGGGAGTTCAGAGATAGCTGACTGCAACAGGAACGAACATTATTATAGGAAGCAATTAGAAAATGTTCCTATATTTTTTTAAAGAGTTTGATGCTGAGCTACAGGCTATTGCTGCTATAAAGAATGGCTTTGGTATCCAAGGCTGAGCTTTTTAAAAGTATTTGCTATTACAAAAAAAACCCCAAAAAATAGGCAGACAAGGCCAAGTGTAGCGTGATACCCTCTCTCTTCCCTCTCTTAAGATTCAGCAACATTATAATGCCAGCATATTTTGCAACTTGAAAAATAAAAACCAAATGATTTTGTCATCGCTGTATTTCTCCCAAGAGACACACACCTCCTGTTCCTTCACCAGATACCAGCACGTCTCAAGTCTCTTCTGCTCATGCAGCTAATAGCAAGACCTGGCACACACGATCCCCACACAGTGCGCCAAAGAAGGGGGAAGCCAAAATTGCAGGGAGCAGAAAGACTGGCTTTTTATCAACGCGGCTTATATAGGAAGTGCCTTTACATTGGGAGGGGGGCTTGGGGACAAAATCCGTCTGCGGCTCATTTCTATTAGAATCACCAGAAGGTAATTAAAATCGCATTTTCATGGCTAGGTTTCTGAAGAAACGCACCACTGAGATGGATGGCAGCACTTTGCATCCGTAGGGGGTTCTGCAGACCTGAGCATGGAGGATTTGTCCAGCTACAACAGGTTCACAGAGGAGAGGTCTTGTTTAGAAATCTAAGAGCTGGAATTTTATTTCAGCTACGTATTTCTTAAATGATGAAAGACTGTGGTGGTGTTGTGGGTTTTTTTAAATGCGACAAAGCAGCAATAACTGAATTCTGCGCCGCATTTCATGTCCCCAGAATATCAGGGTACCTGTTTAACTGTTTGCCGCTATGGAAAAAATGTCCACTTCTGAAATATGCAGGATGAAAATCCTGAGCATCGAACATCTCCGCCCCAAGGGCACCCTCAGCCCTGGCTGTCCCTGCCTGTCCCTGGGCTCCCCCCACTTGCCCACAGCCCAGGACCCCATGTCAGCCCCCAGGGCCATCAGCCCCTGCCCCAGCGACACCACAGCGTGGCTGGTCTCCAGCTCCCCACAGCGGGGCCACGTCATCAACCTGTCCCCAAGGAGGTGCCCAATGTCCAGGGCTGCCCCAGTGCCCACAGTTCCCTGCTCCTGGCAGAGTGGTGGGACAGGCCCCAGCTGCCAGCCCCTGCCCTGACAGCCCTATGGGGAGCCCCCGCCATCATTGTCCCTTGCAGCACCCTGACATTGTTTATATACAACTATATAAATGGGCAGAGCGCCCCCACACAAACAGACATGCAACCAACCACAGACAGAAATTAAAGCAAATCCCCAGAGCAGAGAGATTTCAGGGTGAAACCATTTCTCCAAACCTTTTTTCTTTTTTTGTTTTTTAATCCCCCCAACAAGTAGCTGCAACAAGAAAGGAACATTTTTTTGCAGTCACCAAGGTGAAATAAGAGGAAGTAGTTAAGATATGGGTTTAGGTATTTGCTTTGTTGAAAAATGTATTTTCTTCTGTGAGGGGCTCTGCTGTGACACAAATCCTCTGGCTTAAGAATTCCCCAAAAGGGCTGTTTTGAAGGAAAAAATGCATGCAAACCTCCAGCCCAACAGACATTTGCAAGGCTGTTTTGGAAGAGAGTCAACCCAAAAGAAGACACACATTTGACCCACAGACTGAGTACTTGGGGTTCCGCTTTGCCATCTTTTGTTTGCTTCTGAGCACTTCATGGTTCAGCTGTGGCAGGTACCAGAGGCCCAGGTCTCCTCTCACTCATGTGTAATGATGAGGACATTACCAGGGAAGCCAACAAAAGTGTCCCAAGCTCTGCAAGAAGTGTTGGTGGGACACAGCAGAAGGTACCCTGCCTGCTCCACAGTGGTCTTGTGCCCTCTGGCTCTGTGGGTGAACCATGTGCCAGTCCAGCCCCACAGAGTAATTCAGAGTATTATAAAACATGACCTGGAGAACCACTGGCCCAGAATAGAAGAATGACAATAACAGGGAATGACAAGAATGAACATTTCAGCTGGAGCCTTCCTTTTCCCAGCAGAGTGAGAATTGCACATACAGGCTCTCTCCTCCCCCCAGAATTCTCCAAGAAGGCCAGGTCCAACCTCTCATCCCTAACATATAAGCTTAGGGCTATTTTATCTTTAATGAGTAATAAGGCTACATCTTAGTACACTATTCACAACTCACATACATTTGTAGTTGTACTTTTTTACCTTATACCTGTCAGCCCTTTATCACATTATATTGAATGAGGAGTACCTTTACTCTTCAGCACTGATTTAACCAACCACGTTTTTAACCATGAGCTTTACAAAAAGGCCTGATTCTGTCTTGATGGCAAAACATTCCCTTCTGACTGCAGATTTTTCATAACTACCTATGTTTATACTGCTACACTACAGGCCTATCCTCTGGATCCAACATTCCTTTCACACGTAAAGTGTTCAGAATTACTGTATTAACCCATGTGCTGTTGTAAGTGATGATCTCTCTATAATATTGCCACAACATGCTACCGAACACAATGGAAACTGAAACACAGTTGGAAAAGTTGAGCATTCTGCTACACCAGAAGACAACACTTAATGGAATGATATCTGGACAATGAATTCAGACTATCTTCTTGAAGGATGTTACTAGTCTACCATTAGAGCTGGTTGAACAGAAAAACAAAAAAAAATTCTCTGCGTTCCTTTTCAACCATGTGTTCAAACTAAGATTATTTTTTTTGATCAACAGTAAGGTATCTGTACATATGAATCGACCATATGCATAATTCAAACTCTGAGCCTCTCCCGGTTGTAGAGACCTGATCCACATTAGAAAGTTCCAGTGATTTAACCGAAGAAGGGTTTTTTAATTGACTCTATGGACAAAGTAATACACATGGTCATTTGCATTCCTTTGATTTATCAAATAAACATATTTCAGCTAAGAGAAATAAATCACATTGACATCATCTCTGGAAAACACTTGATCAAAATGGCTTCTGAAAAATCCAAGCAAAATGAGTGCAATTTCTGTTTGTAGATATAGTTCCTTTGCATTAGACTTCCCATTCCCTGAAGACTTCATTGTGCATGCAGCTTAGCTGGTTTTCATACGGGGAATGTGGTTATACACTTTAAAAATTAACAGTACTGCTCTATTTATTTTTTAATCCATATATTTTAAAGTGCTTTAAAAAAAGATAAGTAGTTATCATGTGCTTAAAAATTTCTAGGAAAATTCAAATGAATCAGGGCACGGTATTGCATCAAAAGCCAATGACATTTGTTGCTTTTCAAAATATTACTCAAGGAAAAAGCAGGGATAGAGAGATGAAGCAGAATTACCCAAAGCAACATGATAAGCTGACAGCAGAGTCAGGAACTGAAATTAAATATTCCAATTCCCAATCCAGTGTACATGTTTACTACATGCCATTTCTACTCCATCGTGGTTAAGTGACAGAAGAGTTAAAACTAATGAGGGTAAAACAAATAAACAAACAAAAAACCTTCCCAATTCTAATTCAGGAGGCTGCAGAGATAGCCTTTCCATTCCAGAAATTTCACGTATAAGAATTTGGTTTATCTTCAAAAAAGAATAACTTTCAGATTCAATTTCACTTATGGTCTTGAAAATGCAGAACTCCTCCACTAAACTTCGTGGTATCAAACCACATAAACCTAGACACAAAACCAACAGTTAGGCAGAGAGGTTTCACATGGGTATGCACCATATCTACAGTATGGGCAACATGCAGAGGACAGAAAGAATTGCCAAAAGTCAGCATGTTTCCAAAACTACTAAAGAAAGAGAGATTCGGCATGGTTGGGAAAGTGTCCTAAAAGGAAAAAAAAAAAAAAAGAAAGCCGCTGCTTTAAGCTGCAGAAAGTGTACTGAAGGTGAGTTATATTTTATTTCATTAAAATATATTTTAAAAACATACTGTGTAAAAGAATTAGGATTCTCAATAATTTATTATTTACATTAGCAAATTCTGTTTGACTGTTTTTCTATAGATGGAAATGAAAAGTCTGCAGAAGGGAGTTGTATCAACTTCTTCGGGACCAAGGAAACCCTTTTACCAAGAAACAATTCCAAAATGCATTCCTTCCCCTTTCGATCCCTTCAAATTCATGTTTGCAAACAGATCACAAAAAGCTCAATGACAGGTCACGATGGTAAGCATTGAGTGCTCACGGTGAGAGCCGGGATTTCGGAGCGCTCCACAAGAGAGAGACCCCGAGGAGATTTTAATGTTGCACTACTCAGTAGTCAAAAGACTGCAGGGTCTGATCCCGCTCTCGATCACGCTGTCCTGCCTCCACTGAAATCCACGGAATTACACGGCAATGAGGCCTGCACCCATCCCCGCTGGCGTATCTCGGAAAGCTAGACAGGCTCCTTGAGCCAGGCTGGCAGGGGAGAGAGTGTTTTTCCTACCACTGTAGACGCGCTGTAGCTTATCATTCTTTTTCAGTCCAAACAAGATGTAAATCTCATTGCCTTCCTCCCCATCCTCTGGGGAGAAAGATGCATAGGGAATTATCTCTCTGATGTAAACAACTGTAAGCACCATTCACATTTTCTGGTCCACGTGAAAAAATTTGTATCCAAGGCCCTGTTGTAGCCTTGGCTGTTCTTAGCAGGGGGCAGCTCAGCTTTCCCATCAGCTTTCCAGATCTCTGAAATCACACGGGTACCCAAACATCATGCACAGTCCATTGCAATGCCAGCTGCTGTCTGCTTTACTATTCCAGAAAAGAGTAGTCACCTCTTCAGTGATTACATAAAAAAACCCCATGATTAAAAGAAGTAAAGCGGTCAGGTCATGTGTTGTTTCCTGGAGGCACTCAATGGTATTTCTGATATCTCGTGTAAGGCACCAGTCATCCGGTAGCTGAGCAAAATGTGACCCGCAAGACCTCAGTTAAGCAACTGCACTGGGAACTGACAAAATTCAGCTGGTTTGCTCGTTTTCTCGCTTACGTAGCATAAAAAGAGTGGTCACGCCATCTGGGGAAGTTTCTGGTGGCATCCTAAAAGAGGAAGCCTCAACTTGCACTGCAAGGGAAGGAGCACAGGTGACAGCATTCCACAGCACAAGTTTCTGATGTCTGCATCCCACAGACATAGCAGAGATTTCCTCGAGCCCCAGGAAGCCTCTGCTGCCTTGCTTTCACAGAAAACGAGTTTGTTGTCAGCAGTGAAGCAGTTACCTCCTTACAAGATGTCTCCGTAACACAGAACGGAAGGCCAGACTACAAAACCAGCTTTGTGGCGTACTTGCTGCAACTTCTCTGCTGTTGGTCTTGCCCGCACAGCCTTACTCACAGAGATGCAACGCCAGAGATAGCAGAGCCTATGGATGAAGAGGTCAGCTGGATGCTGGCTGACTGCATCACCGAGCAGCCTCAGTCCAGAATATCAGTCTCAAATGGGACCAGGTGGTAGTATGTCAAATTGGTGACATAAGCTGTTGGATCATCACTGTCTTCTAGCTCTGAGGTAAAGTCACTAACACTTTCAAACCTAAGGAGAAATAAAAAATAAAAAAATTTAAAAAAACCCCAAACATCGAAAGGCATTAAGTCATTAATGTTCGTTTAGAAAATCAAAGTTAAAGGAATTGGAAGAAAGTACTGACAGAGAGGCAGAAGGCTAGGATATCTGAAGACTGGCCCCTGGAAATTTTGAGAAAAGGCATTTGTGAGAGGTCTACTTGGAAAAAAGGGCTGCAGGCAAGAATTCTTCTGCTGGTACTGCAAGTTAAATTTCTGAGTAAATGTAGCATGTGGACTTGCTTCGTGCCAGAGCAGTGTTGCAGTAGTATTTCTACTGCTGGTTTTTCAGCTTCAGCTTTGTGAAGCTCAGTTTCCACGACAAAGATGTAGAGTCCCAACTCTTTTTCCAAAGCTTCAGTATCTTACTCTCTCTCTCGGCAGCCTGAAATTTGAATTCATACTAGAAGTTGTCAAGGAAGGTACATGCTGATCAACTATGAATGATGAAGCTATAGTTTCTCTGACAGCATACTTATCATGATGCCAGTGTAACCTACTGGAGACAGCAGCAATGGCATCTACTGTCACTTTCATAAACCAAGATTCAACACTTCCTAGAGAGAGTTCAGAAGTCAATGTAAACCATTGCTTTCCGTGTCCTTAAATAAACAGAAAACCCACTTCTTTATAACCTATGGAAATGAATGGACTGAGGAGTTTGCTTTCAGTAAAACAGGATGGCTATTCCTTTTTAAAACTGTGCTAGAACTGTGCAGCATACTAGGAGAGTAAGTTCTCGTCTCTTTAGATAGTAGTCTTCAGTAAAAGAGACTTCTATGACTCCTCTCTAATATGACACTGACTCTTCAGAGCACTTGTCATTATAATACCTGAAATTCATATCTCATGACACCTGGTTACCACACTGCATTTAAGACGAACCGGATCAAAAACATTATTCATTGGTTTTCATGCCCCAGGGCTCCCCTCCTACTAACAAATCAATGATTTCCTGGGACACAGCCTTTCTTGTCAGGCTGTCAGATACATCTACAGTAAGATTTTTATGAGTCTAGAAGAGGTTTCACTGTGGTCTAGGAAAATCTTCACTGAAAGTACTCAGAGCTGATCCCATCCACACTTCTTCCTCTTCACACCCATGTGTATATGAGTAAGTCATAGTCCAATGAGAACCACAGTGCATGCAAGCAAAGCATCTTGTCCTCCCTGATTTTCAAAGCTACTAGCAAGGAAGGAAGGAAGCAGCAAGCGAGCTCTGGAAGACTGAATCATGCAGCTGAGGTCCACATCCTTCCATTTTGTTCTCACAGCATGTGGCACCAACACAAAATGCCTTAGTTCCCGCACAATAATGGAAAGGAAACTGCCTTTGTTTCCTGTCTGAACTTGGACTCTCACCCTTTCACTTCACAGGTACCTTCTCTGGGTTTGGCTTTTGTATGAGGCCACATGTCTAAGACACATAGGAAACAATGACTTCTGTGTCCTTCCTCCAGAGCCTCGCTATCTTCCCCATGGCACGAGATTTAGGTTTTGACACACAGAGAACAACCGAATATAAAGAGATTCCCAAATTTAGCTTCATTTGTTTTGGTATTTTCCTTCCCATTTCCTAACTCCTGTGTTATAATCTGAACTTTTGCAAGGACTACCCACTGTCTCACACCTACTCTCAACCAGAAGGCATGAACTTGTTAAAACCTACGCTTTCCTCAGTCACATACGTTCCCGTTCCAAGGAGGCTTGAATTTCTGCAGTAAGAAAACATTTTACTTCTTTCCAGATAGCCTAGCAGTTAAAGGCAGTCACTGCAGGCCAAGGATTAAGTCTCATCTCTGTTCAAGCAAGGGACTTGAAGAACTGTCAAGTTTCTTTTTCTCACGCTCTCTTTAGTATGTTGAAAGAACTTGCATTCATTCTGATAGAGTGAAAAAAAATTAAATAGAAACTGAAAAATTGCACAAGATGGAAAAAGAAATCCTGACCTAGCTCTGACTATAGAACGTGTCTCTAACANAAATAGAAACTGAAAAATTGCACAAGATGGAAAAAGAAATCCTGACCTAGCTCTGACTATAGCTCTCTGAATAGCAGATAAAGACATGAAGCTTTAAAATAATTCGGTTTGAAACCACATCTCACCTACACATGAAGTAGTTAGACTCCTTTAGTTAAGTGAGGCAACTGCAGACATCCCTCTAACTTCAGCCTAGAGAGCCCTAAGAATCAGGTATTTCAGAGGACCCGAAGGAGAATGGTAGGATAAACAGATAGATCTCCCACTCCCATCTCTCCCCAAAACTTTCTTTAGAACCATCACGGGTTATTGGATAGCATGGTCTGTACATCCTGCAATGTATGAACACAGCTCTGTCTTCTCCACACTCTTCCCTGGTCCTTCTCACCTCTTTTTTTAACTATGAGGACCACAAGGACCAGGAACTCATGGATTTTCTCCTGCAGTGCTGTTGCTATGCTCTTTACTTGCAACCAAACTGAAATGAGACTGAACTTTGAATGTTTATTACCCTCATTCCTCTACTCCCTCCAGGCTGTTTGCTTGCCTGCATGTGTGGGAACACGCACAGAAGGGAGTTGACTTGGTATCTTGCAAACACTTCACAGATCACATTGTTCTGTCTTACGGACTGCTAGTGATCCAGAAACAACAGATTATGAAATACCAGTGGGGCAGACAGAACTAAGAAAGCAGAAGAGGAGTCAAGAAGGCTATTCAGACTCTGCTCCGCTTCTCTTGTCAATTGTATAAAGCTAGATTATTACGACTGGAAAGCCCCACAGATTTTGTTGTTCTTCAGCCTCACTGTCAGGGTATTACGAGCAGCATGTGAGGTACAAAGCAGTGGCATCATGTGCTGTGGTTATTGCTGAGAGCTTTCCTTGCCACCAGAAAGGAAGTGCGGGCACAGAAGTCCGCAAAGCACTGCAGTGCTCTGGAGCACTCATACAAACCCAAACCCAAAAAACCAGGACTGTTTATTACAGCTAGAAGCTGTATAAATAAAAATACAGTCCAAATGCTTTTGTGCTGTTACCAACATGTCTTTTTCCCCAAATAAGGTTTACGCTAACTCCACAAACTACTATGGACGTGCAGACTCCTAAATTCCCAAACTGCTGCTCTTGCTATTTTTTCCTAAACTACCTTGACAGACACACCATCCTTCACAAGGGCCTACTCCTTGTGCTATAATACAAATGTCTTTATCATTTTAACTCCTGGTAATGCATTACAGTTACTGCTCACATTTGCCAGGAAGAAAAGGGAAACAAGGTACGTAGAAGCTCATTAACTCACAGGAGCAACCCCAAGTGTAAACATGGTGTGAGACAACAGCCCAGCTCCTCTCATCACCTTAGGTACAAGCAGTACCTGAAGAGATCTCCTCCCACCTAAGACTAAAAAGCACACGGGAAGCATTTTCTTTTCCTGTCAAGAGTAGGATTTAATTTTCCTGCAAATATTCTGTATTTAACTTCACCATCTCTGTGCTGCTTGTGCATTGCCACCCATGAAAGTCTCTCCCATAGACCACAAGATGCTTGTGACAACAGCAGTACCATCCTGAAAATGTATGTACTGGAGTGAATTTGCCAAAAAGGCAGCATGCCCAACGCCACAGCCTCTGCTGCTGGCCTAAAAGACAGAAGTGCAAACAGTCTTGGCAGGAGAAGGCACCTCTGTAATAAAATCAAAGCCTAAGTTAGAATGCATTGATTTACCAGCTTTCCTTTCAAAAGGACTGTAGAATACTCAAAGAAACACACATAAAAGGAGTATTTATGGCACACGGATGCTGAGCACGCTGAGTTCACCACATTTTGCGACAGTATGGTGTACCGCCAATTAAAATTAAAGAGAAAATGAAGGGAGTAGAAAGCAACTGCTTCAGAACAACAGAGTAAGCAACTCCAACTTGCAAAAACGCTATAGTTTCATTTGCAGCAAGTATAAGACTTTTCAGCTGATGGCTCACTGGGTAGGTAGTGCTGCAGGTACAACAGCTAACTAGCGCGGCAGGACCTCTGTGAACGATTGCTACTCGCTGAAGCTCCAAGTGCTTCTCTCCAAAAAATACAGGTTTGCTTTGCAAAATGTCTGATTCAAATACATCGGCAGCCAAAACCCAAAAGCCATACAGAGTTTAATGTTGTTGAAAGGAAAAAGTTCCAATCTGAGGATATACCAGTCCACAAGGAATTAGCTCTGATTTAAGAACAGAAAGCATCAGTCCCGTAAATCCCATTTTATGGAGACCGAAAAGGAACTGCATAGGATTTTGAAAGACTTTAAAGCTTCCTTTCGGGACTACTAACCTGCATTTAAAACAGCAGTATAGAAAACTTCTGCTTCTAAAAAAAAGTTTAATTTTCACAAAACAGCTATGTTACACAAGTGCCATTACATCTCGGCTGCAAAATACAGCTACAGGATGGGCAAATTTAGGGCACCATGTGAAATAGACATTTGAAATCTATTAACTTCTTGATTCCTGATTTAGCTTCCTTCAGGAATGTTAAAATACAAATGCACAAAGCCAGGCTATTATTGTGATTTATTTCTTTCACCACAGTTTTTGGGAAACCATGCCTACTGTACAATTTTTATCATAGTAATATTTTCTGCCTTAATATTCAGACTTCAATGGGATGAAAATTAAATTATGACACTTTCTGATCCCAGACCAGTAAGTGTTGCTTAGGCTGCAGCACATTTTTAAATCAAAGCTAGATTTTAAAAAATAAAAAAAATAAAAATAAAAATTGTTTAAGGTAATCAAAACAAGGTGGAACAAGGCTTTCTTTGGTAATTTGCTCCTATTATTTGTCACTCTCAGTACTAAAAAGTGACCCACTCTGCACTATGACAACTTTAATTTCCAGACATTGGCCTTACTCAATTGCTTCCAGTGTGTCCCTTCAGACTCATTAATACAAGCTTACAGGCCTAAATGCTGTTAGCAAGGTCAAGGTTCAAAACAGTAAGTAAGTTAATAGACAGACTTCAAGAAATTACACTAGAGCCAGAGATACACTCCAGCCCCTGACAAAATCTTGTCAAGCTCTAAACCTTTCCACAGACTGGCGATAACCACATTTCAAATGTGGCAAGATAGAGCATTGCATTCAAAGATAAAGTTTCCTTAAGGCTTTAGTGCTGTGTTTCCATCATTTCAACTGCTCTAATGAAAAAGTAGGCCAATGTTTCTCATTAAAAATATTTAAATGCTTCACTACCTGAAGCTCATTGAAATATCAATCACCCACCATGACAGAAATCTGTAGGAGCAGATTTCCATTAAAACCCATCTATCAATACAGTCACTGACTTAAGACCTACGTGAAAGCCCCCCTGGTTACAGGCCTCTGACCCCAGAATACCTACATGCATTAGGAGGCAGAATTTATGAATTAGTCTAACTTCCCTCTCCCCTAAAGAAAAAAATGTGCTTCACCAAGTCGCAACATGCCCCAGCTGTCTCCGAGGACGGTGTTTTGCTTCCCAAACAAAGCATACCCGTCATAGCAGGATACTCCATTTATAAGGATGCTTGAGTTTCCAAATTTGGAACCAAATCAGCTCTCATCACAGTCAGGAGAGAAAGAAAAATCTCCTCTATTCTCACCTGGCAGGACCCCTATGACAACCACAGCTTTTTTCATACACAGAGGACCAAGCTCCTTGGGGGTCAATAATTCTCACCGAGAATTATTTTAATGGAAAGAACTATGAAGCCTTAGCAATCAGGCCCAGTAATATTTAACCAGTCCAAATGACAACTGTACCAGTCTTGCTCCTAGACAGAGGATAACTTTTTGCTGGTGGAAAAAAAAAGGCTACAGTTTATCTGAGGCTGATAGCATTACTGCTGCACAAATCACACTTACAAGTGTTCTGCTGAATCTACGTCCAGGTGCTTCTCTTTTCCATTGGGTATACTGTGGTCAATGACTATTGTTTCAGTGTTGGCTAAACAAAATCCATTTGATCGCATGATTTCTGGTGGGAGAAGAAAGAAAAAGAAGATGAAAATCTAAAAAAAAACCAGCTGGAAAACAACTGCATATCATATGGAATTAACACGGTCATGAACCGGGATGTGTGCGTGACATTGAAAATCTGTACATGAAAGCAGGAATGAAGAGCTGGTTTCATAGCTTCTTACATCTGCAAACTGCCTGTGCTTAAGCAATTTTATTCACGTAATCAATTCATGATACGGCACGTTTGAAGCAAGGCCCAGTTTCAGTCCCGTTATTGCCAGTGGCAAAATTTTTGTCACCCTTAGCAGAATGGCAGCCCATCCATCATCCATTGCAACCTACCACTACCAAAACATAACTGTGATTTTCCTAGATAGTCCCAGGCTTAAGCCAGTTAAGCAAAAATCAAAAGGACGGGAAAAAGGAAATAAAAAGTTACCTTCTGAGATAATTCAACCACCATCTTTAATTCATATAAAACAATATCATCTTCTACATTGCCTTCAACTCTGCCTATTTGTTTCTTACCGTGTAAGAAACCTCCAATCCAGAATAGCTAAAATCTACACCTAATTCCACTGCCTTACTACTATAGGGGGAGTTTATAATTAAAGAAGAGTATTTGATATGAATGAGAAGTTAATCCATGTCCTTATTACATGGAAAGGCAAACTAGGCAAGTCACAAGGATTTTTTCCAGTCACACAATCTTAGACGAAGCTGGGTTCACCACAAAATGAAAATATTGTGGTGTAAATCCGCAGTGACTTAAGTGGGACAACTCATGATTTGCCTCAAGGTAAGAGGACCCTGTGTTACACGTTTGCATTATCAGCACAAACAAAAGGAAATTAGTCCGTGGCAGAAAATACTATAGGCACAAAATATATGTACAAGGAACCCCTAAGACATTGCCTCAAACAGACCAATGTCAACTATACAGTTCAAGTAATGAGCAGGAGAGGAGAAAGAAGAGAGATAATTTTTTTTTTAGTGCACATTTACATGTTCCTACATTAAGGTAAAGCCAGAATTCACTTCCCTATTTTTCTTGAGAAATTAATCTTTGACTTACAGCCTGCATTTTATTGCAACTCATTTTAGCAGAATACATTTGGGGGTGGTAAAAAACTGAATCCCAGTAGAAACACACCAGTCATGACTCATCTTAAACCAACATCGTACTGCGGAATAAGATTTACGCCATAAATTCAAATTCAGCTTTCATCTAAGAGGGTAGCCCTTTCTCTCTTCACCATCACCTACCACTCTGAACAGGACCATATGGGGGACAGTTTGTTTTTTCAGAGAACACAAAATATTTTCGCCTGCTTTTCTAAGTTTGCAAGCCATGTAGAAAGCTGCACTATGACTAACATGAATACCACGGTGTTTTCCTAGCGTCCTTAACAGGACCCAGGAGTTAACAGCATTTCATTGCTGCGTGAACTGCTTTAGACGTTAACATTTGCTGCCATCTACTGACGACGCTGCCAGACACTGAAACCATGTCCAGTGAGCAGCATTCAGATGACTCAGATGTCAATTATCATCAAATTTCTGCCTATGCTCTTAAATTCTTTGCAGCAATCACTTAAATGATAAAACTAATTACTACAAGATGCTTTTGGACAGCTGCATAGTTAGGAAAATCTTCCTCCATTTAATTAGGTATGACTCATCGATACCAAAATTAATACAGAATTAAACCAAAACATGTTATTATTCATCTAAAGTGGTTTCCACAGCTCCTCTACATAGAGGTTGGCAGGAGGGTTCCCTTTGCCTCTGCCCACCAGCCAGGTACCCTCACTCCAAATTTAGGTTCATCTTGACCATCTCTTTGTTGCACCCTCCATGTGACACACTCAGTCATGCACACACAGAGTGCGTGTGCCCTAACGGGATACACGCTCTCACAAAAATTGTACAAAACCCTTCCAAACAGCAAAAAGCCCCACGCCAGAGCAATGCTGCAGTTCCGAGCCAGTGCAATTCCAAAGACCTTTATTCTTGATATTTGCCTGTTCGAAAAAGAATAAGGTATCGCTGACAGCAGCCACCCTTTGGAACGTTTTTACAGCATGTGATTTGGGGATCCTTCATTTCATAACGGACAGGTGCTAGGGCCCACTTTGCACCTCTGGTCTCATGGAGTAGCACCATATTTCAGACAAAAACAGTGAATATGCTCTCAAGGGTCAGTGCTGAGAACACGTCCTGGTGTTCAGGAGCAAAACAAGTAACCACGTTCAGCCTCCGGAAAATGACTCATGTCAGGAACATACACATGAGGACTTTTACCTGAGGTTTCCATATCAACTCAAGGCATCATCCAAACCTCCCTAGCCACAGATGGGGCATGAGACGTACATGTTGGCTCCCATCCCTCACCCCCAGGAAGTCAGACCTGCATCACCCCTCTTTGCAGTATGGCCCTGGGGGCTCTTCTTTACAATCCCTGTGCTGCCCTGCAGCCTGGGCACGGGGGGCAATACAAGAAGGCACCAGCACAGATGGCCTGGTGAGACCACAGTTCTCACTGAGGCCCTGTATTACACGATACACTTCTAAAGAGTTATTGGTGGGCTCGTAAACCATTTACCAATTAAAACAATATTTATTTAACTAGTCGCTTCAAACCAGAGCTCAGGATCAATTATGAAAAATCTACCCTGTGTATAAGATTGATCCTTAAGACACACCATTTACACCTTTAGCATGTTGAAACACTGACTGGCCACTAACTGATATATTGTTAGTACCTCAAAAAAATGATACCAGTTTCACGATAAACATTTTATACACCTTGGAGGACTATGTAATATTTCACTTTTATTTCATGCTCTGAAACAAACTCTTCTGGCAACACAAAACCAGCAGTTGCCAGTAGCCTCACACGAAACATTTCAGTATAGAAATACAAAACCAGGCACACCAAAAGTCTGCAGACCTTTCAACAACAGTCAGTAGCAGATGCAGAGGTGAAAAGCTGAAAGAATAGGCAGGGATAGAGTAATACTGCTCTCCATTTTACCCACTAGCAATCTGTGGTTTAGAAACTTCCTGTGTCTCCACCTGTGACAGGTCTCAATGCACTTTTCATCCACTCGCTTGTCTAATTTCTTTTTGAAGTCATTTATGCTTTCAGTTCCGCCATATCCTGTGACAATGAGTTCCACTTCTTAACTGTGCTCCGTATGGAAACAAAACAATATTATAACCTTTCTTTTGTTCGTTTAAAGCCTGTTGTCTGTCAACGTTATTGGATAACCTATAGTTCTTGTTTCATGAGAAGTACGGGGTAACTGACCTCCTCCTATTCACAGCTCTGTAGACTTCCAACATACCCCCACTCTGTCATCTCTTCTCCAAGTTGAAGTGTCCTTCTTTATTTAACCTCTTTCTTAGAGAAGCTGTTCAACAATTTGAATCCTTGTCCTTTATTTGCATGCTTTTAAATTCTCTTATATCTTCTCTGAGACAGGGAACCCTTAGTTGCGCACACTGTATTTAAGATGGGGTACTGCTCCTTTCTTCTGTTCTCCCCTTCTTTCCTAATAATATCTAATATTCTCACTGCTGGCTTTGCTCACTGCTTGGCACTGAGCTTACATTTTCACAGAAGTGTATCAATAGCCTCAAAATCTTCCTTAGTGGTAACAGAACTATCATATGTGATGATAGCGAGGACTGCATTTTCCTCCCATCCACTTCTTTGCATTTATCAGCCTTAAATTTCACCTGCCACTCTTCGGCCTGAATGCATGTTGCATCATATGTCAAGGCTAATTATATCCTCTATATTATAAAGCAGACCATGGAGAATTACGTTTTGAATTGCTGGTGGGGAAAGAATAAAGGGAACAGCAAGTAAATTCATCTTCATTTTGTAATTCTTGTGTCAAATGTAGGAAGCTAACAACTCTTACCTGATATTTTAACTGGACTTTGAAAGTTTGGCTGAATCTTATGGACATTGTCATTTTTTAGAACTTGGTCCAAAGGAGATCTCTCAAAAAACGTGAGGACGACTTCAGATCTTGAATACTTAAAAAGAGGAAAAGAAACAGACATCCGTTTTTACCAGAGGTTTGCCATGTCCCTCTTCTCCCTTTCCACTCCTTCATAGCTTCACAGAAAGACGTATTACGAGCAACAGCCTGCAGACATCATTACACGGTTCTGGCACTTAGCACTTCCCCAAGACACTCAATAAACTGGTGCTTCTTTTAGAGTTTGGCAAAGCCCATCACTTTCTAATCTGCATGAGAGTGCGTGTCACCATCCAGAAGGAGTCAAGCTGGGCTAAACGTGGAACTTGGCTTACTTACCTTCCAGGGCATGTTTATAATAGTCTTCAGAAGCTTTTCCACTTCATTAAGTCTGGCTTCTATATCATGGGCTTCTTTTATTGTGATGAGCCCTAGAAAGAAAGTAAACAGATCATGAGCATAGACAAAAGCACACTTTCCACACGCACTTCACCAGCCAGAAGCAGCTGCTCAAGAAGACATGGAACAATCTCAAATATCATGCCTCCCAGAAATGTCTTTTAACCCAGACCAATGATAAAGCATGTACCCCAAACTGAGGTGGGTGTAGTTACAAGCAGAGCTGCAAGCCTGACACAAATTCAGCTGTTTATGAGCATATTTAGGAGTTGCAAGACAAGCAGAAGTAGAACCACCTACTCCCTCACCCACTGTTTCACTACACAGCATTACCAGCAGTGATAATCAGCCTGTTTTCTGCTCCCAAGAACCATGATTCATCCTTTTTTTCTAACAATAAGAAGCAAAAGAAAACCCAAGAAAACCAAAAAACACAACTCACAGATAAGAGGAAAAAAATAAACACAAGCTAAACAAAAGGCTTTGAGGGCAGTCTTGTATTTCTTTGAATGTAAGCCCCAGTGAGCGGGCCAAGGAAGATTTCTCAGTATCGTGTTCTTCAAGTGCAAAACAACTTTTTGGATTTTTTTTTTTTTTTTTTTTTAATAATCACTGAATTATCACAGTGCTGCAGAAGGGATTAAAATGGAAATTTTGCTGTCTGGTGTCCACAACGATGCATTACATTGCTTCTAATTTTGAATTGCTCAGTGTGGGGATCTTCAACTGTAATACCGTATTTCGTATGTATAACCTGCAGGGCATCTGTAACTTCTCCCTCCTCTAGCAAACTCAGGGAAATATAGCACAGGGTATATGCATGTACAGGGAACATGAGGAGAAGTAAACCCCAAAATCTCGCAGCCCTCTAGCAGCCCTTTTATTTCTGATCTTTGTAACCTGCTTTTTCTACCCCAATCATTGTTTCACCTCCATTTGTGCATTTTTTCCAAGGAGCAGGATACACACGTGACAATGAAGTATCTAAGAAATTATTAAATTTAACAAGGTTGACTGGTAAAAAAAAAACCAAAAAAACCAACAAAAAGCTGGAGCAGAAAAAGGCCCAATAAATCAAACCCATCAAAACTAAAAATCTGCAAAGCAGTCTGTGAGAAACAGCTTCAATATGTAAAAATTGTGTTAAACTAAGTGCATCACCATTTCCCTATTCAAAAGACAAACACACAGAAACAATCATCCCACATGCACAGTTTGGGGGCAACGTCCACAAAACGCTTCAGTCTGCATCAGTCCTTGTTGTTTGTTACCCACGAGATATGATCCCATAGAAACTTTCCAGACAAAAGTGTGACTTTGCAGCTGTCAGCTCTCCTCCAATTACAGCTCTCAATAAAACAGAGATTGTCTCCAGAGCAACCAGGTTTACTTGACGGATGTCCCACAAAAGTAGCCTGATTGCATAAGTCTTTCTATTGCTTGACAGTCCCTCATTTTGCCTGGTTTTGTCATGCATCTCCACCACCTCACCCTGGCGCAGCTCGCTCCCTCTTCTGACAGCGGAGCAGAGGGTACCAGCAGACACATAAGGCAGGCAGCCGTGTAGCCCGCTTTGACTGGTGTACACTACAGTCAGGCAGCTTTGCATGGAAATTCTCTGAAAGGCTGTAAATGCGAATTAACTCGTCTGCATGGGTCCACAGGCTGCGTAATAACTGGGTTGTGCTTGATGTTACAGACCTGACCTGCAGACCAGCACCCTTCATCTTCCCAGCTACTGGGTGTGTGAGCAGGCCTGGGTGAATCCGCTTCGCCCCTCCACAAATATGTCCCCATCCCACCTCTGAACAAAGTTCAAACCTTTCAAAAAAAAAGTGTTTTCATCCTCCCTAGAAAGAAGCTGCCAACGGCCTCATGGCCCAGACACCCACCTATGATGTTAGAAACATGCTGTCGCCCTGCTGTAGCCCACATCAGAGAAAACAGAGGTAGCCATCCCAGTGCTGGCTACCGTGGGGGGCCTCCGCTTCTCCTGCTGGTCTTGCTCCAGTCTGAGGAAATACGGACACAGTCAGAGCAGAGACTGCCCAACTGCGGCTCCCACTTCGCAGGGATCCGGCATTCCACTGCTCTCTCTCAACTCTACCGTCAACCTCAGACCTTTCCCAAATAAGTATTTACTGTTGAAACCAGCATTTTACCAGGAAGAGGGATACTTTCAAACAAATGGAGATATTCAGACCCGGGGNACACTGAGCATTCATCCATTCATCCTGTGAGGAAAACCAGCCAAGCAGTTAGGATTTTCTCTCATTAGTAATCAGGGAAAGCATCTGCAGCTCCACACAGCCTTTTTATGCTTCAGCAAGAGAAGTTGGACAAGGCCGTCAGTCTGTTGCACTGTCACAGATCACCCAGTGGGAGGTTTTACAGCTTCTTGCATTCACCAGGAATTCCCAGCCCTGCTATATTCCTCCTTCCAGCTCTTGGAAAGTCACCAGCCATGCAAGCCCACACTCTGACTTGGAAACTGGCACAGACGACTTGTCACATCTGACACGATAAAAACCGTTTCTTACTGAAGCTTTTCGTAATATCAAAACCAAAACGCAGACAGCGTAGGAAGGAGGGTAAGTGATACATCTGCCTGGACAACTTCCAATATATGTGCTTAATGATTACAGATGCACAGCTTCAGGGTGTAAAGCTGCTGACCTTACATGAATTCCCCACACAGGGAATTCAGTTTGGCTGAGCTAAAGCCTTCCTTTTCATACGTCTACAGTCTAAATACACAGAAACCACTTGACTGGCTATATATATATACAGTGAACCCTGTAATTTCTTCTGCAATAGCCACAGAATTTGTAAGGCCCTCATTTATCTTAATTCTACAAGTCTCTGTTTTTAAGAGTTAACAGATGCCCTCGTGGTTTTCAGCTAGTCGTAGCCTATGATCCCACAACCCAAGGGATTGCTCACAGCCTGGAGCTCACAGCGCTGCCTGCCCAAGCAGCCAGGAGGAGCAGATGTCCCAGTCCCTCCTTTCGCTCCCTTTCAGCACTCGCTAACCGGCTGCTGTCATCAACCACAGCACCTACCTGCGTGAGGAACCCTGTGGTTTGATGAGGTGAAGTCTCCAGGAGCAACACTGGTTTAAGGTGCTCTCGCCCTCCCCTGCAACTCATTTCCTCTCCCACACCGCAACACAGGGCTGCCTCTGCTGTGCCAGCACAATTAGGTGAGCAGCGGGGAATATCTCGAACCGCTCTTGTCAAAGGCTTCACCTCAGAAAACCCCAGCAGGAGAAGCAAGGGACTGCAGGCTAGGATGCCCCATCCAAGCTCCTTTCTCATCCAGGCACTACACTGACTTGTGTAAAGAAGGGTCACAGAACTGCACCCAAGCGTTCCATCTCTATTCTCCACTTTGTGGGGGTGTCTCCCCTCCCTGTCTTCTTTTTCCTGTTCGGAAGCTTTGACAAGGCACAGAGAAAGAAAAAAAGAAAAAAAAAAAAAGCCAAGACTGGTGTAGGATCTCCAGACACTGGAAACGCCTGAACAAATAGACGCACGCAGATGCCAGCTGCAGACAGACCCAGCACCTCCACCATTCATTAACCCTGACACCAACGCACCACAAGCTGGGTGCATCTGGAGCGCACGGGACTCACTGGCCACGCATGCAGCATCCGTACAGCAGCTACAACACATCCTGAAGTTGTTGTCTCTCTGCCCACAGACCGTAAATATCTTTCTACCTGGGGCTTTTAGACCCCAAGAACCCTTATTCAGACAGTTTGCCAATAAAGCAACCGGTAGCCTGGAACCAGTTGCGCTTTCTTCCACTTGTTCAGTCATGCAACAGAGCTGAGCTCAGAGCTGGGAAATCGCTTCGTGAGGTCATGGTGGAAGGCTGTTCTCATGCCTTTTCCTCTGGCCTGGCCACTGTCTGACTGCTAATGGAAAACATGCGCAAACTCCTCCCAGGAAAACTTTGCTCTCTGTCTCGTTACCCATACTGTGCTTGGACAACCAACTATCTTTTCAAGTCATTTAAATGCTATAAACACCTATGTTTATAGGGCTTGAGGTAAGCTGGAGACCCAGCAGCTCCTTTTTTACCACAAACCCTGCTGCCAAATACCACAAACGCCTAAGATTTCTTCACCCTGTGCACAAGGGAGCCCACGCACTGGGTGACGGGAGGGACAATACAGGCACACTGCCTAACGCAGGGTGGCACTCACGTGTACCTGGGATATTTGCTTTTAGCAGGGCTTCGCTGTGCACACAACCCCTGTAATCAGCTACCTCATTTTAAGGAAGGAGGAAGCAATCCCTTTCACATCTTCTCTGCCCTTTTCCAGACCAACAGCCCCAGGCAAGAGTCCTTAAGACTGGGTAGAAAAGGATTTGCCCGCAGTTTGAGACCAGGCGTACATAGCAGCTTTACGCAGCATAGCAACATGTCCCTGGAAAAACACGGCACAAACAGCACTGGTGGCCTGCTGCATCCTTCCTGCTCTGGGACCCTGGTGCCGGAGCAGCTGCAGGAGACCGAGAGAGCGGGCGAGCAGCTGTGTACCTGGCATGCTGGCTCATGGCGTGGGAGAGGGGCCCAGAGCTGCTAACAAGCAGGAAACGAGCTCAGCAGAGGAGGAGGACGAACTGGGAGCCAATTCCTGATGTCAACGCACAAGCCCTGGTAGGCCTGTCCTATTACTGCCACGTGAGCCACCAAATCTGCAACTGATGATATTTTGACAACCGCAGATAACGCACTGCGTGCTTCCACCAAATGAAGCGGGACAGGAATCGCAGCATGTGCTCCATGGCTTGTAATGCAATCACCATGGAGCCCTGGCGATGAGCACGTTGTCTCAACATCCTCTAGTGCCTTCCAAGGGAGAGTAAGTTCATGCCTAAGTCAAGTATGTCTCATATGCCATCTCTCAAGAATGACACAGAGAAGTCTGTTTTTCTGGAGATGTGTTGCTATGTACGAGTCGCTATGTAAACACAATCTCAAACTGTGGGCAAACCCTGTTTCTCCAACCTGAAAGACTCCACTTCAGGCTTGTGTTTAGGAGAGGAACGAAGAATGTCCAAGAGATCTCCTACTTTCTCAAAATCAGTTTAATATGTATAGGAGGCCAAGCAAGAGCAGAAGCCAAAGTGTACTTTCTGAAGATGTGTGCAAGATGGAACGGCGATACTCCTAAATGTTGTGTATTTTAGTACGTACACGAAGATTAAAATATTGCATTGGGCCCTCCTCACCTTACCTTCTCTCCATCCCCCATGGGAAGACTGCAGAGTAGTTATCAAAGTGAAAAAAGGAGTAGCAAATAAATCCAGGGAGAAATCTTACTGTGTTCTGGTAACCCACACTACAAGAAAGATTTAAGGCCTATAGATTCAGGTCTTGAGCCCATCCTTCTCTCTTTGCACGAGCCCATGAGCAGCAGTTAGAGATTTAAAATCTTTAGGGAAGACACATAAGCTGTCTTGAACAGAAGACTGCTACTCTGCTCTCTCCTCTGACCAGACTGTATGGTTTCAACAGGAGATATGCTGCTTTCCCCTAGTAACAGTATTCATTAACACTTCATTGCTCACTCTTTTTTATCCTGTGCCCCCATTCCCCCTTTCCCTCAGATATGTTCTAACCCATGTGCACATACACACAATTCAGGATGTAGATGGAGCAATAGCAGGAAGGTCCCAGGCACAAGAGGAGGTATACAAATGTCCAATGGAAGAGTTCAATCTGGTTCATCCAAAGAAGGGCCAAGTCCAAAGTAAGATCAGGCTGCTGGGAACCATGTCCAGTCAACTTCTGAATATCCCCACAGACAGATATTCCACAGTATCACGCAGGAATTGAAGCTGCTCAGCTGGGACATGAATCAGGGCTGAAAGGCGGCAGCTCAGCCCAATGATTTCTGCTATTTTGCTCCTTTGCACTGCTTCCCATTTCCTCCCTCTGCTGAACCGGGCTCTTCTCAATACCACTTCAGCTGGCATCTTTCCCTGCTCCATGGCCGTGTCACCTCTCCTCCCAGCAGCTGCCCCGGTAGCATCCCTCCTCCCCACAGACACACATTCCCTGAATCTCACTGCCTGGGAACTACAGCATTAGCCATCTCAGACTGCTCCCACTTACTGTTGCCTCCTCTCTGACAGAGAAGAGGAGAAAAGGTTGTTAGAAGGACAAAGGAATACTCAGTGGAATGTAAAGGCAGGAAATTCAAAAAAACCCAGCAGATGGGAAAGCTTGTTTCACACAACTTTTCTTCAGTAACTCTGCAGAAATAACACTGAAGGAATCCCTTAGGTCCAAAGACTTGATAAGATCCAGAGAAGGGCAGATAATTACAGGCAATCAGGGATATCAGATCTGCAATTACTAGAGACCAGGACTGTCACTTTTCCATTCTCTGCTGGTTATTTATGCTGACTTCTGGAGCATCTGGTTCTCATCACTAGGGACAGAATCCCAGAGCTAGCTACGGCACTGGTCTGACTTAGTCTGGCAGCTCTGGCAGCTCCTCTTTGATGCCACTTGCCTAATTCTACAACACCCCTCTCTTGGGGCAGACACAATTTCCCCTTCCCCTCATGGGGAAATTCATCTGTCTTGTATGACAAGAGCCACTACAGTCTCCAAAGTATTTTTAAGAGGTATGAGTACACAAAGTGCATCTAAGCCACTCCGTATTTTCAGAAGTCCCACTAGGTAGCAATGAGCATGTTGAAGGCACTGAGGGAAATCTGTTAGATGCAGAAAGAGAAAGAGCTTTCAAAACCCTGCCTGCACTGTGCACACCTAGCTCTAACACAGGCCATTTCTTCTTCTGCAGTTCATGCACAGCAGATGTAAAAATATGGTCGGAGCAAAGTCCTATCCAAACAACTGTCCAACTGAAATCCCCCAGAGCAGGAGTTGTGACCGTGACCACCTGAGGACTCTGGCGCACCTGAATGCCTGTACAAAGCAAGGAGGCAAGTTAAAAGCTGAGAAGTCTAGACCCTCCAGCTGATAGGTTCTCCATTCATGTATTATTAGTTATGGTATCTCCTGGGATCTCTGGAGGGGAGATAGCACCTCCTGGTGACAGAACTCAGCAGACAGGCCTGCCCTGCAGAGCTCCCTGTCTCAATGCCTGATGAGCCACAGGAGAGAAAAAGATGTCAAAGAAGCACAAGATAAAAGCGAACAAAGCAGTCAGAGCCTGATGAAAAATGCAAGCTCCTACAACCATGTTTAGCGGCTGGTTTCTTATCAGGTGAGAACTGTCACGAAAAAAACAACCTAATTTCCATTCCATTCCATCAAAAGCCTCTCAGACACATTGCCTCGGTCCACCACAAAAAGGCAACTTGTGCCTAGCTTTATAACAACACAAGAGGCTTCATTTATCTCCATCAGTACCAATGAACCATGAAGTTCAGCTAATAAAAAACAAACCCAGGAGCCCCAAACTTAATTTTAGTTACACAGCGCTGCTAGAGCCTGATAACTAAGAGCCGCATCCTTTGTCTGCCAGACAGAAGCTCTGAGCAAGCTCCACTAATGAACTGTTGACAATGTCAACAATGAAAAGAGCACAATAGATGCAGTGTATTTATCTGTATTGTCACAGCACCGAAACAGCTGCTGTCTGTGGAAACCACTATGCTGCTTCTCTAGCACTCCCTCTTCTCATAAATCACGCTCCCAGATGGTCTTGTAAACAACAACAACAACAACACTATAATGCAGCATATAAGAAAACCGTAAGTTATGAATGCGATATTTGCAAGCAAACATAATGTTCCTGGGCCAGCTCTTCAGGAACTGCCTTCTGCTTCGTACAAGTCTTTCCAATGGCAGCCCTGGAGGAGCATCCCATGTGCTTCCTGGTGCGCAGCCACTTGGACACAGAAAACAGCCGATCATCTGCTTCCTGCATGAGGCAACCACGCCAGAGGGCAGGCACAAGCCTCAGAGCTACAGCTCAGCGTTAGTCATCTGGGATGGACTGCTCAGGGTCTGCTGCAGGTGAAGTGACTGCCTCTACGCTATGAGGGAAGCTATGGATGCAAAGTTTCTATAGGAAATCTCCACCTTTATGAGAGCGCTGCTACGGATGGACAGAGGTTGAGCGCCGGCAAGGCAGAAGGGAACAGAAAAGTTCTGGAGAGCCACAGATAACCATGGCTGGTGAGGGAAACGAGGAGGCAAAGAAAGGGAACAGAATGCAACCCAGGGAAAGTGACCTGGAGAAGAAGAGAGAAAATAACAGAAAGGAGAGCAAGGAGGGAAAAGGCCATGACAGATCAGAATGACTCAGAGGAGGGATGGAAAGAAGAAAGGGGGAGGAAAATGAGCACTTTGGGAAAAGAGAACCCGTCTAGTAAATAAAATAATCTCTAAGACTGAAGAGAGTTTCTGACTTGACGGCTCAGAGTCTCAGAGCAGGACCAGGCACTACATGCAGGTGCCATATGATGAGCGACGAGAGCCTCCGTTCTGACGACAAAGACAACAAAACAGTAGCAGAGGAGGATTGCCAGAAACCACCCTGCCACTCCGAGGGCAAAACAAATTCCAGCCTTGAAAAGCTGCTAAGGTGCTCTTCTGGCTTCCCAGTCCTGCACTTAAGGAGCTGATCCTGCCCAGGCTGAGGGCAGAGGCAGGTGTCTGACTGTTGACTACACTGAAGCTGGATCAAGTTCTAAGATAAATCTTAGATGAGAACCCCTTAGAAGTAATATTTAGGGGAAGTAGGAGGGGGGGAAAAAAGAGTACTTTTCCACATTCATACTTCACTTACAGTGTCTGTTGGATCTGTTGCAACTATTTGTAAATCATCAATTTTAAGTTGGCTGTTAAGTCCATAGTGCTGCCTTTCTCATCAAAACTGATTTAAATACAAAAGCTGATTATTTTGCATATAGAAACAGATTAGTAACATTAGGCTGTATTCTAGCTCTGCTAAGAGTGAACTAGCCTGTGTTTTTCTGTGATCCTCTTTTGTGCATTTGCCTGGAGCGAGGGATGGGTACATTTCAGACACAAATAAAATACTCGCAAGTTACTGGTAACATCACAGTGAATCATATTTAGTCACCCTGCAGGTATGCACATATCTAACCTTGTTTACCAGTTTACTAGTAAGATGCCTTGTGTTGTTGAACGTCCTTGGCCCTTAGCATCATGGTACACTCCAGATGCAGAGAGTGCACTTTGCCACGTGTTGCTATTAGTTATCAAAGACAAGACCAGATTGTGTGGATGCCATACTCCCCCCTGGAGACCTCCCCTCCTTTCATATCAAAGAAAGGGTAAGATGAACAGCCAGTGCAGGAAACTGTACCTCCCATCCTCTCTTCTGTCATCTCAAAGCACTGTGCAGACCTGAGAAAGATGAAGAGGGAGAGAGTTGTGGAAGGCAGTCCAAGGGGAAGGGGAGTGGAAAAAAGAAAGGAGAGGGCTGTTTGCTGTTGCTGAGCAAGAAAAGAAGCACACTTCTGCTCACTATAAGCTGATTGCTGAAACCAGCAATAATGGTAACAACTAACTCTTTCTAATATTGCTGACATTTAAAAAAAAATCTTCTTTAAAAAAGTTAATAACATCAAATAGCTCAAGCTTTCACTCCTCAACCATATCCCTTAAATGTAATGTACTGCAGCTTGACTGAGTTGTAGGATAATGCTAGTCCTGTTAATGCTCCTTAGGCAAATCTGTAGGAACTCTGGAGTCCTTCAATGCAATGCAAATTTGGCTTGCAACATTTTACCACTTCCTCCAGATAAAAGGCACAGCTAATATTCACCTTCTTTCAGACAGCCTAAGATAAACACACACACATATACAAACTCATACACATATGCAAATACATTGTGGGTATATAAAAATACACACAACTGTATATGACTGAGTGCTAATACACAAAAGAGTCTTCTTATGTCAGGTGTTTTTGTTGGGTTAAATATATTGAGCTTTACTGTAGGCAGCAGGACATCTGCTTTTAAACAGGACATTAAGAAACCACGCTTACCCCAATAGTTTTCTAAAGACCAGACATGCCCCATGCAATCTCTTCTTACATCCAAAGCTTTGCATCAGTGTCACTTAGTTAAATAACATTTTTATGTTTCAACTTAGTAAAGTTGCACAAGGCTGTGGGCCAGTCACTTTAAAATGCTGGTATGATGAAGTGTTCTCTATGCAGAGAAGCACACTCTGCAAAGTAATTTTCTTTAGAGCAGGAGCAGTGTAATTTTAAACAGTATTACTGAAATTGTGAAGCGCGCTGTGATTTTTATTCCACCTCTGTTGCACAGTTAACCCCCACCCCCTCACCAAGCTAAATAGATCATCATCTGCTTATATTGGGTTTCGATTTTTTCAAATCCTGCACTGATGCTTTGCTTATTCCTGATTCTACTGAAGTTGGTACACCTGTGCCTGAAATAAGGGTAAGTGAAGGTTGCTGGCTCCAGGTCTCAGGCAGGAATTGAGCATTGCAGCCTGAAGATGCTTACACTTTCCCAGCTGTTCATGCATTGATGGTGTATGTTATCTGGGACTGTCAAGTAAAGCTAGTGCAAGGGACTATAATCCCATCTGGCTCCAACTGCACAAAGCTGTGATGGGTCTTGAGGCAGAAGAGGAACCACGCTTACTTGAGAGAGGTGCTGAGGAATGAGAATGGCTTAAAGGATGCACAGGAGCTCCTATGCCTAAGCGATGGGAGGGAGCACGCTGGGAGGGGCAGGAGGCCAGGGCCAACAAGGATGGAGTCCATCTCCAGCCAGACCCAGCACACGCCCCAGACCGGCTGCCAAGCTACTCTTCAGAGCCCCATGAAGCCAACAAGTAAAAGGACTACTGGCGCTCTGCGAAGTCGAATTTTAGTCACAGTGACCCTAGCAGGTGCTGTGCCCTGCAGGCCACAGGCAGGCTCACTTCAGACCTACCCAGTATCCTCAAAATCTGAAGCCCAGGTGCCACATACACTTAAAGGCCATGTTATTTAGAATTTACTGCCGCTCAGCACTACTAAAAATTACATTCCAAGTACTTTAGTTAGGGCACCCACAATGGATAATAAATTTTCTCAATATTTTAGATCCCTGGTCAGCAACCTAATTGCATGAGACATGGTATAAGCATGCTGTGCTGGGCACACAGCAGGGCTGAGAGGTGGGGGTGTGCAGGGATCTGCAGGAACAGCCAGAAGACTCCCCCATTCCCAGCCTGCACCCAAGGTGGGGGGAGACAGCCCCCCCCTCCGGCACCCAGCGCCCGCAAGCATCTCCCAGCCCGCACCCCGGAGCCGGCAGCAAGGGGATGGCGGGGCCGCCGCCACCCCGGCAGCCCTG